>CM048046.1:21545000-21597500 GCA_026259375.1 Verasper variegatus | reverse complement strand
CTTTAACATGTTAAGATGAGAGGGGAAATCTGACTTTCTACTAGACGACAACTTGGAGTTAGTGTGGAGAGAGAAGGAAAAGATCACTGAACAATCAGTCAATTAATGAAGAGACGACCATTAATCGTCCATTAATTTAATCACCAGTTTTTAATCTCATCCTCTACGCTGTGTCTGAAATTCTTCAACCTGGATCTCAACTCCTTCACTTCAACCAGATTCACCCCCGCTCCCATCAGGACCCAGCCCCCACAACCGTCACAGCCTATAGCAGCAGGCTAACGGCAGGCTAATGCTAATGAGACCACAATTTAACATTAATGTACTGTCACTGTTAACATTGCATTAGTCTGCTATTAGTGCTCCCAGTGGACCGGACCATCTGGGCCACCATACGGCGTGACAGAGGAGAGGAGAGAGGAGGAGAGGAGAGGAGAGGAAACGAGAGGAAACAAGGTGAGAGGAGCTGAAGCAAGAAGAGAGCAGAGGAGAGAGGAAACGAGATGAGAGGAGAGGAAGCAAGAAGAGAGGAGAGGAGAGGAAGCAAGAGGAGAGGAGAGGATAGAGGAAACGAGAGGAGAGGAAACAAGATGAGAGGAGAGACAAGGAGGAGAGGGAAGAGGAAGAGAGGACAGGAAATGACAGGAAGCGAGAGGAGATGAGTTTCTTTTCCTATATTTAGGGCTTTTAGCATCATTTTTTATTCCTACTCAAAAATGTAAATGTCACCTACATCTCCCACAATAATTTATGACTCTTCAACACAACTCGTTTGATAATTTCGTTGCTTTATCCACCAACAAGCTCCATAATCTTACGCTTCAATGGCAGGAAACAGGAAGAGTCACAAGATCGGTTTAGGACGCATGTTCCACACATCTCATTTCTACTCAGCAAACTAACTTTTGTGTTTTCATTAGTTGCTAAAGTCGCTCATTATGAAACTTAAACCTCTCCTTGCTCATGTTAAATCCCCTCTGACTGAGAGCGTCTCATCCACTGAGTGGGAGTCGGTCCCTGAAGCTCCCAGAGAAAAGTGCTGGGATGTGGCTCTGATGGAGGCGGCGGGGGGGGGGGGTTAACCAGATTTACAAAACAGTTAGTCCTCATCCTCAATGTTGTTTCAATTGATAAAATTGAAAAGAGTTTTAAAACAGTTGTTATAAATCATAAATCTCATCTTTATGTTGCTGTTTGTTTTCCAGTGTGTAAAAGGTTTCATTGTTGTCTCTTGTGGCCAATGTGGAGAAAGGAGCCAGTGCAACTAATGTTCTCAGCAGCCATTAAGTGCCAGTGGGCGTCTGGTCTCAGGGAGGCAGTAATGAGCCTGTAGCTGCTCGGTGCATCCCAACGAGGCGATGAAAACCCCGTAACCCAAAAACAGACTTGTGTAAATCACCTAAATGAGGGTTTATGCTTTACTGGCGTGTTTTCAGACCATGTTTTCCACTTTTTCAAGAGAAAGGACTCAACAAACGATGAGGACGAACTGGTTGGAGTCCGTAATGTGTGTGTGGTTCCCCCTTGCACCTCCGGCAAAGAACGTGGGCACAGCCGCTTCTCTGCGCTTTTCTCTAAAGGCTCATTTATGCTCAACGTCAGATACGAACACAGAAATGGACGGAGCCTTCTGTCTGTACGTTCATTTCTTCCGTATATTTTGTTTTGACAGTCTTCTGAGATCTTATGGTTATGGATAAAACTGATAAAACCAAGCAGTACTATCAGAAATAGTTAAAGCAGGAGAATGCAAGTTGCTAAGAAACTACAGGCATTTGTATATGATGATACTGTAGATGATCACAACCACCTTCGCCATGTTTGTTGCTGTCAGAAACTGAACTCTGCGCTGCCCTCTAGTTGGTGTGTTGCCTAATAACCAACCTAAAGGATGCATGAAGTGGACAGTGAATCAGACGTGTCTCTCTTCGTATGTTAAAGCAGCATAAATGAGCCTGGGCAGTGGATGAGATGAAACCCAACGGTAAAACAGCTAAACGAGACATGACTCACTTTCACATTAGGATAAACTCAGAGACAACAGGGAGGAGCTATCGCAGGCTAAAGTCCGCTGCTGCAGAAACAGCTTCAAGTTCATCGATGACAACTGATGCAGCCAATATAGGCCGAGGGAGAACCTCTCTCCATTAGAGCTAACAAATCTACATGTTTCTGACCCATTTCATCAAGATCAGGGACGACTCTGAATGAAACTGTATCGTAACTTAACTCTTGATTCAGCTCTGTGTGAATAAACATCGTTATACAGTGTCAATGCATCTATATGGGGATTACACTGTATTATTAATGGAGATACAGGCACATATTTTGCTTTAAAACACAGACGACTACATGGAAAAACAACTTATTTAAGAATATAGGATTTCTCTGCAAGGGGAAAACATTGTTAAAGACTTAAACACTAAGAAAATGATCCTGTGTGGTGTTATCAGAGGGAAAGTCATGGATCTACTGTTCTACTTATTGAGCCTAAAACCTGGGACTTGTTCAGGAAGACAAAATGTTTTCGCGGCGTTCAGATACAAATGCATTGCAAAGGGTGCTAAACAACATCTGTAAAGTCTTTTAAATCAATCCATCACAGATTAATTCATTTGCACTGAGTTTGGTCACTGCTGGTGTTATTACTGGAGTGTTTTAAACAGCAAAAAAGGGACAAAATCAGTGTATTCTTACCCAAACTGATGTAATTTAATATTTCTGTTACTTGAGGCCTTGTCCGGGTCTTTCTTCCCAAATCTATCAACCCTGAAGTTAAACACACACAAGTTGCTCTTACTTCCAGTCTGCAGTTTGATGTGGATAAGCAATCACTATATTTCAAACATACAAAAGATGAATGAAAAGAACAGAAAGTGTTTGTGATTGAATCTGGACTGTGATGGATTTTAATTTGAAATAACACAATTAAAATTGCTGTCATCTTATTTCTTTTTACATGCAATCATTTCCATCTCGCAGTTAAAGATGTGGATTTTATGTCAAGTTATTTTTTTGTGAAGTTTGTGAGACAAACAGGAAGAAAACATGAAACTGAAATAAAGTTTATGTTTGCATGTAACTTTCATGAGTACAAGACGTTTCCCACTTTGACACCGTGTGGTCAGCAAGCTTGTGTGTTTGTATCTGCAACGCGGTAGAACATCTATTCGTCTCTGAACGCACCCCGGGATCCAGGAGGCTAATGTTACTCACCCGTGCTTGGGCTTCGCACTAACGCCACGGCAACGCAGCAACACAACACACAGAACCCCCCCCCCCAATCATCAGCCAGCATTACAACAAACAAGGAAAACAACAACAGCCGACCAAAGATAAACAATCGCCTTTTGACAAACGATACTGTCGCAGGTGTTTTCACAATAAAACAAAAAAAGGTCACATGGTTTTATTGTTCGAATTATTATTTTCTTTGTACATGAGTTTGTGTGTGTGCAGGTTTCTTACCTCCCGATGGTGTTAGGCAGTGAGTTCAGCTGGTTGTCATCCACCTTCAGTGTTGTCAGCTTCTTCAACATTCCTATAAAAACACACACACACACACACACGCACACACACACACACACAGACATGCAAGTTATGCTCTTCACATATGAAATTAACTTTACAAGTTGTATAGAGTTATTTCTTTATTTTGTACTAACATTTTGTTTTATGGACCCTTTTATTTCTTTCTAAATGCCTCTGTTTTGTTTTGCCTCATGTTGCATCTGCACTCTGTCATCCCTTTATGCAAAGCACTAGGATTCGCCTTGCTTTTCAAATGCGCAGAAGAAATAAATGTATCTTACCTGAAGAACAAAGCCAACAATGACTTTCATCACCTGCTGCCTGAAAAAGCTTTTTCATCTTCACCATACACACGTCCAGAAAACAGTTAAAGCCCCATCACTGAGCCACACAGGCTGACGCGCTCCCTCATTACCATGAACACTATAGTTTATTTCCAGTCAGTCCCACACACTCCATCCTGCTGCCATAATTATTCCCACCCAGCAAATCAAATGCACGTTAATCGGAGCCTGAAAATAGCCCCGAACAAATGCGCCAATATATTCCTGTTTGAGTATTTTTTACTGAAATCTACAGAGCACAGCTGTTCTATTAATATGTTGTGCATGTATGTATGTGACCTGTTTTGAAAGATTTACAT
This sequence comes from Verasper variegatus, assembly GCA_026259375.1. Classification (NCBI taxonomy): domain Eukaryota; kingdom Metazoa; phylum Chordata; class Actinopteri; order Pleuronectiformes; family Pleuronectidae; genus Verasper; species Verasper variegatus. Next base: position 21,593,326 of record CM048046.1, on the reverse strand, counting down.
CTTCATGGCTTTGAACAAAGGGGGGGAATGCTTCCATGGTTTTAGCTGCGACGCTGTAGAACGAATCAGTGCCTCAGTTTAAATAGCGATTGAAAACTCACTTTTATCCTGTGTGTGTGTGTGTGTGTGTGTGTGTGTGTGTGTGTGTGTGTGTGTGTGTGTGTGTGTGTGTGTGTGTGTGTGTGTGTGTGCGTGCTCACCTATAGAGTCAGGGAGTTGCTGCAGCATGTTGGAGGACAGCAGCAGGTCCTCTAAGCACTCGCAGCCTGAAACATCCGTGTCCAACGACTCAATTCGATTCTTAGCTAAGTCCAGGTATCGCAACTGCCGGAGCTTCCCTAACGACTGCAGAGAGGAGAGGAGAGAGAGAGAGAGAGGGGGATGATTAAATGATGGAAAACAGACACAGGAGCCATTGATGTGAGGGGAAGGGGCATTCAATTATTTGCAGTGCTGTGTTTTTTCACAGTAAAAGCGGCGAGTGCTCTTACCCCTGGTATAGACTGTAGAGAGTTGTTGTCCATCCACAGCTCCCTTAAGTTGTGGATTTGCTCCAACACCTCTGGCTAACATGAGAACAGAGGAAAACATGGAGGCTTCAACTGACCAGGTTAACATCTAAAAACACAACTGAATAGCTTTTCACTTCTTCTTCTTGCACTTTAGGTTCTTTATCTGGCACCTTGAACTACATGTTTGTTAATTCTTAAATCTTAAAGACAGAACAGACCAGTGTTGAGAACGTGCATGGATCCAAAAAGGTTATTAAACTGGGTGAGACCTGACTGTCCCTCACTTCACACTTTCTCTCTCTATAGGCAGGAAGTTGACCACACAGCCAACCTGCTCCTGTCATAGTCAACTTCCTGTCCGCCCCTGATGCCATAACTTGTCTCTCCAGCCTCTCCTCCTCTCCCCATGATGCTGCGTCCAACTGCACCTGAGCCTCATCCCTTCATCTTCAGTGTTGTATGTGACACACGTGCCTGTTTCAGGTGCTACATATCCACAGGTCATGTTATGTAACTGTAACTGACTTTGTGTGTTACACTGTAAATGGCAAATACACGTGATTACTAAGACATGGAGCTTCCTGTGGGAACAGAGGATTATATTTAAGTATGATATGGTGTTTTCTATAAAACACACTGACTGGGGTAACAAACAAAAAATGACTCACCACTTCAGAGAATTCGTTGCTACCCAGATCCAACCTTTCCAACTGTGTCAGTCTGTGGATAGACCTGAGGAGAGGAAGAGGAAGAGGGAGAGGGAGAGGAAGAGGAGGAGGAAGAGGAAGAGGGAGAGGGAGAGGAAGAGGAGGAGTGAGAGGGAGAGGGAGAGGAAGAGGAGGAGGAAGAGGAAGAGGAGAGAGGGAGAGGGAGAGGGAGAGGGAGAGGGAGAGAAAGAGAAAGAGAAAGAGAAAGAGAAAGAGAAGAGAAAGAGGAGAGGAAGAGGAAGAGGAAGAGGAAGAGGAGATGGAGATGGAGAGGAAGAGCAAGAGGGAGGGGAGAGGAGAGGAGACACAGTCCTGCTGTTAAATCAATGATGTGATTCCACTGCAACTTATATAATCTTAAGGAAAAACCTTTATAGCTCCCCTTTAGTTTAAGTGAGTTCAAGTTAAGACTGAAGTCATATTGACGCCTACTTGTTGATTAGGAAATGGTTTGACAACATCAATCAATTGCAATTGATATCTGTGTCAGTCGTGGAACTAAAACATCAAAGTCTATCTTTAGTTTTCAGATACATTTGTGTTCAAGTGGCCAATTCAGTGACAAAGAGTAACAGGAAACATTTGAAGCGTCTTCCTGCTCTAAGTGGATTCATCAGTATTCAAGAACACCTGCCTGGGATATTTATGTTTCAATCTGGATGCCCGAGAAGGGGAGGATGCACTCAGTTATATCCCCGGAGCATCTGTGTGTGTTGTGATTAGTGGAGCACGGAGATTATAATTCACTGTCTTTATGCACAAACACCCACAGACACACACATGGCTCTTTGTCTCACTTTGGCATGGTTTTCAGGTGGTTCTCTCTCAGCTCCAGGATCCGTAGTTTGGAGAGTCTGAAAAACACAGGACACAAAACTTCAAACTGAACTTACTGTCGTGAATGTATGAAAATGAAAAAAAATTTCAACAAATGAAATGAAGAAATGAGGAAAATCATCCGTTTACCTGCCAAAGTTCGCCGGCAGATACTCCAGGAAGGCATCGTTTAAGAAGAGCTGGGTCAGATTCAGGAGCTGCGTGAAACCATCGGGGAGTCTGAGAGAGAGGGAGGAAGGAAGGGAGGGAGGGAGGAAGGAAGGAAGGAAGGAAGGAAGGAAGGAAGGAAGGATAAGATAAAAAAGATAAAGTGAGCGTCCTTGAAGCGCCTCAGTGGAATAAAACATGGACAATGTTTCCTTAACAAGCCCTGCAGAAACTCCTAGCTGCTGTTAGCCTGCAGATGACTCATCTCTTACACACACACACACACACACACACCTCACGCACACACACACACACACACACACACACACACACACACACACACACACACACACACGCTCACACACACACACACACAGTAAAAGAAGCTGTCTGCAGCACTGGGTGGTGGAGTCTCCTTGTGGTGCTGAGCAAACAGCGGCACTTTGTTGTTACTCTCGTTATTTTTTTCCCACTGTAAAAAGCCCAACTTCAAAATCGTTGTTCTAACTTTGTTTTTGAAGTCGAGTGAGCAAATATATTTGAGAAAAATGTTGAACTAGCCCAAAGTTTGAAGTTTACAAATAAGTCATGCAGTTGACTGATAATGTTAAGTTGAGGAAACTTCAAATAGTGATTAGCCATCTCTTATGGTAACTAAAGTCACTGTGCAAGAATATAAATATATATATATATATATATTTACGTAAAATCCTGCAAATTAGCATTTCGTGCTGCAGATAACAACTTGATATTGATCCAGCAGAGGTTCAGCTTGTGGTATCTGAGCTGTGTGTCTCTGCATGTGTGTGTGTCTCAGAGTCTTACTTGGTGATGGGGTTGACACTGGCCTCCACCACAGAAAGACCTTTACAGCATTTGATATTGTCTGGAAACTCCTGGATACCTGTTAGAGACAAGAGAGAAATTAAATGTGATAATGCGACGTGATAGTGTATTAAGAGCTGAAAGAATCGGCTTAATTAATCGATTGACAGAAGAATAAAATGGAAAAATCATTGTTTAAGTGTTTTAAAAATTGATTGGATCCTTTTTACAGCTAAAATATTCATTGATTCCAGCAAATCTTCTGCTCGTCGTTATAATTGAAGTATTTTTTGGTTATTTCTGGTCAAACAAAACAAGACCTTGACATCAGGGAAGTTGCAAGAGGAGTTTTTTGACGAGTGAATTATCGTTTAAAAGATCAATGGTGAAGATAATTAATCATAGTTTCAGCTTTAAATGTAGTAAAGTTGGATTTTCTTTCCCATTTAGTCAAGCTAGCTCTTGAGAAGACTGGACACTTTAGAAAGTGGAAGCATCGTGGTTTTATCATATTTCAGTGTGGTTGTGATTGTGATTTTGAGTTGGTGCTCACTCAGCGTTTCACTGGTGCTGCACAGACTGTAATTCAGATTTTATGCAAACAGCACATGGAGATTATGATCTTTCTCTTTTAGCTCTATCATTGAAATCAGCTGCTGAGTTTGCTTGGTTTTATTCCTCAGGTTTGTTCTGACGCTCGATCGGATCATCTGCGTCCACTCTTCATTTTATACCATTTTTACTGATGTCCAGCTCTTTGAGGTTGACCAGGCTGGCGATGGTGGTGGGCAGGTTGGACAGGTCGTTATCGGGCATGCTCAGCTTCTTCAAGGCCTGGCAGTTAAAGAGTTGCTGCGGGAAGACAAAGGAGCATTATGGTCTGTTGGCAGAAATCACACAGCCCTTCACAACAAAGTTACCAAAAGGTCGAGAGAGTAAAAGAGAGAGAATCAGCTGGAGGCGACTCAATGTTGTGGAAAAGCACGTGTCACAATAGCTGCCTGTTTATAATGTACGGTGGCCCCTGAGGACAAAACACATATGAGAGTCCAAAACGATCAGACATGTGCTCTGAATTGAAAAAATACTGCAAATGCTGCAACACAAACAAGAGGAGAGAAATCACAGACGGATGTTAGAGGCTACAAATGTTAAAACACACACAAAAGCTAGTAACTCAGCAGTGGCAAAACAAATTAAATCTCATTACAGTTCGTCTGGAATAAACTATTTGGCAAAAGAAAACCCGACTCGAGCTCCACTTACTTTTCCAGAGCTTTCAGCTGCTGTTGTAAACATCAATATTCCAAAAGAGCAGCAAGCAACCAAGTATTGATTTGTATTAGAACTCATCATTTCAAACGGCTTTCACACACACACTGTTTACCTCCCATGCTTCATGGTCAAGAGACTCTTTGTATGTGTAGTTTAATTGTTTAATAATAATAATAATACATTCTCTTTATTTAACAGTTTTAAAGCTGATGCACAAATTGATGTGAAACAATGAAATTAATAAAATACAATATCATACTAGGTGAATGTAAAAAGTGTATTTCTATCAATTTATATTAAAGCTGGTAGAAGTAAAGATGTGATAAGTAAACGAGCACTAATTAGATTTATAAAAAATGAATTTAAATAAAATTAAAAGAGAAAGCGATATAAACCGTTATAAAGCTAAACCTGATAATAGTAATATCTGATCTTGTAGAGTCTTCAGGAGGGATTTAAACGCTGCAGTGCAGATAGGACACGGCCACGCTGGCAGTTTTCAGTTCGCAGCTGAAGGTTTTCAATCAGCTGATGTTCGGGACCTGACTGAGCTGTGAGTTGTTATAACTCCAGTTCCAGTTCATAGTCATGGCTGCATGGAGTTCCGGATGAATTGCAATTGGGAGAGTGAGCGAGAATTCAAGCAGTTTAAAAAACAGAGAGAGTTACAGAGACGTTTTCTGAGTCATGGAACTCGAGCAGGTTTCTGATCGTAGAGATGTTTTTAATTGATTTGAGAATCGGCTGATGTTTCAGGTACGTGGCTCAAAAGACAAGTGGCTATCAACATGGGCAGCAGAGCCACTAGCCTCTCACACACACCCACTATCACTTTCACTCACACAGACACACACACACACACACACACACCATCACTTTTGCATACACCAACTCACACACTTAAGGAGCTCTCCAGCCCTCTTACATAAAGGCCAGTCACTCTGGCAGCCTCAGTGGCTCTTATCCAACCTTTCACTCTCTCTCACACACACACACACACACACAACACACACACACACACACACCTTCCCTGTCAAGCCAGAGCACATTTTCATATTTTGTCGGTTGAATGCGAGTTGGGGCTGCCACTTATGCCGCCCTATTAGACTTCATTCATGCTGGGCTATTTTTAGAAATCCAGTTCAACATCTCGGCCATTTAAACCAGGACAGAATTTTAATAAAACACACACACGCCTCCTATAAACAGAGCCTTTACTTCTCCTCGAAATATTTGGAGGGCGTTTTTGTCTCATTACTGCTCACACAGAGGTTTTCTGAAAGTTTTGGATTGTTTAAGACGAGACAAAAGACCCTGTCATGGCCTGAAATCGACCTGCTCTCTCACCCCATGCTTCCTGTCTCTAAAGCCTGCATTTGGGGGGGGGGGGGGGAACCTGTGGAAACCTTCAGTCTTCATAAAAACTCAAAAGGTGTTTAGTTTGTCCAGTCTGAGCTACTGTACAAAACATGGCGGCCTCCGTAGAGAGGAGCCGCTCCTGAAAACTATTTCAATATAAACGGCCCATTCTAGAGTAAAAAAACAACATTCATACAATTTATATGAAACATCACGAGGATTAGTTTATATTCAGATTCTGCCAATAGATCCCTTTCACCTCAATCTTACACACTGGAACCTTTAAAGGTCAAAGGTTAAAAGCGCCAGCGTGCGGTGGTGCGTTACCTTGGGTAGTTCCTCGATCTGGTTGGCGTCGAGGTAGAGCTCCTCCAGAGTTCTCTCGAAGCTGAAGATTTCTTTGGGGACCTGCTGCAGGCTGCAGTGAGAGTAGTCCAGCACCGAGATCACTTCCTCCTCGCCACGGAAACAACGGCACGGCACCAGCCGGCCAATCAGCTTCCGCTTCGTGGTCATTTCCAGACACTGCACTGTGGAGGCACGGGGGGGGGAGGGAGAGGATTTCAGAGGGTGTTTAACTCACTGACATCTTCATTTGTGTTTCATTTCGTTTCATTATATCAATGAACACTGTGGATTTGATCCCTGACAGATAATAAAGATAACAGAGCGTTTCTGATCAACTATGAAACATTCATGGTATTTTCTCTTACATGTCTCGACATGCATTTTTGATAAAGGCCATGTGAGCTGCACTCATTACTGTTAAATGAGGATTCCACTGCTTCTGATGAGTAACACAGAGAACAGATGAAACAGATGAGACCGACTGGGATCTGCTCATCAGCTCTGTGTTGTCTCTTTCACCGCTGGAGCTGTGTTGAACTCTCGACCTCCACAACCACAAGTTCCACAGGTAAAGAAGACGTGAGAGGATGAAGGGAAAAAACTGCTTTCATTGACAAAGGCTCAGCTTCAAATAATGAAGAAAACTCACTGGGAACGATATCATTTGCTGTGTTGTTTTCATTGTTCGGTGCATCTCAACCCCACTTGTCCTCAAGGCAGGAGGACGATAGGACCAACACTGTCTCAAAATGTCAGAATTTCTTGTATTTTGCTGCCAGGCAGGTGCAAAGCAGGGAAGATGGGTAATACAGCACCTCACAGCAGGCGGAGGCACAACTCTCTCTCACACACACACACACACACACACACACACACACACACACTCTCTCTCTACAAACAACAAGCCTGAGCCATATAATTAGACCGAATCCTTTGTAATTCTGCGACAACATCACTCCATTACACAGCTCCATTTAAAGAGCTAGCAGCTGAATGGCATAAGTAGGCTAACCATGGGTATTAAAATCCTTGAGTGAGGATTTATCATTCGGCTTCATCACGTCAAAACACTCACTACAGTTTATCTGGTGACAAATAAAAACTGTTCTAATGCCTGAGAGGAACCTTTCCTCCATCCCACTGTCGCCTCTGTTTGATGTGGACCAGCTGAATCCAGATGTGGTGTGGAGGAGGAGAAATGGGGTGAGGGGACAAAAGGAGGTGAAGAAGAGTTAACAGTGGTAGAGAGACAAAGGAAGGGAGGGAGACGTTATGAAAATGAGGAGGTGCAGAGAGAGGGACAGCAGAAGGCTCAGAGATAAGACCTGCAGCTTTATCTGTCTACACACACACACACACACACACACACACACACACACACACACGTCCAGCTGCACAGTGACACCAGATGAATCTGGACGATACACAGACTGATCTTGAGCAATTGAGGGGACACTGTGTTATCTGCTCCAGTTCGTAGCAAAGCCCAGTGAAATCAGATTTTAAAATAAAAAAGACTGCAGATCCTCTGGGACTGTTTATCTAAATGGGTCGGACCATTAAAATCAATACATCCTTATCCACAGGCTCGGTCAAAGCGGGTGTAATGAGGCGAGCCGGGATTTACTGTTTGTCGACAGTATGTGTGAACCCGGCGGTTTTCACGGTGCTCTCACCTTGGACCGGTGGTTCCTGGCTAACCCCCTTCGTGTTGAACAGGTAACACAGGGTTTGTTCAGCTCTGGGGAACGAGCTGGTGTTAGCAGAGAGGATTACACAGTTCAGACTAGAATAAAAAACAAGGTTCGTAAAGCAACTCCTGGGTTTTTCTTTTCTCTTGCGCCAGCAGGGTGAACTAAAAAACTACAGGTGAGGCACAATTCACAGGATTCAAACTAGCAACCACCTTGCCACAGACTCAACTAAGCATCAAAACGCTTTATCTGTTTCAAACATCACCTGTGCCGACCCACACACACACATTTTGGTAGAACTGGTTTGCTCCTTGCACTTGGCTCCACAGCATCAACAGTTCATGCAAACAGTTTCCAGGCCTGAAGCAAAACACAACAAATCAGAGTTTTACAGGTCACGACATCTTTTCCTAAGACGCTAAAGCAGAGAAATGGAAAATGTGCACTCTGACACCAGAGCTTATATATTAAATTTGCTTAATGCCGTAGTATAGGTTGCTTTACATCTCTGGTATCTGTTAATTTGTTTGGTCAAATAAAAATCTTCTCTCAAATATCTTGTTCTGGTGAGTTCATCCAACCAGCAGAGGGCGCAGTCAGGCGATGCACCCTGTGGACGTGGTATTAGTCATATTCTCATTTGCTGAGTAAGAAGCCTCTCTGCATCAGCTTGGCTCCAAAATTACACAACGACCCAAGGTGTGAAAATCAGTTTCATGGTTATGTCGTCAACTAATAAACAGTTTGACATGACGGCCAAGAGCCAGATGAGCCAATATAATAAACCAGCAGCACCTGAGACAACACTGCACTCGGTCGTAGGGCTGCAGAATAAATGATAACACTTCATTATAACTTTTGATTATTGTGCTTCCTTCCTTTTCTCCCCTTGATTTCTATGTCACACGAGCTTAAACCCTTTTTATTTTGTGGTGAACCAACTTTCGATAATGAAACAACATATTTCAAGACATCCAAATTGATCCAATATAAAAGCACTTAAAAAGCCAACTCTGGCGGTTAATGATCCGGCAAAATCAATAGCATAAATATCAGCACACGCTCTGCTAAATAATAAATACTAATCTGCTTTTATTAGCCGTTCACTGCCGCAGCTGTTTGCTTGTGCCCTCACATAGTCTATTGATGTAACGGCTCAAATATGCACGGACAGAGGAGACTAAAAATAACAGCGTTTTTTTGTTTTTGTCAAGCCAGCAGAGAGATCTGATGTCACCCGTCAGAACGGAGCGAGCAGGGACGGCTGCAGGGACAGTGACAAATATTGGGAGCAAACGGGAGGTTGTGTACGTGGGCAACAATCAGAGCTGAGCCTGGGCAGTCACCTTCACATCACAGACACGGAGGCGAGGATACGGACGAAAGGGCGATGCACAGACGAGGATGTGAAGAGTCGTCACATTGATGGATTTAATATCAAAACATGTTATAAGGAGAAAAAAGAAAAAGAAGATGGCTGCTTTAATATCAAATACCAGAATTCAGGCTTTAAATTCAGCATCTTCAGCTCATTAAATTGTGTTTTCTGCATGAAAAAAAGGTCTAACTGTGAAAATATTTGCTTTTATTTCCTGCTTTTGAAGTTCAGCCACTGCTGCCCAGACTCCTGTGGAGCCAAAGCCAAACAGGAGAAAAGAAACAGGTCCGTCAGAGCAGGTCGGCTCCAATAGGGTGGAAGTAGGAAGTGAGCGTGGTTGGCTGTGTTGGCTCTCGCTGCTGCTGCTATGGAAACAGCATGACGGAGCAGACTGACTCTGCAGAGGCGCCGCTACATGTGCAGGCTCGTTTAAATCATTTAGCGAAATGAGTTTGACGTGAAAGAAGCTCAAATGAGAGTGGTGAGAAAATGCTGCAAGAGTTACTACTTTAACACACACACACACTAACACACACACTGAGCTGCCCACATCCATATGCACCAAGTAACAGCAATAACAGTAATTGTTGTGTTAATTGGTCCTTGTAGTGACACACACCATAGGATAATTGTAACTGAAGCGTTTATGTGTGAACGTATCTACACGTAGGTTGAGTTTCTTAATACTATTATGTTTAATATAAGTTAATATTATATCAGTAGCCTGATGTAAGACCTTACTTTGTAGTGCAATTAGAATATAGATAGATATTTTACACTTTGTATGAAGATAAAATAATATTGAGACTAGAGTGAGAAATATTTTTTCTATTGGAAAATGAATTCGATTTTTGTCCTGTATAAAAGAATGAGCTGCAAATGACTAATAACGAAATGCAGATTAAATATCAGCCGATGGACTGAGGCTCCTTAAATCTGTACTTGTACAGTGCAGTAAATCACAGGAGGTGGAAGAAGTAGTAACCCTAACCCTAGTAATACCACAGTGTAACCACAGTTTTTGTGACTAATCACAATAGCGATCACTCTACAACTGTGTGTTTCTTATGGTTGCCATGACAACACAGTTCAGGTACGCCTGCTGCTGTCATCTCAGAGTTTATAGGAACGAACAACCCATGTGGTCGTTTGAGTTCTAGGACTTGTTGCTTGTTGTATTTTCTCCTAATTTGAGTTTGTGTGTGTGTTCTTGTATTACTGGTGATGTGCAGACATGAAGTACATCTGTTTCCTCAAAGTGTAAATCGTTTGATTATAGGGTTGATGTTAGACGGGTTATAGTTATGGTCATGTTAAAAGTGAATCTCTGGGAAATGAATATAAGTCAGTGTAATGTCCTGTGGGCTTGTGTGTGTGTGTGTGTGTGTGTGTGTGTGTGTGTGTGTGTCTGTGTCTGTGTGTGTGTGCAGCTCTAGAGGGTGAATTCCCTGAGGTCCCACGACTGCCATCACTTCATGTGTAGCCTTGCCGTCGCCATAGTAACCGCTGCCATAGAGACCGTCTCCCAGGAGCCGGGTGTATTTTTACTCAGTCTCTCTCTCTGTCATAAAACAGAACACGCTGCACTCAGTGGGCGATCGCTCCACATTTGGCGACGCTCTACATAGACTCTAATACATCAGGCTCCTCTCCTGCACCTGAACAGGAGCTTAAGAGCAACTTCTCCCCGTCTCTGTTTCTGTCTCCGTCTCTTTCGCGGAGCTGTGGACGCTGCAGAGCTGCACCCCAGGCCTCTGCACTCGATCTACTTTAAACAGACACACACTGACACGCACGAGCACATGTGAAAACAGACACACACATGCTGAGTGCAAACACACAGTAATACCAATAAGAGATGGATTCGTTTAGTTTACAGTTACTTGGGAAAGTGAGGCTCCTACCACACTTTTACATACACAAGGTTTTAAACTAGCAGCAGCTCACAGCTAGTTTCCAAATACAAAGTGATGGCTGCCCAGTGCTTCAAACTGCCGTGGGTCTTTTCAGGTCACTGCTGATGTAGAGTCAGTTATTAAGGTTGTCTCTACATCCTGATATTTAATATACACGAGAGAGTTAACAGCCTCTAATCAAAGGTGGCACTTTTTCTATCGCGAAAGGATGTGTGCTGTTACTTGGGTCATCGCTGGACAAACTGTGCAGGTGACACGTTGCTGAGAAGACACAGCGAAGTAGGTGTGGACGATAAAGCATGTTCTGGTCTGAGAAACCAGAGCTAGAGCGACATGTAGTGGTGATGAAAACCTGATATATATAAAAACCTTTGATGTGTTGTCAGGAGTGATTTTGCATCCACTAGATTAATCGGCGAAAAATGGTTGTAAGTACAAGTGTCTTCGGGGGAATAATTGAATTGGATAACGGATGTTCAGTTTGACATTCAGGGTGTTTTGCAGCCTCACAGCCAAAGCATTCTGGGATACCCTCCAGCCACACGTCTCATTAACAAGGAATAAGGACGTAACAGTTTACCTCACCCGCATGTCTTTGGACCGCTGCAACAATTAGTTAATTAAACAGAAAATAAATTAACGTCCATTTCCTTAAACCGTTTTTGCTGTTCTGGGAAAACTTCAGCAAAACAGATTCTCCACTGTTCAACCTCCTGAAGTGAGGCAACAGGATTTCTGTGATGTGTTGGTTCGAGGTGAGGATCCACTGAAGTGAAGTTATTCCCTGTTATCTCCTGTAAGTGAATCATCTCTGTGTCGGAGCAGGCGGCTTGAGAGGGATCAGTGAAGTGAAAGAGGGACGGGGGTGAACAATTGAAATTTGCCTGGAGGCTCATAACAAAAAAATGTATTAGTTAATTAATTTGTCGTTGGAAGAAGACATGAATAATGTAGCTTCTGTGAATCCTCTTTTTGTTTTTTACTTTTGTAAATTAAAGTACAAGTAAGGAAGTGAGACGACATGTTATTTAACAAAAATCAGTTTTAGGGGCGATGTCAAAATGGTTTCTCAGAAGATCACGTGAATAAAGTCAACTTAGCATCAGTGTCCTGGAAATATCTAAGGTCTCAAAACAGAACATAGCTATAAACTAAATTATAGGTTCGAAGTGCTCTTCTGGTTAAGTCACTAGTATTCACGATGCTAAAATCAAAACCTTCTGTCCTTATACACTTTTAATACAGATAGTGAAAAACTCCACAGCACTTTAAAGGCGGCTGCAGCACTTTAAAAAAGAACTTTGAAAGTTCACTTTATTTTCTAGTGTTGTCAGAAAAGCATGGCGGCATTTTAAAAACTGGATTTCACTTTTAAAAGCTTCAGTCTATTCTCTGTGTAGCTTCAAGTTTGCTTCCCGTTGTCGTGTGAAATGTTGTTGGCCATTTAACCGTACAAATCCTGAATGTTGCACCGCTGCTCTGCATGTAAAGGCAGCGTGGGCAACACTATTTATCTTGTTTAATGAAATCCTCTTGACGTCTCGATAACCATCAATAATCAAAGTTGTCTGTGGCCCTCGCAGGACTCTAATTAATATGACCAATCATTTCAATTAGAGCAAATTAAATTACCTGTCTGTCACTAACGAACCCGCTTGCCCGTGCACTCGCTGTGCACGTGAGTAACGGAAAAGTCGGCTTGTCTCGGTTGTCAGTCAGTGCACGTTCGTGTGGCTGCAGCTTTGATGAGAGGGCCGCCGGGAGGGGGGGGGGGTTTGATGTATTGGTTGCATGTATTCTTTCAAAGTGTAGAATGCACACAAGCTTTTCTAGGATTACCAACCCCAGCTTTAATATGACGCCATTATAAGAAGTTTCTCTCAGCAGCCTGACGGACTTCCAGGGTCCCTGAAGACGAGGAGCAGCAGAGGAAGGATCCCTCTTTCCAGGAAGGTGAGAGTACAGCAACATGGTGTAAATTTACATAATGAACAATCAGCAAGCATTTTCTCATCTGTCATCCTCATGGTTCGTCCTGAAGAGACTCTTGGTGTCGCAGACTTTGTATTCCCGACTCGTCCCCCATTCAACATCTTCTCTGAAAGGTTTTACAGCTGTATAATAATGACACGCTCCTTCCACCTTTTGCTACGGAGGACATTACTCACACAATTAAGAGATATCACTGTCAGGAAAAACACAACCAAGGTCATTCTAACAACAGGACCACTGACTGACAAATCGACCGAACGAACGACAACACACTGAATCATGATCTGGGCGTTTTCACACTCTCGCTCAGGCCAATTTGCTGCCACTGAGGCTCCAGGTGGCACGTCTGTAAAACTCAACGAGCCTTGCATCACTGACGCTAAAAATAACACAACACAACCACAGCAGCTGACAATTCACCGGCAACCCAAAATTGCGGTAATCAATTACGCTCATGAACGAACAAACACACAAATGCAGCAAACGGGTCAAACTCTAGTAAAACCAAAACAGAGACAGAGGCAGCCGGCGGAGAAAAGACCCGGGAATAATGATGCCCTGCACAGGAAAAGTTTGAGACCGAGCCGCATTCAGTGACACCAACAAATAACGGAGTGAGAAAGTGCGACAGATGATGATGCGTTTTATAAATAGTACGCGAAAGAGACAGAAAGAGAAAGCAGCCGCCCGACAGAGAGAGAGGCTGTGTGACGGAAACAGCAGCAGTGTCAGGTCAGTTTTCTTAGTTTGGTTGTGGTGACAAACTTAATAACTGGGCTGCATGATTTTCTCTAATGAATTAAGTGCTACTGGGGTTAAAGTACCTGACTGTCACAGACCAGGGTTCAGACATCCCGACAGTCTGTGGGCAGCAAAATCATCCGTGTTGAGATTCAGGAAAGATTAAATAAATAATCTATTTCATAAATAAAAAAGTTACGTTTATATCAACCTTTTGTGTCTGAAGCGACTGAATTCATTTTGTCTTTAGGATTATAGACGTTCCCTAAACTACACAAGAATACTAGTAAGTGGTTATTATATTGCAAGAATGTGTCCATCCTCTATCGACTCGTCCTTTGAGGGTCACAGGGTCTCATTCACACCTATGGATTTATGTAGAGTCTCCAAGTAACCAAATCCCGCTCTGCATGTCTTCGACCATGGGAGGGAGGTGGAGGACCCGTAGAAAACTCAGACACAGACATGGGGAGAACATCTCTCCACACAGACAGACAACACACTGACATGACCCTTTACAGATGAGAGGTCAGATTGTATATTATCATGTTTTAGAGGAACGGTGTCGTTATCACCAGAGATTCAACTGTTTCAACAAACATCCCCAGACCGACTTGTTTGGTCTCTCGTATGAAGGCGTCACTCGTCCAACTGTTCCTCAGAATCCGTGAAGCTCACAGAGAGATGATTGTATTTGAGCCTCTCCTCTCCTTCTGTCATCTCTCTCTCTCTCTCTCTCCTCTCTCTCTCTCTCTCTCTCTCTCTCTCTCTCCTCTGTTTCCAGGCCAGTCTTCTTTCTTTTAATTTCTCCTCTCTGTTCTGTTCTTCCAGGGTTGTGCTCATTGACCCAGTTCTGCATCTCCCTTTTCTCTCTCTCTCTCTCTTTCTCTCATTCGTTCTCTACGCTCTTCTCTCCGTCTGTCTCTGTGTTTAACTTTTTCACTCCTTCCTCCTCCATGCCAACCCCAACCAAGAGACAGAGAGGGAAGCCATCTTAAATCGACAGGAGCGTCTCCATCTACATCCATTTTTAAATTACAGGAGGTTGATTCTGTGAAAGATAAACTTGTGTGTAAGAACGAGGAAATCTCCTCAGACTCTGTCCTCTGTCCTTCTTCCAGGTCCTCATCTTAGGACTGGCAGACTTTGTTTAGGTTCTTCTTCATGTGCACACTGTGACTTCAGGTCTGGTTCAAGACAGAAGTATAAATATTTCTCTAAAACTCTTAAGTTTGCATGTTCTTTACGTGTCTGTGTGGGTTTTCTCATCAGCTTCCTCCCACAGTCCAAAGACGCAGATTGGGCCGAGGTAAATTGGAGGCTAGATGTTCCTTAGTCTCTATTTGTCGGCTGTAACCCCCAAACTGAAGGAGGGACTCCAGCAGATCAGCAGGATCGAACAACATCTGAGATCTCTGTCCAGAAGAGAACAAGGAACAGCTGAGAAACTCTGCAGAACCCTCAGACCCCCTGAGGTTAGACCTAGGTTTAGGTTAGGGTTAGGTCTTTAGTTGGGATGGTTAAGTTTAGGGGCTAGGGAAGGCATTATGTTGATGAGTGTCCTCACAACTATAGAGAGACAGTGTGTGTGTGTGTGTGTGTGTGTGTGTGTGTGTGTGTGTGTGTGTGTGTGTGTGTGTGTGTGTGTGTGTGTGTGTGTGTGTGTGTGTGCTGTGTGTGTGTGTGTGTCTGGCCTTCCTCTCCTTCTGGCTCTGTTATTTGGACGAGCTGCTGGGATACCAGCATGTCAAGGTGACCTTAAATAAATAGCTAAATAACACAAAAATAAACACACACACACACACACACACACACACACACCTACTATTACAGCGTCATGTGTTTCAGCTTCACACTGTTGACCTAGAAGCGTAGAACTATTCATAGATCAAACTAAGAACAGGTCAACACATGTTATTAAAAGTTTTGGGTTAATTTGATTCAACACTTGGGCTAAATGTGAACTCTCTGTCCTGAAGCTGCAACCTGGGATGCACCAGTTCATGCTCAGCAGCGCAGTGGGATCCTGTGGCCTTTGTCTTTTAAAGTGTAAAGAAACCATCAAGAGGATAAAGGGAACATCACTCTTCGGTAAAACTGCTCACAACTCACACATGCAACCTGTGGTAACAACTTGTTTGCAGGTTTTGCTTCTTTTTAAGACATTTTTCTCCTTTTTGGGCCTCTTGAAGAGAAGTGGAATAACCTGCATCATGTCATCAGACAGTTAATTGTACACATCCAACAGATGAAGCATCATCACCTCAGCTCAGGAGGCTGCTCTTGCCTCTGTCCGATTGTTGGTTGGTTTGTTTCCAGCAGGATGGGACACAGCTAAGAGAAGGAATCCATTCAATTTTCCAGGAATTATATTTATCACTTTCTTTGAAATTGAAAGGCTGTTGGGTCTTGACGGAGGAATGAGCTTTACTGAGCATAGTTCTGGCCACCTGATGGTCACCCTCCTTTTTAGTGGTGGTGCTGTAAGTGGACAGTTGCAGCGATTTGATCAAAGTGCTTTTTGCTCTTGGTCTCTGGTGCTGATGAATCCAGTGAGAGAGAATCAGAACAGAGGAGTAAAGCTGAGACCTTCATGAATTCAACTCCTGCTACATTACACATCTGATCGCTGGTGACAATATTACAAAGGTGCAATATTTGTTTTCCATATCAATTTGTTCTTATGTCTTATTCTTATCATATTCATTTATTATTGTGTATTTTATTTTGTAAACACACACTTTATTATATTTCTGTATGCATGCTTTGTCATGGCGATGCATTCGGCCTTTCCCCTTAAATACACCAGTAATTTACATCTTCTTACACTGTATATTTTGCATTATTCTTATTCTAATGTATCCTTTAACCAACCTAGTCAAGATTTAATCTAATACAAACGTTTCCCTCGCCTTGAAAGAAATGGTTAACTTGTGATTTTTTTTCCTGAGTGTTATTTCCTCCCCATATGTGACAAACCATCCAGTTCTCCCACATCCCGACGTGATGAATACAGATCACACGGAGCCCTGAATGCGAGAGAACATTTCACCTTCACCTGAAAATCTGTGTGTGTACACACTGTGAGACCTGCTGCTATCTGGAACAACCTCTCTATCTTTCTGTCATCCCCTTCTCTCCTTCTCTTTCACTCTGGCCGGGAGTCAATCTCTCTTTTTTACTGCCAGCTGATAGCTGAGCATGACTGTCTGGATCTCTATTCATGCGTTCGCTCCATCCATCACCTGCTGCTGCTTCTGTCGCTCCTCCAGCCTCCCGTCCATTCTTCTTCCTCCCCGCTCCAAAGGGAAAAGAGATAAAAATGCTGTGGCTTTGCATCTGTGCAGTAAACAATTTCAGCTTTCAGCCAATGCCCTTATCCTGAGAGCGATCGCTACAGGTTTCCTGTTTTGCATGAGGTCATTTCAACACAAATGTCTGTTGCAGGAATCGAACCCGTGTCCTCCCAGTTGCAGCGCAGTTTACTTTTCCCCAGAAATTCTAACTCCACGTTTGCAGGGTTGCAAAATGTTTTCCTCACCCTGCATGACGGCCCCCATTTGCATAAACACCCTTTAGTAAGTTTTATCCCCGAAGCTTTCCTTAACAGTCCATGAAATTTGCTCTGTGAGCAGTTGCTATGGTAACCGGGGGACTCAATTGCTCAAAATTACCATAAAACACTAATTAAAAAGCCCTGGCTAAGAGCAGCATTTTGACAAGCTTCATACAACACGGATGAACCAGTCCCCCAGGTGAGGAGAATGGACTGGGAATGGGACTCATTTCAACACCCACTTTGTTGTGTTACTACTCCACAGACTGGTAAAATGTGCACGATTGGGGAAACTATAACGTGTAGCATCTGTTTAATTGTATTTCTAAGACTCACACGGCTGTGTTCATTAAGGTCAAGCATCTACATGATATAATAATTACAGGTCAAAGGTTATCACATGTGTGCTGAGGGGTCAATAGAAGCAATACAACAAAGATTAAATGCATTTTCACGAACTTCAAAACACAACAAATCCTTTATACGGTTTCTCTTCATGCATCAAACAGAAAGAAGCTATCCATCTATTATCAATACCGCCTGTCCTGTCGAGGGTCACATGGGGAGCAGGAGCCAATCACAGCTGACATCTTTACAGTGTTTGTTAATCCGTCTGCTTTTCACACACTTTCTTTCATGCTGCACATTCTTTAGCACTAATTATTCCCTTAGGTACAATTTCAACTAACTTTGAAACACCCATGTGTCTTCCACTGTATTTATTCTGTTACATTGTATATAATTGCTATTTTTATATTTCCTTGTGGTTATATTGCCCCTATTTTTTTTTTATTTCCCTATGTTTTTATTGCATGTTTAATTATTTAGTCATTTCTGTAATCATGCTTCTAATTTGCTCTTCCCTTCTTTGCTGTAACACCACAGATTTCCCCATAGTGGGACAAACATAGGAACACACTACGTTTTCTTTTCTTTTATTTCAACAAATAAAAGTTTCGCTGACAATTGAAATCTCGTCTCAACAACTGAAGCTGTTTATGATGCAAACCTACTTGCCATGTATTTCTGCAATTTAAAGGCAAAGCACAATGGGCCTACACAAGGGAAATAAATGTTAATTTCTCAGTTGTGTCCACCCCATTGATGCTGCAAGATATATGTGCTGGATTAACCTGACTGGTACAGTTGAGCTCAAATGAATCAACAGACGAATCCAGTAAGTATAATCATGTGGGTCACACTTCTGCACTGGAGGTACAAGTGCGTGCACCTCAGAGTGAAAGCTCACGGCACTAAAGACTTTAACAGATGATGCATCTTGTTACTGATCATCATCATCATCATCATCGTTTCACCCTGTGATCTTCACACCACCACACGAGCACCATTCCCCATCAGTTCCTCTCAGCACCAGCAGACACAGCTCGCTGCAGAGCAGAGGCACCGCAGACACCTTCTCTGTCTGGACTCGGAGAGACAGGAGGACGATCAGTCAGAGCGAGGAGGCAGCGCGGTGACAAACACCGACGGGAGGCCCGCTAGTCACGACACAAAGCCGCTCTGCAGAATGCTTCCACACGATGCCACCGCCGCAGCGACGTGGGCATCGCAAGGCATCAGGGCCAGTCAGTCAAGGGTGAGATGCCTCACTCCCACATACCTGGGCACCATCGAACTTCACCGTCACGAATCACAGCTCCGCAGATCACTCATTGTTAGAGAAGAGAGCTATTTCATACTTTCACTAATGAGGTGCAAGTTGTTGTTTCAGCAGGAACATTAAACTCTGAGGCTTCACACTTTGAAAACGTTCTTGTATACAAAGATTAAAAATATGTCATTGCCACCGTGGGGCTGCACAAAGTCTGTACTTGCTATTGTCACTCACCCACCACCTGAACTCTCTAAAACCGGGGTTGTAGATAAAACCCACATTATTGTTCAGGATGTATAATGTTAAAAACCTCTGAAGTGGCTGAAGATATCAACGTACACTAGATGCACGTGTCAACAGGCTCCATTGAATTGCTAATGCCTGCATGTTTAAGAACCGTGCTACAGCTGCCATACAGGCAGTCCTATGGACACCTATAGAGCCCAGAGGACCTGTGGGAGCTGGCCTACATAAACCCATAAACACTGCACACATGGAGAGACACAGTCAACCAGAGGAGGAGACATGGGGAGAAGATAAGAAAGAGTCAGACGTTTGTCTTGCTGTACCTCTGAAGACCCTCAGTCACATTATACACTGCAGCCTCTGACCTCAACCTGATGGTAAACTTGAAACCAACAGACCATCACAACGAGCACAGTTCTCGGTATATTCACGAAAGTGGTCGAGTGCCCACTTGTGTGACACGTTTCCGATAACGGCCACAGTGCTCGAGTGCCTGTTAAGACGAGAGAGAGAGAGAGAGAGAGAGAGAGAGAGAGAGAGACAGAGCTCGGCTACACTGACACTTACAACTGGACTGAAGTGGAACATGGGTAATTGTTGGATAAACTCAGCAATTAAACGAAACATCTCCTCAAAGGGGAACGAGCATGAGTTAATGTCGACTAATGGAAATTGTGTTCATGTTTTCTATAACGTCATGAGGACAAACCAGTAAGATGTGCTCAGATAATGGTTTGGACGGATTGTTTTTTTTTTGCCCGAAACATCTGATCTTGAAACTGAAGTGACTGCAACACTATTAGTTTTTTCATGTCTAAGTGGATGTGGTTATAGTTAAGGAAAGATTCTGGTCTAGTTTAATAAAAGAAGAAGCAATATGCTTATTTGCATTCCACAAAAAAATAAAACTTTCCTCTAAGTTAAGATCTTTCCATAAACTTGCTGTTTATAAATTCCTTCCAAAAAGTAAAAAAAAACTCATTAACTCCTTCCTCTGCCACAAATTTCACGAATTTAAAAATAGTTTGGTAATCTCTCTTCCTCTGTTGCCAAGATGGCAACTGTTGAGGGTGAGAAGTGTCCAATGTTTTAATGTTTGAACTCCAGGTACTTTTACTGCACTGCTATAGAAATACAGATGTATTAAGTTTAAGGAGCAGCCTTCACATTGCAGAAAGATCCTCACCAACATTATCTGATACTAAACATTGGCCCTCACTAAGATTCAGCTCACACACACACACACACACACACACACACACACACACACACACACACACAGATTAGGAAAGTGATCGAAGAAAAAGATTTTCTATGGTTGACACAAGGAAATTCATGGTCAGCAGTCCTCACACACACTCATACACATGCATGGTTGACCACTAGCGTGTCGAGTGACACGGCATACTGCTCACACACACACACACACACACACACACACACTGGCAGATCTGCCGGCTCTCCTCGGTCACGTGCACTGGAGTGGTCTATTAACATTCCCCACACATCGGTGCCTACAGTGAGCCTGAGGATGTTGCTCCAATGTAAAGAAAAACGGCAGATCTTTTTCCAGAAGACATTTTGACTTCACACAGCACGAGAAGCGCAGGTGGGACCAAAGACCACGACTGAAATGATGACTCTCAGAGAAGAGTGAAGTGAACTGGGACGGGGCCATAAGAAAGCTGGAGGCCTATACTCGCCGTGTTGGTTTTGGTTTGCGCTCGGGATTTGTTGACAGTAATGAAAAGATTATCCAGAGGGGCTGTTTGTGAATGCAAATGTCCGAGTCAGCTGCTGCAGCGGACCTTCAGCCCTCAAGTGAAAACTCTGGATAATGTCTGAATGAGCCCGTGTGGAAATACAGCAGGGTGAAGTGCGGAGAAGGGAGCGTGTTGATGAACATGCAACACGTGCAAAACAGAATCAAACAAAAAGAATACAAATATCTCAGCATGAGAAAGAGTCACTTCATACACGTAACATACATGTGATGTGTTGTAAAGGAACCATGTGATCTCTCTGCAGGGGAACTTAGACGTGATGCCCCGCCTCCTGCCTCCGACACAGATGTCTGTGTTGTTAACGCATCTGACTGGAGAATCTCCAGCTGCGTTCTTCATACGTGAAATGCAAACTCCGGAGTGAGCTTTATAAACCTGGTGACTTGAGAGAGGGAGAGCTCAACGCACTGCACATCATCAAGACACATGCAAATAGAAAGAAAAATGTGCAAATTAATAAAACAACATGAGCTGCAAAAAGTCACAACACATGCAAATACAGAAACCTGCTGCAAATAGCGAGAACGACACCAGAAATGTTTCCAAGGGACCAAAAAAGGTGATGAACCCGCCTGCAGTTCAATGCTCTGTGAAGTCACTGAGGTCTGCTCCTCATCAGCGGTGATGGAACTTCACAAAGCGTTGAACTACACCCGGGTTCATCACTTTTCAAATTGTCAAACTGGTGAGGTTGTTTTCATACTTTGCACGTGTTCCTCGTTGCTTCTCGACAGCTGAGCGGAGACAGACCGAGCAGGACGGGACGCAGATGCTGTCGACTTAGAGAGATTAGTCTGCTGCTCTCAACTTTTCACGCCCCAATCTTTCATTGTTTCCTTTCACGCCGCTGTTCCGCCCTCTGAGGATTTCTCTGTTGACTTGAGCCAGAAGAGAAACCCAAAGACGTTCGCTGACTCTCGTCACATGTTCGTCGCGATCACACGTGTCTGTTTAAATTTTTCCGCTTTTCATCCATCCCATCTGCGTCCTTTCGTGAATGTAGGTTGTGGTTATTGTTGCGGCTCTTCTACACATTATTATGAGACTCAATAGGTTTGAATTACCTCCATGTTAAATGTTGTGAGACTGAAAGGGATGAAGGGATTTTTAAAGACTGTAACAGAGGCCGGAGGGCGTCTCTTTGTCTCCCTCTCGTTCGCATTTACACATCTCGATGTACTCGAGCGTGATGAAGGGCTCCGGCCAGAGGATGCCCGGGCTTTTGTCCCATTAAGAGGAGACTGGGTCGCCCACGGCAACACGTGGACCAACCAGCACGGGATGCAGACAGACCCGCCTCTTCCTCATCCTCCTATTTCCTGGGAGACTCTCATACTTGACATCCCCTCCTGAGGAATTACTGGGACAGTGTGGACAGGAAAAGCCAACAACATGGTATTTGTTCATCCATTAACTACATTCTTCGAGGGTCTCGGGGGCACTGGAGCCAATCAGAGCTCACATTGGGCAAGAGGAGGGGGACACTGGTCAGGTCGCCAGTGAATTGCAGGGGTGACATTCAGAGACAAACAACCATTAACCCTCAGGTTCACATGCATGGGTAATTTTCCAAATAACTCAACCCCACTCCTCGTGTTTCTGGACTGTGGGAGGAAGCTGGAGCACACGGAGAAAACCTGCACAGACGGAATACATGAAAACTCCATTTGTATTTGTACTATTTGAAATAGTACTATGTTTTTACTTAATTTAGTAGTATCTGTGGGGGGAATAAAACATAACGGACGATGGGCAGAGGTGAAGGAAACCAGAGTGAAAGTGTTGAATACGAATGTTGCTTTTAGATATTATTAACATGCTTGTTGCAGTTTGTTTGATATTGAGGAACGTCGATAACCAAACCTTATCCCTAAACTCAACCCTGACCTCAGCACCATCTTACCTCGACCTTCACCAGGAGCTCAGATGTGACCTTTCACCTAATGAGGACTGGGCTTGGGTCCCCATGAGGTACGCTGGTCCTGACAAGATCAATGCTTATGCTGGAAAAGGTCCTGAAGAGGCGATACAAGCAAGCGCACACACACGCACACACAAACCAAGCCGATTCAGCAGAAACTCAGGGTCACACCATATGACACAGTGGACAAGTGTGAAAGACTCAACTACACACACTGAGTCCACTGTATAGTGTGAAGCACCTTGCTACAGTCCTGCCAGGTTCTCCAACAACTGCACGGGTCCCTGTGGTTCTTTCTCTAAAGTGTTAATCTGTTCATTATCACAAGTACAAGTACAAGTAGAAGGACTGGATCTCACACGTCCAGCTGCTCCTTGTGTTTCCCGCGTGAAGCAGCAGTGAGGTGGACATACAGGATGACGCCTGAAAAGCTGCATTAGTCCAAACTTGGCACATCAGCCACAAAACCCTGCCTCTGTCCTCGTCCAGTATCAGACCATCCTCTTCATCCTCAGCCGTGTTCCTGCCTGCTGTCACAATGCATGAATTTAATGAATTTATTTATATTTCTAGACAGAGAAATAGCAGAAGCTCCGGGACACAAGAAAGATTCAGTAGGAGCCACAGCTGTGGATCCTGAGGCCGGAGGACTCACATCACACTGCTGCGACGGGCATTCTGCACTTCAGGGTATGATGTTGTCAGTTCCTGAGCACAAAGGAAGTGTGTTTCCACAAAGACAATCACAAAGACAAGGAGACGGACTCAGGCTTCTTAAAAGACTCTGGTTGAATTTGATTAGCTCTTGATTTCTTTATGAGTTAACATGTAAACCAGAGAAATGACTGCAACTAATGATTGATTTAGCTCTGTTGAATTATGTATTTTTCAAATCAAAAGACATCATCAGAGTGAAGTCTTGTCAGTTTAGCTCAAAAACAAAACACAAACATTTATCAGAAATCCGAACAAAAGCTGTAATTTTAGTTTCAAAATATTGTATCAACCTTAATATTACCTTGATTGATATTTTTAATGTTTGGCCATTAAACTATTAGAAAACAGTAATAAAAGGCAGATTCCAGAGCCCAACATGAAGTCGTCAAATGTCCAAACAATCCAATATCCCCTAATATATTCAGGAAATTCTCAGGTTGGGATCAATCAAGTAGCATCTATCTCTCCATCCATCTATCCCTCTATCTCTCCATCCATCTATCCCTCTATCCCTCTATACCTCGATCTCTGCATCTATCTATCTCTGCATCCCTCTATCTCTCCATCCATCTATCCATCTATCCCTCTATCCCTCTATACCTCGATCTCTGCATCCATCTATCTCTCCATGCCTCTATCCATCTATCCCTCTATCTCTCTATACCTCGATCTCTGCATCCCTCTATCTCTCCATCCATCTATCCATCTATCCCTCTATCCCTCTATACCTCGATCTCTGCATCCATCTATCTCTCCATGCCTCTATCCATCTATCCCTCTATCTCTCTATACCTCGATCTCTGCATCCCTCTATCTCTGCATCCATCTATCTCTCCATCCATCTATCCATCCTATCCCATTTACAAACATGTAGAATTGAAACATTTGAGGTTTTTACGTGGTAAATAGTTGACAGCAATAATTTATTAGTTTGAGCTCTAATATGAAAGTAATGATGTCATTCATTTCCATCTTCCTTTTCTCCCGTCTATAATAATCTGTCCCTGCACAGGTCATCATCTTCCTGCCAGCACACAAGTAAGCAAACTCTGACTCACTCTACTGAATAGAAAATATCATATCCTTTTCAATGACCCTCAAAGGCGAAAAACTGGCCCCGTGAAAACTTAATAAAGATCAATATCTCCCACCGTATCTCGTGTTCCTGTTACACTGCACCGGTCCACACTTTGAGATCCCAGCCAAAACAATTATGTCACCCTCGAGAGAACAATGTGCATGATGCAACCATGGCAACACTGTCACCGAGACCGGAGGAGGGACACGACGGACGCTCCCGCATGAATTTGTACTCGCAGCGAAGAAGAAGAAGAAAAAAAATGTTTTAATCACATTAAAGCAGTTGAATGATCAAAATGGACGAGATAAATTTATCCGCTGAGAGGATCATGAAGCCAGTGTGAACCTAAAGCACAGAACGTGCCGTGACGAAGAGGATAATGTGTCTGTCTGATCCTCCCTCCTCAAGTCTCTGATCTTCCTGCGAACGGTCCTTACATTGATTTGTTTTGAGAACATTTACAATATGTGTATTTTATGCTTAAATGTCGGCACTTTAAGTCATACAACATCGAAAATATAACAAAAAGTCCCTCAAAACTATAATATCCATAACCAATTTATGTGCTGATTATTAACTTGATTCATTCAAACTCTGAGAACAGTGAAAACTCATCCTCAAAATGTCCCAGAGCTCAAACAGATGTTTCTGTTTCTTTCACTTTTTCCGACAAAGCCATAAAATTACAGTCACAGCAGCTGCAAACATCATCATCATCCTCGATAACACACACTGCAGATGTACTGGTATCTCTGCCCCTCTTCCCTCAGTGGGTCTCTTTCCCTTGGCCCGTCACCATGACGATGGGAGCCAGTTCCATGGATACAGTCACTAGGCAACCAGCAGCATCAACAGCAGCAGCAGCAGCAGCAGCAGGCGTCCTGTCAGAGCTGTAGTGGAGCCTGAGCCAACCTTCCTCATCTATGCGAGTTTGTTCTTTGAAGAGGAGCAATGTTAATGCATTTATCGTGTTTTGGATCTGAAGCCTCTGACATTACACTGCAACACTGCGACTGCTTAATTTAGACTGACAGTACAGCGCTCACATTACTCAGTGCGTCTGTGGTGCGAAGGAAAATGGAGAAATATGAGGGTAAAAAGAAAAACAGATGGTGACAGGACTGTTTGCTTAAAGACTCTGTGTAACAATATTTGGATGTAAATCTGTTTGCCTGCGTCTCTCCTGAAAGGGAACCACCAGACAAATGAATCACCAACAGTTCAGCAATGAATAACTGTGAATTCCTCCATTACAACTGCAGATCCCAGTTCTTTTCATCTTCACTTCATCTGCTGATTATTTAAGTGCAAATAAAATGTCACAAAAAAACTGAAAAATTACAGTAAAAATTCCCCTAAATCTACAATTTACTACACGAAATGGCCACGAAATCAGCAAATGTTCACATTTAAGAAGCTAAAATTAGAGAGTTTTAGTCTGAAAATAACAAATTGATAATCAGAGAATCATTGCAGATTAAGTTTCTTCCAATCAACCAACCGATTAATGGACAAACCAAACTGCTAACAGCTAGAACAGCTTCCTAAAGTGACTTATCCCAAAGGATTCAATTACAAGTTAAAATCCCCCTCCAAGGTAAAAGCAGCATCTGTTATATTATAAGCAAAACGTACCTAAAAATCAAGTGTGAAATGACTAATTCATACTATAGGAAACATATATAATAACATTATTATTGGAAATTCTCAACTTAGGACAAAAACGCCTTTATATTTTTTCACTTGACAGTCCATCATGTTTACAAAGCTCTCGTGTTTATATGGAAACTAATCTGCAAAATGATCAAACGTATCATAAAATGGAAAAACTGAAGTAAAACACAAGTAGCTCAGAAAGTACTTGAGCAAATACACCTGGTTATACAGATACAGTATGTCACCACTGTCTTTACCAGGTTATTCAACACTTTTTCTAACGGTGGTAGAAAGCTCAGTCTCTACAGTCACTACAATCTCCAAAAAGTGAGTCTGCCATGTCTGTAAGACCACAAAAGACAAGATGGTCGAGGACACATCTTCAAAATGAGACAGATCATTATACAGTTACATGTATTCTGTATAAGCAAGGACTTCTGAGACCAAAGAAAGACTAACACTGTAGTCACATAATGGCCTGTTAGCAAAATGATACAAAATAAGGCTATTTGCGAGGACTGCAGAGCGCGGCTGAAAGGGAAAATGTATTAATAGAACCCATCGTAGCAGCAACACGCACTGAGAGGCTTTGAAATACGATGCATTGAAGATTGTAATTAAATATTCCCTTTGATTAGAAGAAGCCCTTTTATGCATGGTGCTTTATGGCGCTCTGCAAGTCAGGGAGATACAGCCTGAAACCCAGTGCACGCTCAGCCAGAGGGAGACTGGACATGCAATTACAGGACATAACCCGGGAAAAATTATGATCCAGACAAAATAAAACAAAACAGAAACACCAGATGGAGCCTGTAACGGCTGCAATAAACCATTTAGCCGGATGGTTAACAAGGCTTTTGTGGTTTGCAAGCCAGTAACAAGCGTGACAGACTGATATGGCTACATAATGGACGAGATAGGCTAATAACTACAATGCCTCAGGCTGGTGGATTTAACAGGTGTGTGCGCCTGATAGTGTCTCCTATGGAGGCATGAAGCTATCATGGCACAACTGCTGGGGGCTACATGTCAAGACAGGGGGGGGGGGTGTATGACGCTGCATCATATATCATGCACACACACACACACACACACAAACAGGAGCCCCCCCCTCCTCCTCTCGTTTCCTGCAGTCAGGCTGTTTCATGAGCTCATCACAGAGCAGTGAAAGGGCCCGTGCATGAGGTTGTATGAAAGGATGATATAAGACGCACAGAAGCTGCTGCTGCTGCTCAGTATAGATGCAAACAATGATGACATGACCCGATACTGGTCTGATAAAACCGTGGTCATGGGAAAATATGGAGGATACAAGTCCTGTACCCGCATCTGAATGTAATTTAGAAGCATTTAAATGCACGTGGCAGCTGATTTAAAGGAGATTTTGGACATGTAGCATTTTGTGCAATGAGGTCACACAGGGTCCCGACGAGTTCCATAGTAATGAGTATTGATGGAGGGAGGCCCGTCGTTAACACAGACAGACACTGCAGCAGGTCCTTACGTTGCAAAGTGGAGTAGTTATCCATCTCTCAGGCTGCTGGTCGCTACCAGGAGGATTTAAATCACTGTGGTGGCCCCCTGTGGACACGCTGGGTCTACCGGGATGCACCGGGCCGGTGTGAAAGCAGGACAGGTACCCGCGCAACCAGCCGCAGCATCCTCAGTCAGCAGCCGGAGGATGCGAGCGCATCTACCGCGGCAGCAGCGGGATTCGTGTCGGGATCATTCGGCGAGGGTTTAAAATCCACGGAGCCTCCGTTACGCACACACACGGTTTTCCGCCAGGTCTCCTCGGTGGGTTTCGTTACAGAAGACGCGCCGCTCCGCCTCCATGCGTGAAGAAATCAGACATATAAAGCCAAGGATGCTGCAGCGGGAGTGAGGCGAGGTCAGTGTGCACGAAATCATGAAATCATGGACACCGGAGGATCCGTGACCGGCGGAGAGGAGCGGTGACCTTCTTCTTATTCTTCTTCTTCTCCGTTACCGTAAAACCAGGCTGCAGGAAAAACACGTTCAGCAGAGGAGCGTCTCCTCCCATCCATCCAGAGAGAGAGAGAGAGAGAGAGAGAGAGAGAGAGAGAGAGAGAGAGAGAGAGAGAGAGAGAGAGAGAGAGAGAGAGAGAGAGAGAGAGAGTATGTGTGTGAGAGAGAGGGAGAGCGAGAGAGAGAAAGGGAGGGGAGAGAGAGAGAGTGAGAGATAGAGAGAGAGAAGGGGGTGAGAGAGTTTGAGAGAGAGAGTTTGAGAGAGAGAGAGAGAGCATGTGTGTGAGAGAGAGAGCGAGAGAGAGAATGGGAGGGAGAGAGAGAGAGAGAGAGTTTGAGAGAGAGAGAGAGAGAGAGAGAGAGTGTGTGTGTGTGTGTGAGAGAGAGGGAGAGAGGGAAAGGGAGAGAGAGTGTGTGTGTATGTGTGAGAATGTGAGTGAGAGATATAGTAACTGTGTGTGTGTGTGTGTGTGTGTGTGTGAGAGAGAGAGAATCTGTGTGTGTGTGTGAGAAAGACAGAGAGAGAGGAGATGGATGAAGATGGAAAGAGGACAAGAGAGTTGGTGCGTTTGCGCTGTGCACATCAATGTGAATGTGTTGTAAGCCTTGTACGTCCAGTTGAGTGAGATAATACATTCACTGGCCCCTGATCCCTTACCATAACCACCACAACTAGATGCCTAACCACAACCTAACATGTCCTCACTCTATAAGTTCTAGGCCCAAAATGGTTTGTACAAAGAAATCTGGACACAGTAAACACACACACACACACACCAACTACTACTTCTTGCCAAATCCTCACCATAAAACATCAGCATTCAAGACTTCATCTTAAAATTGAGTCCCCATAATGTCAGTGTGTAAACAGCTTCAAGGCCCCACAACATGAGTCATATCTGGACCACAAACACACACACACACACACACACACACACACACACACACACACACACACACACACACAGCTACACTGCCTCTGTTCTTCCCTGCTGTGAGGAGAACATTTATTCTTTTATTCATACAGTGGTATGCTGGTTTGCCTCTGGATCCCAGGTGGTCAACTGTTTAAGCATTAAGATGGAAATCTTATGATTCAGGGTTGTGTGGCAGTCAGCGATCCAGGAAATACTGCACAGATAGAGGGAGGAAGTGGATTCCACTGAAGATAACTCACTTCAGGTGCTAGTATCCTGCGTATGTCAAGAAGAAGAAAGTGGGAAGAGGCTGCTGGTCTCATTATTCAATCAGAACTTGGCGTGGTCTGTGGGAGGAGCTGGTAAAAACCCTCAAATAGAGAACATTAATTAACATGATAAACTTCTTAACGTACTTCTCATCACATGACACCAGGCTGCAGGAAATTCACATGTATCATAGTAGTCAAGATTCTGACTAACGACTATTGAGAAATCCAAATTACATTCCGCTTTTACATTTGTGAAATATTGAAGACTATGACTGCGTAGTTGTGACTGAACGGCCTTTTTTGGGGGTTTTTTTCGTGATGGACATTATAAATGTTACGTGAGCAGCCGCACTCGGAGCTCCCGAGCTTGGACTGAGGCAAATTACTGCTCTCAGTCGGTCGCCCACTGAGTGGCAGCTCACCCACAGGCAGCATGAGGCCAATTCAATTATCTTTGTTTCCTTTTATATCAGTCGGTGAGGCAATAAATCAGCTGCACAGACAGGGACCCGTTTGGTCAGATTTGGCAACTAAGTGTGAAAAGGTTGGGAATTGATTACGAGCCGAACTGCACGTTAATCAACGACTTCTTTAAAAGGTTTGTGTCCTCAGCTCAGAGGTCAAATCCAATGTTGCCAATACATCCATTCACCTGAGCAATCCCAGAACACCAATACGGAGCAATAGTGTAAAACTCCAGCGTAGGTCTAACGTTACATTTTCCTGCTTTCTACAGTATGTTAGCAAACAGTTGCTTATTTAATAAACATTGAGCCGTTATAGAGCATCAGCGTTTAGTTAATGTTAGGTCCAACATTCACTGTCTTTTAGCTCTGTTGTTGGTCTCCACCAACTCCTGCAAAATGGAGGTGAGCCCAATGTGACCCACTTGTACATCAGCAAACGTGGCCCAAAATTCCCAAACCTCCAGTGCTCTAGGTAAGGTGTCATTTGGATCTGAACCCAAAGTGGCCCGTGTGGTAAATGGGGAATATGGGCCAAATACCACAAAACAAAGCCGGGCCAACTTTGGCTCTTGAAATGTGATATTTCCATGGCTGACATGTGGCCCAGATCTGCCAAACAGGAGCGAACTACCCAGGTGCCATCGTTCCATGCTGTATGTGGGCCAAATCTGGACCAACATTTTTTTACTAAGTATGTATATTCACCAGCTAAAGTCTCGGACTGTCGGCTGTTAGGTGCTGAGTTGGTGGTGCAGGGCGGGTTTCAGAGGTTTTTCCTCTGAAAAGCAGAACAGTAAAGTTTTGGGCTGCACCGGCAAAAAATGAATTCTTCTACGATAAAAGTGGTTCGATAAAAAGGGAAACAACCTCCAATGTGCTAATCATCAATTCACCGCCTTGACCACCTGGTGCCTAAAGGCCGCACCGCTTCCTGCTTCGGCTCTGATCACTGCCGCAGGGCGTAAAATCCTCAGAAGCGGAACAATCTACGATGGATTCAGTTTCCTGGAGACACTGGGTTTAGATTCAAGAAGCAGGGACATCAGGATAAATGTGTGTGAGGATGTTGACAGTGGTCACTGCTCCTTTATGACCACTGCTGAGGAGCCCTCGAGGAAAACGCTTAACGGATACAACTGCTTTACTGCTGATCCGTAGACAACACAACACACTGTGGTTACATTGAGAAGCTCTCAATAATCCAACTAAATAATCCAATAAAGACGGTTATTGATTTCAGGCTGTGGAAATCAGGATCTTTCGATTTGTTCCCACTGTTCTTCCCAATTATCTGCCTTCATTGGACGATACAATAGAAAGATAGAAGCATTCCAAAAGGGAAATTCAAATTCAAACAGACAATAAATCATAGTGCAGGAGAAGGACTATTGACGAGGAACTGTCTGTCGGTTCAGAAATAACTTGCCTGATATGAGCGATGTATTTTATTTACAAATTCCCAAAGCAACACCATCATCCAACACATTTTCATAGACGGCCAGTTTGAAATAAACGGGAATGTTAGGGTTAAGGTCGGGGGGGGGTTTTCGACGACCGAAACAAAACATCACCCAAAACATTTCAGTCGACTCTGCTTTTGCTTCACCGCTGCTTTTCCCTGGTGTCCTCAGAAACGACTAATTCCCCTCCTCTGAAAACGTGAAGGTGGTGTCAAACAGTCACGGCTTGAACTGACCTCCGATAAAGAAACAAATCAGACAACGTTCAGCTCTACTTCCCCTCAACTCTAACAAATGACATAATATCTTTGTGCCATCTGCGCCAGTTGGCAGTGCCAAAGCAAAGCTCCAGTTAATCCCCGGCGGTGGGAGCACTGGGATTCTCAGAGATTGACCGAGTTTAACAACAGTCTGTGAGAAAACAGGAAGCTGGCCAAACAGTCAGCCTGTCACCCATCAAATGTCCCTCTCTCTCCAGCTGGCTCCTTTAACCCTGCAGCCCATCAGGTCTGCAGAAGAAGAAAAACCTTGACTTCAACATTAGCTTTTCACTTCCAGAAATGAAACTTCCTGAAAAAAAAAAGAAAGAAATAAAACCAAAAAATAAAGCAAAAGTCTTGAAGAACATCTGGGATTGTATTTGTTGCCTGGAAACAGCAGCAGCCTTTGGGCCTTTTCAGAAAACCTTTTTCAGAAACGATGACAGCATCAATGGAAAAAAAGTGGAACCTTTTCAAAGCTTTTGTGCAAATGTTGTGTGTCTGTTGTGTCTTGTGTTTCTGAGGTCATTGTTCTATTGTGTAAAATGTTAAAGAACCCTTGAATACTTTTCATAAATTAAAATTCATTTCATTGTGTTTTCTTCATAAGGCTGTGCACCCTTGCACTCGGCCTTGGTTTGATTACAGAGGTGCGTTACGTTGTTATTATAAAAGCAGTGAGCCACCAGAGGCCCGGGCTTTACAAGTGATTTAAAATCAATATGAGAAGGGGTTTACTGTTTATGACCGATTACTGCTGGTGTTTTCTTTCTCTTTTTGCTGCTCGGGGTAATTTGCTGTATTTTACACGTTTATGACTTGAAGGCATAAAAGTAAACAGATTTCTGGATCCCGCATTCCAAACCAAAATTGAATGGGCACTTCCCGGGCCCACGGCCCATCCCTCCACCAAGGTTTACAGGAAATCGGCTCTGCAGTTTTTGAGTAATCCTGTTAATAAATAAACCAACAAACGAACTAGCATAACCGACTATGGCACTCAGAAGAGGGCACACCTCTGCCAAGGGCCAACAGTCCCCTTACATTCAATCAATGCACCAAAACACTCATATATGTAAGTTCCCTAAATATACCTGATACTTATTCCCTGGGAAAACAGTGAAAATGATCTGGATCCACCACGAAATATAATGGATCCTCCCTCGACCCTCGAATCACATCCTTCCACCAACTTTTGTGGAAATCCATGGCGGGATGGATGAATTCTCACTACTGATCGGTTTGGGCAAAATAAAATAAGATGACCCTCACTCTTGTGTGGTCTATTTTACACCCTGTGTAACACTTTGTGGGCTAAACTCACTTCATGAGCCAGGTTTTGCCCACAGGTCTGTTTTCAGGCAGCTCAGATTTATTTGATTTTGCCCACAGGTCCTATTTTGGGCAGTTCTGGTTTAGAAAGCTGAACTTGGATCTGCCATGAAACGTACGTCACACTACAATGTATTTAGAGATTTTGAGGATCAGGTTGTATCTCCTACATCAACACCTCATATCTGTCCTGTGAGTTTAAGCCCAAAATGTATCACGATGCTCATAATATCTCAATAGTGCGAATTCCAGCTCTGCAAATGTGACACTCAGTAGAACTCAGACCTTCACCAAGGCCCGACAGACCCATTACATCCAATCAAGCTGCAACACATTGCACAACCAAATATTCCTGACTTTTTTTCACCAAGATCCATGAACACAAATTCCTGGGTCGGCCCCTTTATCCAAAATATAAAGAGGTTGGTTCTTGGCCAATGTCCCATCCTCCCACCACGTTTCATGGAAATCTGTTCAGCAGCTTTGGTGTAATCCTGCTGACAAACAAACGGACAGAGGTGATTAAATAACCTCCTCAGCAGAGGGGACAGTGGCAGCAGACATGTTTGTTAAAACCACAACATCCAAAGCTTAAAGCATCTTTTTGGTAAATGCACAGGACCCCAGGTCTGTGTGTGTGTGTGTGTGTGTGTGTGTGTGTGTGTGTGTGTGTGTGTGTGTGTGTTTCTAACTGTCACTGTCAATGACGGTCATGGAAAGCACAGACAAGAATGTGTGTGTCTCAGGGGAGGATGGTGTCATTAAAACACACACACACACACACACACACACACACACACACACACACACACACACACACAGGCACACACTATTGCATACCACTGACACAATATGAGTATGAGTTGGTTCCCTGCAGGTACCAGGATGTCATGCGGTGAACTGACAGTCTGGTGCAGAGCCAACAAAAGAAACAAAAAGAGTTGTGTCATTAAATCACTGAAGCCTCAGTAGTTGCTTCCTGTGAGGATGTTCATGAAGTTAACGTTGCCAGGCAACAAATACAATTCCAGCCAGTCACAGGATCTTTAGCCAAAGTCACTTGGCAACAGAATGTTTGCAGGGAGATGTAAAAAGACATAAATGAATAAATACATGAATAAATAAATGAAAAGGTTCAAAAGGCTCAAATGTTGTAGTGTCACTTTGGATTTTGAAGTGAAGCAGAAGTGATGGAGCCTATCTGAGTTTGAGTTGTTTCACCAGCAACACGTCTGAGAAATATCCAAAACCAAAGCGGGTACAGACGAATAAATGTGCCATGTGCCAAACGCAGCTACTTGACATGTGACTGCAGACGAGAGAAGACATGTAATGAGAAGTTCACACGTCATGTCTTTGTCTTCTGTCCACTCCCCACGAGCTGGTAATATTTAGTTAATATTTACTCTTGTTTTAAAGTTTAGCCTCATGTCCAATCTTTGCTATTCTTTCCTCTTGTGTGTTTGTTGTGTTTTTCTGTTCAAAAATATTCAAACAATAAACTGAGGTCGATCATTGAATCCAACACTTAACCATGATGTAACAAACCAAAGCACACAAGAGCAACGTAGAGCAACGCACAGCACAAGCTATGGTTCAGTAAATGGGCAGAATTGAATATTAAATATCAATGTGTATAAGGTTTCATCCAGAGATGCACACATAAACAGGAAGATGGTGCATGAACGATTTCTATAATTCATGGAGCCATGAATAAGTGATATGAGATCATAATGTGATTCACAGAGACACTAACTCAACTCCAATCACAGACACACACACACACACACACGCACACACACACACACACACACACACACGCGCACACACACACACACACACACACACACACACACACGCACACACGCACACACACACACACACACACACACACACACACACACACACACACACACACACACACACACACACTGCAACTAGCTTCCTCCTGCCTGATCATCTCTGAGTGCAAAGCACCTAAAGAAAAAGGAGAAATTTGAATTTCCTCGAACGCGGCACATCATCAAGTACCAATATAAAACGTGTCTTGTGCCTGTGTAACTGAATTCCCTATTTGTCTCCGACTCGTTTTACTGCAACACTTCAGCTCCACTGAATTTTTATTCAAACCTGAAACTAAAAGATGCCACAGAGAGTTTGGATATGAACTCATACGACAGCACAGACTCTGAGGAATCCCAAAAAAATCAAAGATGGAATTTGTATTCACTTATGTTTCCCATTTGCGGAAAGGAAACTAAACTGAACAGTAATAATAAGGAACATTTCTGTGAGGAAACACCAAAATTATGACAAAATCCACGGCCTGACAAGTTAACATTAGTAAATTTGCTTTGTTTTAGGAGCCGTTGGTGAGTGTGAGCACCACAATACTCCTTTAATTTGTTCATATGCCTCAGGCGAGCATCACTTTTAACAACATGCAGTCAACATCTTCAGAAGCCGACATATCACTGCTGTTCTCCACGGTGGGAAAAAAACATTTCTTTTGTCAGAAATGTCCTTTGAGGAATTATATCTAAAAAAAAAATGTCCCTAAATTTAGCAGCAAAGTCTGAGACAGCAGATCTGTAGTTTCACATCCCGCTGCAGGTGTAAAACGCCTGATTTAAAAAGAAACATCTACTCACATTTAAAATGGCTTCATACAGGAGCAACATCATATTTTAGATATTGAATAACGTGACAGTGATAATTGTCCTCAGCAAGTGTGAAGCTGCACTGATCCAAGAATACAACAACAATTGATTGGAGTAGACGAGAGCAGAGCCGAACAGTGGGCAGCGTTGTCCCACAGTCTTCTTCCTGCCAGTACGAAATGTCCATCGTTGCTATGGAAACACAGTTTCATGAATCACCGTGTTTCATTTTTGTCTCGTGGGTTATGAAGCCGTACTCGTGCACGGTGCCCATTGCTGTCTGCATTGTAAGCCTTCAGATCCGTGAGGTATTAGGTGTGGAGTTGGAGTGTGCTCCCGCTGGGGCGACTAATTGGCTGCATGGTCGGTTGGCTGGCCGAGCTGCGGGCTGAGCGGCCGACGTGAGGAGAAAATACGTGGGATTACCTGTTAGGTAGGAGCCGGTGTTTAGACGACACGTTAAGCTCAAACTGTGCCCGGCAGTGATGCTGTGTGCTGGGAACAGAGTGGGACGGGAAAGCAGCTCCAGCTCACGTAGGACCTGACGGGACTTGTACCATCGACTGTGGCCCCACGCTAAAGGAGGATCGGGCCAAATTCGGGTCCGTTTTACTTCTCCTTATGATCGCGGGGGCGTTGAGGTGGATCTAAACAGATTATCTGGCCAAATGATCCTGTAGTGTGAGGAGTTCACAGACATGATATTGATGCCATGTGCCATGTGCTTGATATTTGCAATCTGAGATCACCTCACCTGTGGTCACGAGTTCTGCCGTCGAATGAAAGGAACAGCGATTGGGTTAGTGAGCAGAATCCCACAATAATAGGTGGACAAACTTGTGGAACTGGGGCAACAGTATGAGTTGCTTGTTCTTTTTCCTTCATCAAAGAAGAGCATCTAAACGGGCAGTCAATGTTTTATTTTATTCCAAAGTTACATCTGATCACGCAAGTTTTTGTCGGTTCCCAAGACTCTGGAATCTCGACTGCATCGTCTTGTGCGTTCTCACGATTGAAACGATTGTAGATCAGGTACATCTGTCATTATGTTCTCCCACTATTTGAAAATCAGATTTGAAACTCCTCTTGTGTGCAGCAGGCGTGAGGCTGGAGGCTGACAGGGCCGACGATGTGTTAGAGGGACACAAATCATCAAGTTCATGTTCATGAGCCAAAGTGACGACTTTGCATTGCTGCTATTTTAAGATGTAACCTGCCAAGCAACCAGAAACTGTTTTCTTCCACTACACTTCCTGGTTTCTCTCTTTAACGTCCTCTCACTCTGCCTCTTTCTGAACATGACAGCACATTCGGCCGCCATACTGCATTAGACCGTATATGGCGTTTTGTGAATGGGTGTTGCTAGGCAACTGGAGTGCAGTAAAGTGTGACAGCATGGTTCTTGTGTTTAGGATTATTAAGAATTAAGAGTTTTAAGCCTTGGAGCTGCAAAGGCTGATTACTGGTGAGAAGATGTGTCATTTTTAAGAAGACACAGTTTTCAGTTTGGCACAAAAACGGAAAAACTCACCGTCAGTGTTTCTCATCAGCAAAGCACCTGTGGTGTTGTATCGTTGTGTCTCAATCTCAATATATGACAGTCACACTTTGCAAATGCATTAGGATGATTTGTACTTTTATCATATATGTGATTTATTATTATTATTATTTATTATTGATATGGTTGTAGCTGATCAGTGTGTTTCTGTGTGTTCTCTTTTAAAAGAGTCCGTTCTAAATATAAAGCTGTGTGGTTAAAAACCTTAAAGTTTCAATAACTTTAATACTGACATAAATACAGACCTAATGTAAGTGGAATCAAAGCTGAAGGACGGTGCTCAATCTCTCCAGATTTGCAATTTGGACACGTGATATGTTCGATATGAATAAAGTTTCAAGAAAAGTAATAATATCCATCATGACAACAGCGCTTTAACAACAGCTGATTCTCCAGGTCGGGGTTCTGCGTACCGAGTCGAGCTGCACTGAACTTTGAATAAGCAGGTGAACGTCTCTCTGTGCAGCAGCAGCAGCTTCAGGGTTCTGTGGATTCGAGTCCTGCAGTCAGTCACTTTTAGCTTCAACCAGAATAACCACAGGCCAAACAAACAGGCAGCCACTGCACTGGTGGATTATAAATGTCGTGGTCAAAGGTCAATAAACTTGTCTTGTCATCCTTCTCTCTCTCTCTCTCTCTCTCTCTCTCTCTCTCTCTCTCTCTCTCTGTCTGATCCTCAGTTCACTTTCACTCATCTCTCTCTGTGTGTCGTCATCACAGGAGTAAACGCAGCAGAGAGCAAGACGAGCTGTGACGTCGGCCCCTCCACTCCCCTCGCTCCTCCTCTGTGTGTGTTTAACATCCACCATCTGCATGAGGAACTCGTAGATGAGTGGATGGACGAGTGGTTGAATTTCTGGATCTCTCTCTCTCTCTCTCACTTTACCTCACACATTCTGCCTCTCACTTCTATGCCTCCTCTCTTTGTCACTTGCGTCAGCACTTCTACCTGCTGATGAATATATGAATGAGATTAAAACAGACACACACACACACACACACACACACACACACACACACACACACACACACACACACACACAATGTGTGTGAGTTCTCTGCTTTAAATCAACCCACAACAAGTAAATATTGGATCTTAACAAGCAGCTTCTTTTTCCTCAAGCAAGGATCCATCTCTGTTTACACTAATCGCTGTATATAACACACACACACACACACACACACACACACAGGTTAAAGTGTAGTTGTGTGTTTCTCAGACCCAGAAGGTATAATTGGCCCTTAACTCCAGGACCCAGAGGGATGGATGAAGGATTAGATATCAAGCCGGAAGGACGGGTGGAAGGAACAGATGCAAGATCCTGGAGAAGCTCTAAGAAACCAATCTATGGGAAAAGATAACAGAGAAAACAGATGTAGAGAGAAAGACAGATGCTGCGAGGCTAAGACATACGAGTCGCTCTCAACCTTAAAGTTTTACCCTCCCTCTTCCTTCCCCTCTTTCTGTTTCTCTCTCTCTCTCTCTCTCTCTCTCTCTCTCTCTCTCCCTCCTCACTTGACTGTAGGCTCCCTGTTGCTATGGAGACCGCTCCTGCCATTGCCGAGGAAGAAAGCGATACCTGAGGAGAGCGAACGAAACACGGCGCAGGAGCCGATGCAGAGATGAAGATGAATAGAGAAGAAACAGATCAATACACCTCTTTCTACATTCCTGACCATCTTAGTATGTATTCAGTTCAAAACATACTTCAATTGTCCGTCCAGGGACAAGCTGAGGCGAGCGAGTCTGAAAACTACAGCTCACAATTTGACAATGCAACTTATTGATATTGTGCAGAAGTGCATTTGTCAATGTAAACTGACCGTCTCTTGTTTGGCCTCTGTTCACTGCCTCTTGGAATTCAATCATTCATTACGTGCAGGTGACATAAAAAGAAGCGTCCTTGATGGCAGAAGCTTAAAGCAATGATAGATATGTGAAAATGTTGTTTCACGCCACTGTGACTCAGAAAATAAGAATATGAGTGATTATGCTTCAACTAAGCACATAATCACATTATCTTTGGAGAACGGCAACAATGGTTACTCCTTTCCCGCGTCCTTAATCAAATTATAACCACATGTGTTGGATTCCTCAAATCTTTCCACTCTACACATCTCACTTCCAGTAACAATACCTAAGAAATTGCAGTTTTACACAAACCCGGGCCAACCTGTCATTATGTAGTGTTCACAGTCAATATTCACACAGCCCAGTTTTCTGACTCGTGATTCTAAAACCAATGACCAAGCGGGGGAACGGTGCGGAACCCTTACTTCCATCTTGCCATTCTGTCTTTTCCAACGTTTTTCCAGACATTATGTTACGAGCTCTCGATCATATACTTTTGTGACTCATCCGAAGACTCTTGATTCTGTTTGACGTGACGTGATTTTCAAAGGTTTAGTGGTGTTTGAGTCTGTTGTGCATGGGGAACCGGAAGTTCAGATTCTGGTCTGTGTCAGACTTGTGATAGAACAGTGAGGCTGGAAAGCACAAGTCCACGGACGAGCCCTGTGCCAGACCTCAAAAGAGACATCACAGGAAGCAGAACGTTTCAGCCACAAGGTTCTGGATCAGGAGGAAAGACTCCAACTGGGCCCGCCGAGATGTTAGGGACACATACCCAGGTCCGAGCAGCCTGTGGTGGGCCTGCCTGAGCAGAGGGTGTCTTGTGATTCAAAGGCCGAATCACCCGATGATGCTGAGGTACATAACTGATGATGTGTCCCTAACATCCTCTAGTGGTTGGCAACTCATCAGTGTCCAACTCGTGTGGAAGAGACTTTCAAACGTAGAAATAATATTCGCCTATCTTGTCCTGTGTTCAAATGAATATACCCAAACCGAATCCATGCGATAGACGAGTCCCCCTGTTCACAACTACATTCATGTTCACTCTCCTCCATGTGGAAGAGCGGAAAGAAGCGATATTCTGCACAACAAAATAAACAACAGAGCATAAACATGTTATATATCATGATATCAGATCATTCAGGCCCCATGTGACGTCCAGAGAAGCAGGTTCCAGCCTCAAACTGTATATTTCATCCCGTCCGTCTTCAACCCTGTGTGTCAGTCATGAATCACCCCCAAGTTCTTTCACATCTCTGCTGCAGATTGAGGGGGATTTGCAAAATTCTTACGTGACAGCTTGATTGACAACAGACGTCTCTGTCTCGGAATTAAAAACCCTGAATTGCTTTGTTAAGTGGATTAAAATGGGATTTTTCTCATTCGGATGTCCCTGTAATGTGGCCCCAGGAGTGAATCACACAGGAGCCGTGCACAAAAGCCATTTACTGCGTTCAGTTCTGCTCGGGCTGAAGCTTCGGTCCCACGGGATTCATTTGCAATTACTACCAACTACTATGGATTTGCCCAACTGTTCGCTGCCGCTCCGCCGTCCTCCTCTGTGAGCAACTAAATGCAAATCACAAAAGAGTTGTTCCAGCGAACGCCACTCACAGAGGAACTATTTAAAGACTCCTCTCCAAAAATACTAACTTTACAATCATACCCCTGCACACCCCGCACGCTGCTTCACAAATCTCAAAATAGCAAGTTTCATATTATTGTTTTTAAAAACGTGTGCAGGAGAATCTCAGCCACCCAGAGAACATTCCACCCTTTGTATTGTGTTAATTACAGCTCAGCCATGTCGGTGAGTCCCCCCCCCACTGGATCCTGTGGGGGGGCTGAGAACAACATCGCTCCCATGAGACGAGGCGGTTGTACGCTTGTGTATTTTACTTTTTTGTGGCAACATAAACAAAAACCAGCACTGTGGCCAATTATATCATAGCCTGCAGATACAGTTGATTCCGCCCGGCTGGTTGGGATACATTGATATCAGTGAGCAAAGTTTACTTTGGCACCTTTAATAACTCTCCTCTGCCCAGGGTCTGTGCAAACTTAACTTTACGTTCTGCTGCATTTGATGCAAACAATTGAAATCACGTGAGAGGTTTCCTAACTCTAACTTACGGTTTTAGATGGAGCAGTAGCCGGGACTAGATGAGGTATCATTTTATTTTTTTGTCCTATCATAGATACCTTGAAAACGGCACAGGGGCGTCAACGGTGCCGGGACTGATACTTTTTTTCTTTTAAAAGGCTTTAAATATACTTAACTTGAATATTTAAACGTAAAAAAGGTGCAGAACTATTTAAAATGTTACACACGAAAACCCATAATAAATGTAACCTAATACATCTCCAATAAGTTAACACTAAATAACAGTTTCAGTGCTTCATAAAGTGAAATACTCCAACTCCGAACTCCGCCAACACTGCCAGCTGACGACATGCGGTCATGCACACTCAGAGCATCCCTCTGATTTCTAATGTATCCAGTAACCACTCTATTCTCCGTGTGTAAATACAGAGCCAGAGCCAGGAGGTGGTGGTGAAATATGAAGACACGGAGGCAGGGGACACAGTTACAGCCAGATTTTAAAATTAAGCCTTGCAACTCCTCTCACCTTCCATTTATGCTGCATCTCCCTCTGCAAATATCAATTTGGTTGAATGCAGTGTCACGATTTCTTGATTAAAAAAGGTTTAATCTCGACGCTCGTGCGCATCGTCTCCAGAG
This sequence comes from Verasper variegatus, assembly GCA_026259375.1. Taxonomy (NCBI): domain Eukaryota; kingdom Metazoa; phylum Chordata; class Actinopteri; order Pleuronectiformes; family Pleuronectidae; genus Verasper; species Verasper variegatus. The sequence goes on along the minus strand of CM048046.1, from coordinate 21,551,506 downwards.
AGAGCGCGTGGGATGTGATACAGTGAACACAGCTCTTTGCATCAGCCTCTGTTTGGGCATGATGTTAGCAAACCTGGCAACTCAGCAGTGACGTCATAATGACATCTGACTCCATTTAGTAACAAATAAATGTATTTTCCAAAACACTTTCGATGAACTACTCCTTTAATGTGATGTGGAAATAATGAGGTTGAAAGAAAAAGGTAATAAAGAGAATAATGTGTGATGTGAAGAAACGCTGGACTGTTTGTGAACTTGTTCAACTTTTTCAGAACGAAATGTACGTTTCTCCAGAGTGTTTATGTTTCTTGGAGGTTCAGGATTTTCTTCTTTATCTTCCATCTCTTATAATTGCCTCGACCAAACCCACGTGGGAGCTAACGTGGCCAGAGAAGAGTGGATTCACTGATTGTGTGACTCCACGGCTCGCTGCAGCTTCGTAGACGGGTCTGAGATGCCACCTAGTGATTCTGATAGGACCACCCCACTCAAACGGCTCCCTCCTTTTCCCTGACTCAGCGAACGAGGATACGGGGACGAGTAGGACTGGTCTCCATGGCAACAGCAGATAGACAGAGAGAGAGCGAGAGAGAGAGACGTAAAGAGAGAGGGAATACAATGAGGCTGCTACACTTACATTCGACGGGCACATACACAACCACACAAAAATACACGAATAAACACACAAAGGTTTGATAGGACTTTGCATTGACTTCCATTTATTGTGCAAAACCGTATCCCCCTGTTCCTAACCGTGATCTTAACCATAACTACACTAAACCACAACTTACATCATACGCCTAACTTCAGATATGATGTTTTGACGGGTACACACACACACACACACACTAATGAAAGCACACTGTCCAGCGATGTTGAATTTAAAGTTGAACATTTATTCCAGTTCAAAAACTTCGAGAACGTTTCTTAACTTCTGTTTCACTGAATCTCTTTTTTAAATTGTGATTTTGTTCATTTAGTTTTTTACATATCTCAAAGCAGAATCCAGTTAATGAACCTTTTACTTTTCCACGTACACAAAAACCTCATCTCATTTCCTTTAAACCAAGGTTAATGCTTCCAATTTATTTCTGTTGGTTCACAGTTTCGCTTGAACTACATTTATTGTCTGAACGGCAAAATTCCATCATATACTGCCTTTAAAAATTAGGCCAATTGTGTCAATAAACTACATAAAGTACAGTCTGAGACGATCCCACAGGACAATGACTGTTTTGAGTCCACATCTCTCAGTGATTATACAAAATTATGATAATTACAGAAAGTGTGAATTTGCTGCCTATATTGAATGAAATGCCGAGTTTCCATTCGAAGTGAATGAGCGTTGGAAGGATGGTGATTTCAGACAAAACCGGAAACTACAAAGTCAATGACTCTAAAGTTGCTCACGCTGCCTCATCGCTCTGCACCTCAGTGAACTGAGCGTTATGGGATGTATTTATCCAAGCAGCGGTCAACACATATTTTTTTACCTTGGGCACAACAGTGTTCAGGGTCCATCGGCTTCCTGAAAGTGCTCCTCTGTCTTCTCGAGTGCCGTTTCAGCCTCACACCAGCAGCTCCTCACGCTGTCTCACGGACACTGAAGTGGGTCAGACAGCGGTCATGGTGCAGCTGTAACTCCTGCACCAACAAAAACTCCCCACGTCTTCGCCTGCTCTTCAGTATGCACCACACATTTCCACTTCTCCTGCTTCACTTCAGCAGAATCAGCAGCAGATCATTATCGCGTGATGCTGACTCCGGGGTTTTTAGCAGAGAATTCTTTTCGAAACTTTAATTTGCATGATCGCATTTGATGTGAAAATGTTGTAGGTGTCGCCTTGAATTCACTTTGGAAGAATTGTCCCACTTCCTGTCATTTACTCGTGTTGTTGCTGATGTGTAAAGACCTTTGAACTCTGTATATTCGTTCCATTAATTAATTACTAATATAAGTGAGGTGGAAATACAAATTGGTGATAGGCAAACATAGCCACAATATCACACTGCAGTAAATCACCTCGCTTACAAGACAAATACATTCACAGACTAATAATAAAGCCAAGGGCTGGATTAATAAAATCCCTGCATGTGTCTGTACAACAAAACAAACGAGAGAATAAACGACAAAGATAGGTGAATTAGAAACGTATTGGCCATGTGTCGACAACAAAGTGGGAGTAAATACGTTTATGAACATTAGCGTAACCGAGAACCCAAAAATCTGAAAATAATATACGGGGGGGGGGAAACATATTAACTGTCAAATAGATAAGAATAACTTTTGTATTGCATTTTTTCAAATGAATGTTACAAGATGCAAAAGGACAAATGCGATCACAAAAGACGTTAAATGTTTCATCGCACAGAAAAGACCAAAGAAATTTAGAAGAATGAGTTTGAGTACAAAGTGGAAACATTTTGAATTGATTCAGTTAAAATCTTCCTCCTATCGGGAACATGACGAGAGAACAACCTCAAATCCCTGGAGGAAGTTTAAAGTTGATGAGAAACGTGCCGATGACATTTAAACAACAAACGTTTTCGTTGTTAGGACTCAGGGTCGAACCTCCATTGAACTGAATGTCAAGAACCGTCTCTCTGCAGAGCTTTGCATCTAAATGCAGAGCGAGTGCAGACGAGCCTCGGATGAGATGAAGCTTGTTCCTTCACCTCTGACCTTTCTGAAAACTGGACTTGACGTTTTATTCTGCACACGACTGTTTTTTTTCACTTTTCATGTGTCCGAGTGCAACACTTCCTCCCATTTCATCCTCTTTCCTCTGCATCTAATATTAATGTCAAACTGCCCTTGTTTACATTATCATCTTCGACCCTAACTCACACACTTCCTCCTCCTCCATCCTCCCTCTGCTCCTCAGAAAAGCTGCTGATGGCGACTAACCACGCCTCCTCGTTTCCTACCTGTGCTGTGGGCCAATGAGGATTCGGATGCCGGTGTAGGAGGCGGTGGCCCTGCGGTCAGTCGCCCTGGAGATCAGTGATGGGTGGAGCTTATATCCCCGGGGCACGGCCTGTGGTTGGTCAGGTTCATCTCTCCTTGGAACCCCCCCCCCCCGCCCACTGGGCCCTTTGCAAGGCCTTATGGGTAATACCACGCTCTGCTGAACATGTTCCTGCCTGGTTTGTTGTTCGTCAAGCCGTCAGCAGCAGTTGTCTTGTTGGAACCGTTTTATTTCGTCGTCATATAGAGTTCCTGTGTGAGCAGACAGAAAAAGATCTTTCTTAGTCAATGGATGGTTTAGGAGCCATTTTCTGACATGAACTTTGAAAAATGTCCAGAAAACTTCAGACATTTTCCGGAGGTTGTCCCACATATAAAGAACGCAGGAGGAGACTGTCCAGAACATTCAGGTGAGGGGTGGTGCAGGACGCTGCCAAAGTCATGTGTTTAAAGCACATCGACAACAGCGCCGGCCCATTTCGCCATCATCGTATCATTCCGAGTTGAAAGACGCACAAAGATCCGTCAGCCTCTTGCCACCACCTCTTTATTTGGAGATATTTGTATTCCTTTTGGTAGTTTTCCAGTTTTGTGTTTTACTCGGTGACCGGCAGCAAAGGTTCCACAAAACCTTAAATCTAATATTTCTGAATATCAGTGGATGGAAACGTGGAATTTAAATTTCCTCTGACCAAAGTTTCTTTCAAATCTAGTTACAAAAACTGTCGCAGCATCTGAAAATGTTTATTGCAATTATCTTTAATGACTACAACACAACTACAGTAATTATTCATAATAATATTAATTCTATAAATATAATATTTCTTTATTTAAATACAGGTAGATCTCACTTTTTTTTATCATGGTATTAATTCATAGTTTTTCATTATTTATATTCACTCTCATCACCAGCGTACTCTTCATGCTGATAACTACATTAAGTTACTTATCTACAAACATAAATAAAACCTTTGTGCTGATACCAAACCCTTTTTCCTTGTCTCCTACAATAAAATCTGCCTGTCTCTGTTTTCTTTTAACACAATTGAGCTAAAACGTGCATAAAACCTCAGTGTAACGATGTCGTGTTGATGCTTTGTCACATCAGTGTGACAACAAAGTGACTGTTATGTCTCGACGACAGCAGTTTTCAGTAAAGTGTGAAACGACGGGTTATAAATACTGACGACTTCCTGCTCCTGCATCCTGTGATTCCTTTCATCAGGGCTCAGCCTGGCACACAGAGTTGTGTCTCTGACACTGATCCCTGCAAATCAAAGGCTTTGTGCATTTGAAATCAATCTGAACAAACTATAATAAATACAGTCGATGTCAACTCCACCCATTAGTGGACGACCACTCCCAGTTTGAATAACTGAATAATCACAACAGTGTTTTCTGCCATTTGTTGCCATTTATATTTTCCAATATCAAAAGTTAATGGTGACTATTATTTTTACACACACACACACACACACACACACACACACACACAACCTGTACATGTCATCATCTCTTACAGAAGAAAAGATATGTATAAAGGTGGGAATAGGGGGCGACTGGGATCAAACCACCGACCTTCTGGTTAGCGGACAACCCGCTCGCTAAGTAAGAACCAACAATGGGACAAACAGTGGCAGCCACCTGCATGTGTTAGTTTGTCCAATTTATCTAAATGACATCCAATAATGTGGTGGGGATGCTCGTCACCATGGCAACGCATGGTGAGTCATTGTGAGGTTCGTTACGGAGACAAAGGCCTGTGTCGAATTTTTGATTATGATTAGAGACAGTGTTAGCCTAGATACCAGCGCTCGTACACAGACGTAATAGTGTATATAAATATACACTATTATATAGAGGCAGCATATTCTCTGCTTAATCTGAAGAGAACCTTATAGCCGCTCCTCTCCGCTCCATAATTCCATGCTTGTCAGTCATTCTTACCATTTCGACATAAAGCAGCTCGCCAGTATAGAATTGCATTGTGTATAATCTCTCCCTTTGGTGGTTTCTCTGGGGGGGGGGGGGGGGGTCATTATTTGTCATTGCATTGTGTTGTTGCTGTAGAAGGTTGTGGTCCGTGAGCTTTAAACTTCCAACTAAAACTTTTAAACTCATGCTGGAGACACTTGGGATGATAAAGCATTAAATCCGACTGTAGGCACTGTATAGGAAAAAAAGAACATTGTTTTTCTAATTTATTTATACAATAATTCTTGAATTCTGGCATTTTTCGCCACATGGGGGCAGTGGAAACTATTTGTGATTGCACTGATATGTCACCTTTTAAGTGAAAAAGGAGAAAGTCGCTGGCAAACAGTTTCTTATCCACAGAATGACATGTAAATCCAATCTCTTTTAGCTCTGTTTTGGGTCTCCACCACCTCGTTTGTGACAGATCTGGCTCCACTGTGTTTGCTATCGAGTCGCTAACTGTGTCTGTCTTCCATTTAGTGCTGAACAGTTTGTATAGAGGCAAGTTTCACCTCCTTCCTACAAGCCTTTAAAGGCGAATGTGTTTCACCCGTTCACAAGGTTAAATCAAAGACGGCATCTTGAACAATCTCTGCGGCTTCCCTCACAATCAATAAATAATTATTCGCGTATCTCTCCTCACGTGACAGTGAGTGAACAGAAGGAAATGGTCCTCGCCTCAGTTCCTCTCTCCGTCCGTTCTGAATGCTGACTCCCCCCCGCCCGCCCACAGGCTGCTTCACCCTGTTCTTATCTGTCATGAATAAACAAACCAGTGCCTCCTGTTGGATGAACAGCCGCAACTTCTCAAGGATTCGAGGGGCGACGAAAGTGGATTTCTTATGAGATAACCAAAAAGTTCAGGGCAGATAAAGATTTCTATGAAAAATAAATTGCGGGAGCTGAGTGTTTACTGTCTGTCTCGACTCTCCCTTGAACTCCTTCACTTCCATCTGTTTGTCCTCGCTCTCCAGCCCGTCCATCCTGGCACACGGAGCGGGAGCGAAGGGTGAATTAATAAAGGAGTGAAACTGGAGCACAACTCCCCGAGGTCCGACTTTTCTGGGACGCTCACACCGAGGAAGACGCACACACACACACACACACACACACACACACACACACACACACACACACACACACACACACACTTGTTAGGCCTACATGTGCAAAAAGCCACATGCATTGTGCTAATGCATTACTGGGGTGAGGAGATGGTGAAGGTGGGAGACACCGAGGGGAGAACAATCCAAACGTCCCATCATCTGCATGCCCCTGTCTTAGGGTGGGAGGGACGAGAGGGGGAGAGTGACGAAGAAGAAAGGGAGGAAGAGGAGGAGGGAGGGCAGAAGCCACGTGAGGAGGGATGCACGGAGAGTGTCGCCCAAGGCGGTGAAACCCACATTGGTCCCATACATCCCGTGATTCCTTCTCTCCTTGTCTCCATCTTTCCCTTCATCTCCTCTTTTCATCTTCTTTCTCTCATTCCTTTACACTCCTCTCCTCATCTCTTTCCTTCTTCTTGCCTTTCAAAGAAACCCACGGACATTTGTGCGTGTAT
>CM048046.1:21450000-21540000 GCA_026259375.1 Verasper variegatus | reverse complement strand
GCATTCTGTGCGTGTGGGCGGACAGTGAAGCTGAGTTGTCATGTTGGGCAGATATATCATCTCTGCATATTCATAACCATGCATCTATGTGCACGATCCTGCACACAAACACACACATACACACTCATAGAGAGATATACCATATAACCATATTAAAAAGAAAAACTGATAATGGCGTCGGGCTGTCATCGACCGGAGGGACGGAGAGAGAGATGAGGCAGATAGAGAGAGAGTAGAAAGACACAATGGCAGATGAGAACCAGAGAGTGAGAGAGATAGAGCGAGAGATAGAGAGACAGAGGAAGAGAATGAGTGGTAGGCATGCAGGAGACTCTGTGTGGGTTGACTTTTTCTCTCCTGGGTGCTATGGTAACCTACAGCGCTGCAGCTAATCATAGGAGGAGAGAGAAGAGGATGAGGGGAGGAGGAGAGAGGAGAGGAGGAGAGACAAGAGGAGAGGAGACGAGAGGAGGAGAGAGGATGAAGAGAAGAGAGGAGAGAGGAGGAGAGAGAGGAGGAGGAGAGGAGAGGAGGAAAGAGGAGAGACAAGAGGAGAGGAGACGAGAGGAGGAGAGAAGATGAAGAGAGGAGAGGAGAGGAGGAGAGAGGATGAAGAGAGGAGAGGAGAAGAGAGGAGAGGAGACGAGAGGAGGAGAGAAGATGAAGAGAGGAGAGGAGAGGAGGAGAGAGGATGAAGAGAGGAGAGGAGGAGAGAGGAGAGGAGATGAGAGGAGGAGAGAAGATGAAGAGAGGAGAGGAGAGGAGGAGAGAGGAGGAGGAGAGAAGTGGAGAGGACTTTTTTTCTTTTATTCCTCCAATAGACTATAATATAGCTTTTATTAAAAAAAAGATTTCATTATTACTTAACTCTTGCTCATCATTACGACATCACTCGTCTAAATGTGGTCCATTACTTTCCTTCATTATCACTATTTTATTGTTTTATCTATTTTCATCATTTGTTCCTTCCTTTTCAAAATGAATATTTTTTTATTGTATTCATACCAAAGAAGTTGTGTTTCCACCTCGTCTGTTTGTTTAGTTGTTGCTTTGTATGTTTGAAAGCAGGATTACAGAGAAGCTGCTGAACCGAGTTCCACAGAACTTGGTGGAAGGATGTGAGATGGGTCAAGAAAGAACACGGTTCATTTTGGTGTCGATTTTTCCTTCCACTTTCTATTTTTCCAAAAAAGGATTAATGGGTCTTGTTGATAAAAAAGGCGTATATTGAAAATCTAAAAACAACAGCAACATTTCTTTTTACAGGATATTTTACTTTTTTAAATTAGAAGTAAAGAAGTGTTTGTGGGTGGACTTGTGTTTTGTTAGTTGTGACACTTGATGACATAAACAAAGAAACTGCTAAGGCCGTAAACACAACAGCCCTTTGTTCCACGGCCTGTTTTTGTTATGTTCGCCCTGGAGCACAATTCAGTAAATTAATCACAACATGATTCAGCCGCATGAAAACAGGCGAACGCTTCGTCAGGCGTACTAACGAAGAATCAACTGGTGCTGAGAGCAAGGACGGATTCAGGAGAATTAACTGGAACCTGGAACAACATGCAAACTGCAGAAGATCAGGACATAAACTCATCCAACTCTACATAACAAACCATCAGCTGGTACTAGTTAGACATGTCCATGTCTAATTTGACTAATTGTTGTGTGTATTATCGTTTATGTGTTTTTGCTTGATGCGTCTTTATTTTAAATTGTTCTAATCATTTGTGCTTTGGTGCATCAATCCATAAGTCATACTGTTATAGTTGATTTCTTCTTCATTTATATTAATACTAAGCGTCTGTGCATGTACATTTCTTTTCATAAATGTGTCACAGATAATTCTGGCAACTGGTCCCACAAATGATGAGGGATGGGAGGGAGGTTATGTTCTCACCCCTTTGTTTATCAGCGGGACTACACAAGAACTCCATGGATATAAGTGAAGCTTTTGGAGTGGATCTGAGCAAAGGAGCAGAATCCAGGATTGGATTGTAAAATATGGTGTTTTTGACATTTTCACCAATTTCCCAGGAGACAATAAAATCAGGCATATTTATGAAGACTGATATTTACAAGTGTCTGCAATTTGCTGCAGATCCAAGTGAATCCAGTGAATGTAAATGTTTTCATGAACTCTACTGAGTTATAACTCTGTATATAAATGTATAGTATACGTGTGAATGGATTCATGTGACCGTAAGCATCACGTGCGAGGATTAAGACTTGTAAAGCTCTATATAACTGCAGTCTATCAATCCCAGACAGAATCATACTGTGTATTTATTTGTGTGGGGAAAAAAGGACTGTACCTAACAATGATCATTAATGATGAAAAGAAAATCTATGAGTGTGTGCACTTTGGTGTGGATCCAGATAGAAACCTGGATCTAATGATTTAATGTAGTTTTAAAGGGTCGTAGCAGTTTCTTTAAGCCGCTGAGTGGTAACAAATATGGTGACAAACCTTTTAACCACCATCAATGTGTAGCTCAGATAACGTGGCCTCATCTGAATTAACGTGGACGGTCAGAGATATTCTCTTCACTCAGTTCTACTCTAGTTTTATATATGTAAGATTCATTGCTATTCAATATTATAATTATATTGAAAAACAGTTGTCTCTGAAAAGCCTGAGCCAAACATGTCGTGGCATTAAAAACACATGGATCCTCAGCCCTTTGTATGAACTGATTCCTTCTCGCAGACACAGTCATTGAACGCACCAGTTATCTAAAGCCGCAGGACAATCAGAGTCATTGATTATGGGCTGTTGTTAGCTGATCGCAGATTAACGTGCTTACACGCTGGTCGATAACGGAAACAATTCAGAGCTCATCATCGGAGTGAGTCGCTCTCGATGACTGAGTTAGAATTACTTCATTTCCTCGATTTGTGAGACGGGAATTTAACGTCTTCATTGTTGCCGTTAATACGTCGCAAAATCTGTCGAGGTTTGTGTCTCTCGTCCTTTTCTCTTCTCTCTCCTTTGTCTCACGCTCTTTCCTCTAATTTCTCACTGTTTCATAATCCTACTGAGAATGATGCAACCATACAGTAACTGTGCAGACACACACACACACACACAAAGGCATACAGTGTCACACACACACAGTTTCAGAAACCAGAGTACTTGGGAAATATTTCATCTGTACTTAGTCTGAGTTTAGTCTGTATATGAGGACTGTAGACTGTGTAAAGACGGTATATAAAGACTGTAGACTGTAGACTTTGCTGGAACATGACTGATTTCAGTCCAACCTTGACCTCTGAGGACAACCAGTGCTCAGCCCTGTACTCACAGAACAGTGTTGTAACAGTAAACTTGTCTCGAGGAAGCTGTGAATCTGTGGTTCAGGGCGGAGGCCATGTACTTGTGATGGGGATCAGATCTGGCTCCTGGCCTTGTTTGGTCCCCCTCACCTTTCCCCTCTCCTCCGCCCTGCCACTGCTCCGCGATCTAATGAAGCAGAAACGATTCAGTGAAGCTTTGGATCTCTGCATCTGCAATAAACGCAGCTGTGAAGATGAGATGTTTCCTCCTACGCAGGCAGGCAGCAGCCCTGGAGACCCAAACACCTCCAACTGGAGCTGCATCTGAGAAACGTCTGATAAACTCCCTCTGCTAGCAAACAGGAAACCTGCCCGTGGCCCCCATCACAGCCTTTAGGTGACAGATTGGTGTTTTTGATTTTATACCTGCAGGGAGGATCTGAATTCACTGTGTGGATATTAGATATTAGACCTGTAGTCACAAACCCTCCTGTTATAGCCTATGATGAATTCAAAAACCTGTGCGGCTGCCATGTAAGTGGGTTTTTCTTCCAATTAACGAGATGAATCAGAGTTTTTATGAGTCAGTTAACGTAAAATTGTTGCAAATAAAAATGTCTCGAGGTCGAGGATGTGATCATTGGCAGAGGAAGTAAAAGATCCTTGTAAAAGTCAGTTCCAGATGTGGACGACCTCTATAATGTTTGGTAATAGAGAACCAACCCTGTTTTTTCTCTGAGAAATCAATGCAAATGTTGAAAAACACCCTTGATCACAATGTTACCTGATCCAGATCTGAAGATGAATTGAGTTCTACATCCTTCCACCGAATTGCATGACATGGCAGAAAATAACTTTATTTTGTAAAATGTATAAATTTACTACAGCATGAAAAGACGCTTCCATTATAAATCGATATGTTTGTATTTGTAACTTTTATATCTGACAAGATCTAAGGTCACGAGCCAAACTCAAATAGGACATTTTGTTCTCCTTATCTCCTTCTGATTTAAAGCTTATTATTTAGAGTTTGGTAATCCTGGAAGAGCTAGCAAGAGCAGGCTAACGTTCATCAAATGTGCGAACTTTGCTTTATCGTCCAGCCTGTTCACACAAAAAAGAGTCTCCTATGAAAGGAAGAGCAGAAAGTTTTCCCACAGCTTAAAAGTGTGTCTGCGGGTGGTGGGGCTACGAGGACTCTTGACAGGGGGGGAGCAGCCGAGCAGAGAAAGCCGGGAAGACCCCCGATGGTGCAGGAGCAGAGTCCTGAGGGCCCGAGGAGCCCCGGCTGTCGTCTGACCTCAGGTCACTAATGGAGGTTTTGAGGGAATCCTGGGTGGCACCGAGCCTCTGGCACGCACACGCCGAGCTCTCAGCGCTACTTGAACCTTAATGCAGGACCTGTGTCGCATCATCTCTTTTTAATGACGCTTCCAAAATGCAACAAGACACGAGGGACCAAAAAGTTGTTTTTGGCCACTTGTTAATTCACACTTCTGTCCACCCGAGTGGAGTGAAGTGCTGCAGAGATCGGGATCAATGCAACGGATGAATTTCCCCCCACTGAGTTGAGACCATCCCACTGGAAACTGAACGTCTCTGTAGGTTACACTGGTTTTTTTCTGGACCAGTGGGACAGTGGGATGCTGCACAGCCCTGATTCAGGAGTATAGATGGAGCGTTATGTAATTAATACTCCTCCTCCTATGCAGATACAGTAGACGAGCCTAGATATCCTGGCCTCAGCTGTAACTGTAGCCCTGAGATGACTGATCCAGCCTCACACACACACACACACACACATTTCAACCCCTCTGCCTTCTATATACAGACATATACAGACGAGATGGATATATATGGATCCGGCCGCTCTTGACTCAGCTAAACCCTTTGCATACTGTAAAACAGGCATCCAGTGGAATGTAGGTTTCATACAGTAACGGCTCCCACAGCCACGCAGCATGCAGAGGATCCGTCTTCCTCCCCGTCTCACCCACTCACACACAGAACACAGCCCAGAGACCAATCTATCAACGGACAAGTGACTGAAGCCAGGACAGACACAGAAAAGTGGTGTGGTGGGGGGGGGGGGTCACTTACCAGCAAATCCCCTCTCTTCTTCTTCAGGAATCCTTCCTTTCCTCTCTCTCTCCCTTCAGCCGGCTTCCTCCAGCGCTCCAGTTTTCATCTTCAGGAGGAGGAGGAGGAGGAGAGCGAAGGACTTCTAAATCATCAGCATCCCTCTTGCTCCCGTGTCTCCTCTCCTCTCTTATCCAGATTTCTCCACAGTCTCCGCGGGGTGAAGCTGGAGCATCAGTGATAACCACCACCACCGCCGCCGCCGTGCGCTCTCTCCGCTGCAGGAGGCTGCACGTCAATCACGCCAGGTAACCTAGGGAACCGCTGGGCCCGTCCCCCTCGCCGGCGCTGATTGGCCGGACCGACAGAGGAACCAGAAGTCACAAGTTCCTCACAGATCCACAGATGGGAACAGAGAGGAGAGAGAGCTGTGGTGGGATGATGTACAGATCCAAACAAACAGCACCGGATTGCAGTACTTGTTCTCCTTCTCTCTCTCTCTCTCTCACTCGCTCTCTCTCTCTCTCTCTCTCTCTCTCTCTCTCTCACTCTCTCTCTCTCTGACTTCAGAGCCTGCTGCTTTATTTTACAGTTGCTTAGCAACAAACGGGCATGTGTGAGTGTGTGTTGCAGAGCGAGAGGGGAGGGATGTGGGAGAGAGAAAGAGAGAGTTCAAGTTCTCAACTCTCTCTCTCTCTCTCTCTCTCTCTCTCTCTCTCTCTCTCTCTCTCTCTCTCTCTGCCCCACTCTCCCTTTCTCTCTCACTCTCTGCCTCCCTCCATCTTTCTCTCACTCTCTCCCTCCTTCTCCCCCTTCTTCCTCCCTCTCGTTATTCTCTCTCTCTCTCTCTCTCTCTCTCACTCCCTCCCTCTCTCTCTCTCTCTCTCTCTCTCTCACCCCTTGTCTCTCCCTCTCTCACTCGCTCCCTCTCTCACTCACTCTCTCTCTCACTCCCTCCCTCTCTCTCTCTCTCTCTCACCCCCTTGTCTCTCCCTCTCTCACTCCCTCCCTCTCTCTCTCTCTCTCTCTCACTCCCTCCCTCTCTCTCTCTCTCTCACTCCCCTCTCTCTCTCTCTCTCACTCCCTCCCTCTCTCTCTCTCTCTCTCTCCCCTTGTCTCTCCCTCTCTCTCTCCCTCCCTCTCTCTCCCTCCGTCAGAGGTGTGGATGGATGTTGAATATTTCAGTCCTCAGCAGCAGCAGCAGTTCTCTGTCTCATTGTTATGGAGGCTGTTTCAGAGCAGACTGGACTGTTGCTGTTTATGCAACACAGGAAGTTAAAGGACAAGTTCACACGACCAACATGTTTAATATCCACCCAACAGAGCTTATACACCTGAAACATCATAAATTCCTGCCTGTGCCTCCTTAGACACCAAAAAAGCCACTAAATGATTTAAATTATGAAGTAAAGTGTAGATATGGTTCTATAAGTCCTCTTCATATTGGTAGGGACCATATGACACCTCACAATCCAGCTGGTGAGCAGACCCACAGATTATCAGCTCCACCAGGGAGGTTATGTTGCAACTCATAACAGTTTTAAGCAAAAACGAAGGTCGGATTATGTTTGTGTTTGTTCTTTTCAGTTTGCAGAGTGAATACACTCACTTTGGTTGAGGCCCTTTCTGTTGCAGCTGCAGTCAGACTCTCAACGTGTTCACTGCAGGTGAGAAAACATCAGGCACTCTGAGCTTTAACAAAAAAAGAAAAGAAGACAGCCATGTTATAAATATTGAACAGAAGAAAAAGGCTTAATCCAAATAGCTGTAAGAATTGCTTTCCTGTTATGAATAATATGAAACAGTAGCAACGGCATCAACTGGAAACTGTACTCAGGTGATAGCAAATGGGAAAAGTGCTAAAATCATAATCGCCGGATTCTGTCCAAGCTCTCGTTACCAAAACTAGAATTCAGAGGAAAAATCTTTTTGCTCAGCTTGACAAAAAAAACTCAAGTTACAGGAGGTCAAAGAGGTCCAGTTATCTCCATGGTCCTTTTGTTAGTTAGTTTGTGGGCAAGATTACGTGAAAAGTACTGAATCGATTTCCCCAAAACTTGGTGGAATGAACCGACAAAGAACTCATTCCATTTTTGGGGCGGACGTTTTTGGACATTTTCACCAATTTCCCAGGAAACAATTTCATGGATCCGGGAACAATGAGGCATGTTGAGGAGACTGGCGTCTATGAGTTAGTGTAATTTGGTGCAGCTTGTTTCTGTTGGGCATTGGTGGAGGTTTGAGATCTACTGTGTCATTCTAGTTCAAGACTTTGCTTTGAGAACTCACTCAGGAATCAACAGGGCAAAGTGACTGCATTTATCTTGCACTTTTCTCTTCTTAACAACCACTCAAAGCACTTAACAAGTCGCATTCACACACACACAGTCATACAGAGCTTCTTTACGCAGCACTTTTCCATCACACATTCACACACCGGTCAGGGGCCATTTACAGTTCAGTGTGTTGTCCAAGGACAAAGCCGACTGGAGGACATCGAACATCTGACCCTCCCTCCCTCGCCCTCACCCTCGCTCCCCCTCCTGAGCCACAGCCACCTGATAAGATCAGTGCCCACTTAAAAAGTCAAGTTTCCAAGTGTTTAGGTTGAGATATAACATTTTTGACAAATGCTGACTCTCCCTGAGATTTATGCATTTCCTCTGGTTGAAGGTTAAGGACAGAGGAAGTTGCACTATGAGGCAAATCATGATCTCAGAAAATGGGCTCAACAAATAAGATTAGATTGATTGATAAACTCACTCAGACGTGATTAAAACCTCCATTAACACACTTAGAACACGAGGCGTACATCCGTCTGTGTCTGGAACATAATGAGTCAGTGATATTGATATAAACTTACAACAAAACACATCACAAACAGATGAGTTCAGGCTGTAAACATGACATTTTGTTCCATATAAAGTATGGATTCATACAGACTATTTAATATGACAACAACTAGATGAATAAAACAGGAAGTGTAGTAAAGAAAAACACAAACCATACAATTCACATAATTCTACGTTGTTGTGGAGTGGTTCTCTGTTTACGTGTATCCAAGGCTGTTTCGTAGATACTTGGGAATAAAAACACTTGTGATACATTGGTATTGTTAATAAAGTTGTGAGGGCCACACCCTGACAGTGAGGTCACTCCATGGTGACAGTTGCCAACAAACACAAAGGAAAACGACTCAGTTGTCAAACCAAACCTGTTTAAAGGTTTAAATCAACCGACGTCCGTGAAGTTCAGGACAATGAGAGAAATTTGTGTTCTTTTGAAGAACTTAATCTTGCTTTTGTGAAACACTTTTAAGTGAGTTGTTGTATTAGGAGGTGATCAGTCCTACCTCGAGGTAACCAGAGGTCATCGGATGGAGAAGACGCTGATCTGCCGAGCCTGTAACATGGTGTTTCGCTCCACCAGGCTGCTGGAGAAACACACGGCGATGTTCTGCATCGGTGGGGAGGTGGAGAGCGGAGGTGGAGGTGTCGACGCTAAACAGACCAGAGCTCCTGATCTCGTTCAGGTAAGAAACAAACAGCTCATCAGAGGAGAAGAGATCAAATATCTGCACAGAATTAGAAAAGCAAAGGAATCATATGAGTTATAAACTCACCATGAATATAGGTATCGTTGTTGTGGGAGGTCTTCTTACCATAGTGATGAGAGAAAATGGTTCTGGTAGGAGACAGTTAGGAGAGAATGAAATGATTGTGAACAAGAATGTGAAAATCTACCTTCTACACCTCCTCATGAAAGAACACATGGGTGAAAAACAGTGCCCAGGAATCTTTTAGTTCCTTGAAAAAAGTTCACGTGACCAAAAGCTCCAGTTACTTTTGGTCGAAACACAACTTTTGCATCTGCAGACGAGGGGTCAGCGAAGAATCCCCATCACGAGGAGCCGTGCTGAGGCCGAGCTGGAGTCGGGAACAGAAGACAAACGGGCGATCGCTCAGACGGACGGTGCTGCTCTGCGGAATCTGACTGACGAGGTAAAAACCGAACCGCTGCACCGACCACTTCTGCATCATGAAAAACAACGAGCACTTCCATCCATCCAGCCTTTTATTATGCAAGAGGTATTTTCAGACGCAGTTCATTTGTCTGTGTTGCATTGCAAACATCAAGCTGATTCACATTCCCACAGGGATCCAGGTGTCAGGGCAACATTTGGTGTTTATGTATTTATAATAAAGTGCATTTTTGACGTCATTTCTCCAAACACTGTGGGCGTCTAGAAGTCTTTGATTAATAATTCATGTTTGGATATGATCATGTCAGTGGAGACACTGGAAGAGCAGGGCACAAGTGAAAGTGTTTCTAATAAAGTATTTCTATTTGTTTTAGTTTTACATTAATATAAAATACACTGATTTCTCTCTTCTATTGCTCAGTTTCACAGGCTGAGGATGTCCATTGAGGAAAATCACCCAAACTGGTCAGGAAGCTCTGAGGTGGATACTGGACTCAATGGTTTTGTCGTTCTCCCTCCACATCCTTTTTCTTCTTCCCCTTGCACTGTACTTTTCAGCTTACATGGTGTGTGGTGAGCACTTGTCAAGGTATATGTCAGGGTACTATAAGTGCCCACATGTCCTCTATAATGTAAAAGTTCTTTAATAATAGACCCAGTCACTCAGGTAGAAGTCCAAGAAACGAGAACATTTTAATGACTTTAAATGAATGACTTGTCTGTTCCATCGTGTGACATGTTTAAGAAGCAATGCTGTGTATAAATCTATCCATTTTGAAACACGGCCCTCAGCCGAGCCGACGTCATCTGGGTCACACCGAGAGGCTGAAGGAGATGAGGGAGATGGCGACGCTCCACGAGCGCCAAGTGGCCCTGATACACGCTCACAACCGGCAGCTGGAGCAGCAGAGAGACGGTGAGGGGCGAGTGGTGGAGGATGTAAAGGACAAAAATCAGATTCGGTGTGAAATTTCATGCTGAGAACTTCTCATCGCAAAATGTCAGATTATGCAAATGTCAGGGATTGCTCTGAGATTTTGTGTGGTTTTTTTTGTGTGTTCCTGGTTGTGTGTGTCAGAGCTGGCCCATCAGGTCTCTGTCCTGAGTGAGCAGAGCCGCTCGAGTCAGCTGGACAATCTGCTGATGGAGCTGAGGGAGCAGGAGGAGAGGAACGAGGAGACACTGCAAGAACTCGCTCAACATCTCCATGCATTACAGTAAGTGTGCATGCGTGTGTGTGTGTGTGTGTGTGTGTGTGTGTGTGTTCCAGGTTTCATTCGATGTTAAGGTGAAGACATGTTTAAAGGTTAGTTTAAGATAAGGGGTTTAGGTTAAGGCTAGGCAAGTACTAAGTATGGTTAATATTAGAGTAAATCTCCAGGAGCCCAACAATCCCCTTAAAAATACTCAAGCTTCACCACATTTGAAACACCCATAGATATAACTCCCCTGAATCAATGAATTATTCTCTGAGAAATCAATGAGAAATCTCTCACAATTTAAAGAAAATAAATTCCTAGATCTTCCCCCTGAACTCTGTCTGCACCTAAATGTAATGGGTTCTTCACAGACTCATCCCTCCATCAAAGTTTTGTGGAAATCAATCAAGACCTTTTTGTCTAATCTTGCCTTAAAAAAAAAGACAAACAGACAGGGGTGAAACCATAACCTCCCTGGTAGAAGGTAACATGTTTAATTAATGTGTTGTTATGGTGAATTCTCTGTTCCTGCAGCGCTCTTCAGACCAATATTCCCTGAAATATGATTTTTTTTTCTTTCCTGGCTGCTCTATGACTCAGAGCATCAATTATGTATTTCATTAAGTCCGGGTAGTTCCTCATCGCAAGGTTGGTGGTGGAATCAAAATAATCCCTGTACTGTCGGGTGGATTCCGGCTGGGAGACGTTGCACAGACGTCTCGATATGATTCAGTTTAGATGATCCGCTGTGTTTTTTGTTTTCTTCTTCTTCTTAGTGTGCGACCTGCTGATCAGCCAGATCCAGCCGAGAATCAAAAGAAGCATCCTGACAACTACAAGCTCATTACCTCTGAGGATGGCCCGCTCTCTGCCCAGATAAAGTATACGCCTGCTTTCATCCTGAGGAACTTATTTAAAAAAGAACACAGCTGGAAGGAAGAACACAGAAACAAGTGCAGATTTTCACCCTGTTCCTGTGTCTTCCTCTGGTTGTCTTTAAAAAAAAGAAGCTGTTTACATGTGAATAAGAATTGGTTCAGCTGCCTGGTTACCTGAGGGTGAACCATGTCTCCGCTGCAGAGCCCTGCGACAGACTGACTTGCAGTCAGGTGGGTCCGATCCAGCCATTGTGGCGCAGATGACTGACCAAGCCCAAAGTCTGGAGGGGAATCACGCAGCAGCAGCAGCAGCAGCAGCAGCCGAGGACAGGAGCAGGAGTAAGACTGACGAGAGCGAAGACTCTCTGTCAACACAGTGAAGACTTTATTCAATTTACTCAATTTCACTTTTAAACATGCCTCCATTGTGGAAACAAAGATGATGATCCTGATACATGCTGCAGATTTAAGACTCTGAGCCACATCACTGTTCTCCTTGAATCCAGAGGTGAGGCCTCGTCAGCCGGGTCCGAGCTGGGAGCTGCTGGCTCTGGAGCAGGAGAACCAGAGGCTGGAGGAGGAGATCCTCAGGATGCAGCTGGACAGAGAGAGAAAACATGACAACGAAGGTTGAAGACTTTCTGATTAACATGTTTCTAACGAGCTTATTGGATTTTTAATGGTTGAAAAATTCATGCAATTATTTAAGCACAATATTACCATCGGATACTCACAATGACGGTGCTATCCTGAGGAAAAGTAGGTGTAATGTTCACACTTTGGGGAATTTAAAGGAAGCATGTATTTCTGCACCAAACACAAAGACGATCCATCCGGTAGTTGTTGAGGTTTTTAACTCAAATCCACAAAAATCTAATTCAGGGTGACACCAGGGACAAGTTAGACATGACCAGTGTTCTTCAACATTTTCCTTGATATTTCAGAGCTGGAACCTGACCTAGGTGTGAATAAGGGGACTGATATTTATGATTGTGTGCCGTCTGGTTTGAGTGAATTTAGACGTGGGAAGCCTGAGGGGACTGTTGTGTGTTGTGCAGCAGCAGTGAGGACTGAGCATTGGCTGATTCAGAGGGAGAAGCTCCAGCAGAGTTTACAAGCGGAGGTAGAGAGAGGTGGAGAAGCTCCCTGGTCCTGCAGACAACCTCCTCCTCCACCTCTGTTTCCACTCCAAACCAAGGCCCACACCCAAGCACCTTTTTCTCTGGTACAGACTTTCAGTCAAACTTTCACAAATTACTTGCAGTGTTTGCTTGTCACAGTTAAATAAAAACCTCCATCTTTCAATCAGCTCCAGACGAGATCCTTCTCCTCTACGTCAGGGAGACACGCGATGGACCCACTGGACTCTCTGGGTCCAGCTCCCTACGACCCTGCGTCAGTTTACTTATACATATACACACTGTACATCCAACAGGCCATTTACATGTCTGAGTAAACTTTATTTACACGACTTCCTCTGGTTTTTCAGAGCTGGTTTTGTGGTTTTCTTTGACCTGGCTCTGGGAGTCGAATCCTCTCAGAAAGCGCTGCGCCTGGTGGCAGCTCTCTACTCTGAGGGTGTGGAAGTGGGACCCCCGACTCCACTGCCCCCTGTCCAGTGTCTGCCGGGATTATCTTCACCTTACACCCACAGCCTCGCCCCTGGAAACTACGCTCTTCTGTCAGTGAAACAGCCCGTTCCCAGGTAGGAGCTGTGTTGATTCTCATCTGCAGAGTTCAGAGCAGAAAGGATATGGCACAAAAACTCTGTGTTCATCAGAGAGAAACCCACTTTCCATTGGGGCAACTGTTAAAAAACATAAAACTGACAAAGATCTCTGGTTTCTGGGAACAAAAACGTAACTCTCCCCCAAAAAATGATGCTGTCACAAGAGAGTATAAAGACAAATCTGGTGCAGCATTCTCCTGAGTCCAGGTGACACACGTACGCATTTCCCCTCTGCAGGATTCAGCCGTCAGCGTCCCTCTGCCTGGTGGTGGAGGTGCAGGCAGCCAGAGATCTGGATGTTCATAACCAGGAGGTGTTCAGAATGTCGCCCTCTGGCTGGACACGACTGGAACTCTTCGATCAACACAACCAGGTTCATCTGCTCCGTCAGTGACATGTTGATTTACAGCCGGAAGAAGTGGAGAATGAATTAAATATTCAAACTTATCTCCGTCTGGGAGGTTGTTTTTTCAGTCCAGTCCGCTGGATTGTTTGTAGGCAAGATTACACAAAAACTACTGAACCAATTTCCATGACCCACAGAATAACCCAGAACATTTTGATACGGATCCAGGAACTTTTTGTTCCAACTTTCTTTAACATAGTGTTTTTCAACATTTTCATTAATTCCTCAGCGGTTAGTTCATGTACTTTGATGGAAGTCTGTGCAATTTGCTGCAGATCCATACAAAAATCTGGATCTAGTCAATTTAAATGGACTGTTGTGTCTTGTTGGATGCACTGTTATGTGTGTGTGGTTGAATAAAAGGAGGTGAGACAGAGTGAGGCCTGAACTCAGATGATTGAGCTAAGAAAATATCAAGATGTGAATTGTACAATCATTTCATCTGAACTAGAGCTGAACTCAGTAGAACATTGGTGAAAGTGTCAGAAAACCAGAGTCTGGATCTGCACCAAAATCGTACGACTTCTTCCCGGACCCACGACACACACTCCCACCGAGTTTCATGGAAATCTGTCCAGCAGTTTGTGTAATGAAGAACAAACAACACAATGCAGATGGAAACTAAATCCAGGGGTGTGAAATGATTTGAAACCGTTTTAAACCTTTGATGCACCTTCATGTGCTGTTTTCACTCGTAAGAACATTTTAACTACGTCTAGTTGACCTGTAACTGAGCGCATATTCAGTATAGTCGTAATGTTGTTCTGTGTTATTGTCTCAACAGCTCTGCAGTGGCCACTGGAGGATGCCAGTGCGCTGTCTGCCTGTTAAACCTTCGCTCAGCATTGCCCAGCTCAACACAATACACCAGGTATGACGAGTTGCAAGTGTGCAGCAGTTGCAATTATCATTTAAGATGTTTCTGTTTTAGAAGTTAATTATAGGCCTGACCTTGTGTTTTTTATTTTTATTATTAAGGTGGGAAACATGGAGGTGTGTGTACGTTTGGCAAACAGCCGAGACGAGGACATGCAGACCCTGGTGAAGCCCGACCCTGCCAGCACCAGGCACTACAGATATCAGGCTGTAGTAGGTTAACAAAAGACTGTGTTGGGTGTCCAGATATTTAAATTTAACATTTCTGTGCCAAGATCAAATTTGGAAAGTTTCACAGCTGGTTTAGTTAAAAATCTTTATATAGAAAAAAGGCAAAGATACGTAAAAGATTTATTGTCTTTATCCAGATCAAGTGCAATTTTACCAACAATGAACAGCCTCATGTTTGGATTCTCTGGAATTGGAAGCCTGTTTGAGAGGATTTCTCTTTCTTAACGTGTTCCTGTGTACATCCATTCAGGTGTCCTCTCTCCACACGACTGGATCAAGCAGCTCCGTCAGTTTCAGCTCCACAGCCCACAGAGGTGACTCAACTCTGCTCCCCGCTGAGCTCGACCCATCACACAAACCCTCCACCCACAGATGGAGCCAGTCAGAGTTAACAGAGACAGACTATGACACTCAGGAAATGGACAGTGGGGCTCAAACTGTGATTTCTGTTCCCCTCCTCCTCTGATCCTGACAAAGATATTTACTTTAATCACAGGACAGATTTACAAGAAAGGTCATAATTTAAAAGTCCAGTAAGAAAATAAACTACATTTATTTTTACAAGAGCCTCATTTGTCCGTTTTCTGCTGCAACAGATTCTTTTCTATATGAAATAAGTCCATTAGGAAGTTATTGGGGAAGTGACCATGTCCACCACCAGCTCCTCGCACCCAGTGATGACTTCCAATGTCATTTATCCAACCAGTGCGTATTGCTTTCGTGGAATTTACCATCATAGAAACAGAGTCCTGATGATCGAAGCAGATTGTGCACTTATGACTGCACCAGCTGCAGGGAGGACTTAAATTTATAGAATTGAGTTATTGTGGATAGACCATTTAGGTCAAGTCATTTGATTTTCATCAATAACATAATAGTTCAATATATAGATTGAATGCTGGTTCAAGCCCACCGACGTATAACAAGTAGTTTTGATGTTATACCTCAGATTTGTAAAATGTTTCAGTTTAAAACCACAACCTTCACTCAGGAGCAAAAGTTTGTCTTCGAATTGAACGTGTTAATTATTGACTGCTATGAAATATTTTATCTTGATATGATTTTGGCCTCCAGCCTCAACACCATTAACCAAAAGGTTCAGTTTTGTGACAAACACATTTAACTTTGCCAACAGTGAGGTCACCAGACTATCAGAGCCACAGTAACTCACGTCTTTCTAGTTACAACTTCTATAAATGAAAAAAATGCTGTGAAACAAACTTACATCTGCAAATTCTTTATTTCTTTTTTTACTACAAGTATACAAAACTGGACAGACAAATCTATGAAAATGATCTTATTTACAGAAACAAAATTGCTGAAGGTGGGGGGGGGGCAGGACAGGCATGCTGTGCTGGTTCTCAGGATCAGGACAGAGACTCGGACCGTCACGCTGAAGACTGGACAGAGGCCGACTTGTTGGCAGGCTACAGGAAGAGAGAACGAACATTTATTACAACAGCAGGAAGCAAAACATTATCCTGTCTAATCTTTATGGGATGTTTGCTGGTTCGTCCCCTTTGTGGAAGGGATGCAGAGAAGTGACAGTGCAAAGAGCAATTTGTTTAGAGACTGTTGCTTCACACGTGGTTAGAGGTGCTCTGTGAACCAACAGCGACTCAGAGGCGAAGCTGTTGGTCATTACTTTGTTAAATGTCTTGATCCAAGACAGAGTTGCATGTTTAACAACTCATGAGTTAAAGCACCAGAAGACAGGATTCCTCCCAACGTGCTGGTAGTTCTGATTGAGAGGTAACTTTCCTCCAAGAGGAACAACACATCTTTGACAGACTCAAGCTACTGTGATTGATGGTCCCCTAGAGACCACATGCAGCTCGTAACTACTGCACGTTTCTTGTCTCCTCGACGATCCAAAGTCTTCTGTTGGACACATACATCAGAACGTAAAGACTGAAGCCCATCACTCGCCTCCTGTGATTTTCCCTCCTTGACTCCTTTGCCGTTGCTGGCACTAGAGTCGGCGCTGCCATTAACTGTGGCTTCCTGTTTCGCTTGCTTAGCGTCAGTGTCCTTTACTGGGCTCTCCTCCTCTGGTTTCCTCTGTGTAGAAACAAAACCAAGACAAGGGGGAGGAGGAAGAGGAGACTGAAGGCTTCTGTACACAAGACACACCTTCCAGGTCAACATTTACAGAGAAGCTGAATCCTGTATGTGTTACAAGCACTAGTTACGTCAAGATCATAAAGTTTAACAAATCATGCAACACAAGTCGGCCCGTAAGAAAAGCTTGAATTGACTCTACCACAATGCAAACACAGACACACACACACGCCACAACTACACTAACCCGCACAAGTCACACAAAAGCCACAACACAACAGCTGAAGGCATTTGCAGAAAGCCACCAAGACAACAGCCTGCACACACAACAAATTAGGTAGATGACCAGTTTTGATTATAGCTCCAGTACAGAGTTACATGACAGGATCAACTTTGATTCTTCCAAGCCGGCTTCACTTCGACCTGCAAGAGGAGACGAGCGTCTCACCTTCTTCCTAACGAGGTGGGAGATGTCTGAGACTTTTGAGGATGAGGACGCCGTCAGCGGATTTCACTGGAATCTGACGATGGAGAGAAATGTGGTTTTAGGGGTTTGTGGCTTTACGTCCGAGGTTCCTTTTGGTCATCCATGGGATGACGTTACCTTGCTGGCTGTGGGAAATGCTGTGGAGGATGAAGGGCCACCGTTTTCACAGAATGCTGAAGAGGTTGAGGCACCGCCCTGCAAGAGAGGACTCAAGTTACCCACAGTCAAGTTCCCTCTTCTGGAAAGTAAATACTAACATCAGTTACGGCTGCACAACTAATAGTGATCTCTACTCTAAAGAGAGATAATTTCTATTGAAAATGATTCAGCTGCATCAAAATCAGGGGTCCTACTCTATCCCACAGTCATATGGTTTCCTTTTGCAGGTAAATGCATTAAACATTTCTCTTGAATAATCACGATCTCAAGTCTAAGTGATTCTCATTTCTTCCAGCCCGACCATCAGCAGTGGTTTGTGCAGTGCAGACTCATGTTGAGGTGGTCTGACCCCCTGTGATGACTGTGTACTCACTAGTGTCTGCTGGATGGCAGTGCTAACTGTTCTCTGGCTCTCCTTGGCATCCTCCACCTTCTCCTTGATGTCAGGCAGAGCTGCTTCAGCTCCTCCATCTCTGTCTTGTCTTCCGCTGCCGCCTCTGCTCCCGTCGCTTTGTCGATCACCTTCTGCAACATGGCTGCACAAAGATAATTAAGAGGAGTGAGGTTCCACATTGTAGTCTAGTGATTGTTAAACTTCAAAAACGTCTCAACAGCAGAACAAGTTTTCCCCACACACAGAACAGATAAACTTACCCAGACGAGCCTCAATGACTTTAATGGAGCTGTTGTAGTGCTGGATGGCCTGGCTGTACTGATCCATGTAGCACAGTGTGGTGGCGACGTGGTAGTGGGTCTCAGCCAGCAGGCGGCTGTGGGAGGGTAAGTGCTTCAGCTGCAGGGTGAGACACTCCTGGAAGTCTTCTAGTGCCTGAGGGTAGTTGCCTGAGGAAGCGATCGCAAAACACTTACGTTACATTTACACGAGTAACAAACTAGTCGCAATATTACTGGTAAATGGGAAAAGGGGATTTAAATACACGTGTTCAACGATAAACAGTTCAAGACCATGTTCAGTAGCAGTAACTTGATCACAGTGAATTGTGTGGACGATCCTGAATTCTCACATGGGCATTATCTGGAGTTTACTAGAAGGTGGCAGTAAGCAACCTTCTGGATATCAGTACATGTCTGAAAGCAGCCGACGACTACACAGGAAGCCACAGGAGAAGGTGCTTTTTCCTTCATTCAGGGAAAACGTAAAGTATAAAAGGTGGAAAGTTAAGTCTCTCCAGGAACTTCTGGAGGAAACGTACCTGATTCGGTGCTGACTTCTCCGAGTTTCAGGTACGTCTGTGCTGCCATCAGCTGTTCATCTTTGCTCTCCTTCCTGTGGTGAAGGAACACATTCAATTTGACCTCATTGTTCCACTAAGCAGAGCTGTAATTACCATTTACAGTTTTGTAGCGATTGTTTCTCATGATCGTATTGTCCTCACCTTTTATAGATGAATTTGGCCACTTCCAGCATCTCCCAGGCCAACTGCAAATTCCCAACCTCCTCCTCTTCCTGAAAAAGGCGGAAGTTAAAAATAAATATTTCTTAACCACGCTCAGAGACTTGTTTAGGGAGACCCACTTTATTTTGTCCATTTTCCTCTCCAGCCTCATCATCATCATCGTCGTCTTCATCCTCGTCATCATCATCATCTGTTGATACAATAGGATATTTAGACAGAGCTAAAACTAACTTTTCTAACGCAACTTTAAACCGAAGTCAGTGCAGTTCCCATCACCTTTCGTAGCCACTGTCTAAGAGTTCATAGTTTTGTATCAAGAAACACCAAGTCTGTGCGACACCCATCCACACCAACAGTGCTCAGTATCCAGAGATCTACTGCCCTCTGCCTCCTCCTCTTCATCTTGATCAGCCTCTGGCTTGGATTCCTCATCCTCGGGTTTCTCCTTTCCATTCTGCTCTTTATCACTTTCCACCTTCTTCTCAGACACAGGTTCATCTCCAGGAGACGCATTTGAATGTTCTCCCACACCGTTTGTCTTCTCTACTCCATTCACAGCAGAGCTCTGCTTGTCCCCACTCGCTGATCCAGTCACTTGTTTGACTGGGGACTTTTCCACAGCATTTTCTTTTTTGACATTAGTGTCAACGGCCTCAGTCTTTTCCTTCTCAGCCATTGCGTCATACACCTGCATTCGCAGCTCATCTCTAGTTTTTTCTGTACCAGTGTCACATAAGAAATCATTTTGTAGATATAGAAATATAAATGTACATAAAGTTTTCCCAAACAGCGACACCAGCTGGTTCTTACAATACAGCCGAGACCACTCTGCAATAAACTTGATTTAATACAAGACTTGACACAAGCTTTTATCCATTATATGGAAGTCTGTTTTCATGGTAGGATGCAATTAAATGACAGAATTAAAACAAGTTAATTGATGTTGTACAAAGACAAAAAAAAACAAAAACAAGATGCTTGATCAGTTGACCCTTAATGAAAAGGTTTCAAATACTTACCATCAAGATTGTTAGCGCTCTCAATGTTTGAGTTGCTGGGCTGCTCCTCTTCCTCCGACTCTTCTGGGACTCCCTCCAGGGCATTGCCAAGGACACTGTTCTCCATCCTGACCAGACACCAGGAAAGACCATCAGACTTATTAAAAGAGTTACTGCTGACAGGGGAAGATAATGTGTCAAGTCCAATAATTTCTGAGCCCAGTTTTATTATCCAGGGAGTACTCTGCAATTTCTAGCATCTACGACAGCAAGGTAGTCTTAAATAGAAATCTAATGACATGGAATTTAACAAGACCAACCTGGCGAGCTCCAGCAGGGACTTCCCACAAAGGAAGAAGGCCTCGCCACACTCATCTGCAGTGTCTCCGTACTTTGCAGCTCTGACAGAAAGACAACACACAAGCATTTAAGGGAGCAGGAGGTGTTGGGGGTTTTAAGAAGCAACATCCTAACATTGAAATTAGTTCAAATGAAACCACCAAGTTTCTACACTTTGGTGTGATTTGGATTATTTAGCAAAAAACATATTTTTGTACATTAACATTTGCACTGCTGAGTCAGAGACTCCTCTGCAACCTCAGGTACTCACAGCATGCCGCAGGCGTCCTGGAAAACACTGACAGCAGAAACGACATCTCCCATCACCAGATGTCTGTTCCCTGTGCCGATCAGCTTCTTGGCCTCGTCCATGACGTCGACAGAGCTAAGGGGGGGGGGGGGGGGGGGACAAATAAAGAGTTGATGTATACTGTTACTTCACCCACTGAAAATTATGTTA
Source organism: Verasper variegatus (assembly GCA_026259375.1). Classification (NCBI taxonomy): domain Eukaryota; kingdom Metazoa; phylum Chordata; class Actinopteri; order Pleuronectiformes; family Pleuronectidae; genus Verasper; species Verasper variegatus. The sequence continues at coordinate 21,519,422 of CM048046.1, read as the reverse complement.
AATAATAAATGCAAGGAACCACTAAAGTTGATCCATTATTATGATAGACTTTAATTGGGGGAAAGAAAATACAACTCATCCACTATTTCTCACTGTAAAAGGTTTTACTAAACTTGACATTTCATCAAAATGCATTTAAACGATTGTATTTTTATTGAATTTACTCCAGCCAGTCATCTTATTGTGTATTTTTATTTGCATCAGTTCTTTTCAAAGTTAACTTTGTTGAAAAGTCTTATGTATAGGACAGACAGGATTGAAATGTTATAAGTACTCAGCACACAGTCCTAAGGCAAACGATGGATAGGATGTGTAGTAGTTTTTATTTCTATTCTGTAACGTTGTGTTTATAACATTTACAAAGTTTAGTACTATGAACGCTTAAGTTGATCAAACCTAAAAGGAAAGTAAACAGAAGTAATGGCCCTGAGTACTGATCCTCACCTGTCTGCAGCTGCAGCGGATGAAGATGAAGAAGAGCATGGCTTCTCGTCCGCGCTGCAAAAAGTTCAAACTGAAGTTGAGTCAACAGCGAACTGAACATCACACGAACATTAACCAGAAGCTGAGGAAGCCGGAGCTCAGTTTAACTCTTCACTCGCTGACTTCACGTCCGGAGCTGTTAGCCAAAGCTGCATTGTTGTTAGCCCCGTGCTAGCTGTTAGCCTACTAGCTGGGGGTTAGCTGTGTTTGTTAGCGACGTTAGCAGAACCAACCCGGGGCGGTGTTAATGTTCCTACTGGGTCAGAGTGACTGACTAGCACGTTCGCACGATGTAAACACACCGTAACAAACAATGAGCACAATGGGTCGTCGGTGTTGGCACACAAGCTAAGCTAGCTGGCTAACTAGCCGTGTGTTTCAGGGACCACGGGGGAGGGGGGACATGACAGGCGGCGCTTTACCTCGCGGAGCTGGACACGGCGGTGGTTTCCTCCGGCATCTTCTCGGGACGACAGTAGAGACGGAGGCGCGAGGAGAACAGGAGCTGAGGAGGAGGCTCAGGTGCTAAGTGAGGCTCTTTGTTGCCGCGCTTAAATACAGGAAATGAAGGCTTTCTGTTTCCGTCCTCACCCGGAACGCGGGAGATTGGATTTAAAGGGGCCGCAGCACAGAGGTGAAAAGGTCAAAATCCAATAATCTCCCATACAAGAGCTTTTTTATTGAAATTATGGAAACACAATCAAAAGTAGTGAAACACGGTGATCACACTTCATCATCTGAAGTTCTCAGAGGCTTTAATGATCCAGGACCTCACCTCAAATCAAAGACATTTAGAATATAGGACAACATCCTGTAGTTGCCAACTACCAGTAGATGTTAGCAGGTGTTAGTGGCCACCAGGGGATGTTAGGGACATAACTTCCCTTAGCACCTCGGTGTCATCAAGTGTTTTGGCTTCGTGATCAACAGGTACAGGCCGAACTTAAGGTTACGCTGAGGCTAACGGAAAATCTGACTTGCTACTGGCTTTTATGGCAGTTCTATGAAAGCCATGTGGCCCGCTCAGTAGACCAGACATCATTACCTCTATGCCCTTTTAACTACTGCACGAATTAATGACTACCCCCAGTTGATGTAAGAGAAACAAGCTGTCACAATAGATCTAACCTCCCTGCATATAAAACTGTTTATAATGTGTTTCACTGTGGCTTCACTTGCCAACTCCACACATTTGGCCCTGTGTTGAACCAGGAAGCTGAATTGATAACAATTACCAGAAAAGCCCAGCAGGTGACGTCCATGTTTCAAACTTTCCGTCCCACAGATTCCTCTTCACTCTCAGAGCAACCAGTCAAGTTTAATGGAGCTAATTTGCAGGAACAGCTGCTTTAAAATGAGAGATCTATAACTGCAGTTATAAATAAATACAGTCACATAACTTAGGAACTGCAAACTGTCTTTTAAGCTCATGATTGTTATGACAGATGTGCATTTATTGTATTTAAGAAACAGAAAGTACTTTGCATGCATGTGCGTGTGCATGGTAATTGAAGTGAAGTGGGTGAGAGAGGCAGAGAGAGAGAGAGAGAGAGAGAGAGAGAGAGGGAGAGAGAGAGAGGAGAGAGAGAGAGAGAGAGAGAGAGAGAGAGAGAGAGAGAGAGAGAGAGAGAGAGAGAGAGAGAGAGGGTGGGCCCCTCACACACTCTCCACAGGCTGCAGATGAAGTTTGCTCTCAGTCTGCACGGTGCACCGGGACTTTACATGAATTCACACTGAACCCTCCACACTCTCCATCTCCTCTCTGACATGTCGCCATGTTCCGTGCAGCCTCACAACCCACAGACTTGCTCTGGGTGATTTTACTGAGCCTGCTGCTTGTACCGGAGAGCGGCTGCAGAGGAGCCGGGGCGGACAGCTGTCATGAGGTGAAGACGGCCTACATGATGAGACAGATCGGCCCCGTGGAGCTGGTGCCAGACTCACCGGGAACAGGTCGGTCCCTCTGGAGATATCACATGATTATCGAACATGCGTGAATCTTGTTGAAGGAGTCTGATAATGGAAAAATACAAATTACATCTTTTTAAATTGGCTATACTTCAACATGATATTAAGATAATACAAGACATTTGCAATGTTACAGAAACAACCTGACGTTAGTAATAAAGTAATAAGCAACATAAGTGTAAGGACATAGAAAGAAAGAAATATAAGTAAACAGAATACAAAGTAATACAGTGTATATATAAGTGTTGAGAATATTGTGGTCAATATAGGTAAATGAATATAAGATGTATAGTGCTTTAGCCTTTTGACTATCTACATTATATATATAAAATACATAGAATATGTACATAATATAAACCCTATCATTACAGATCATTCACTACAGATGGTAATTATTATTTTTAGAAAATCTTACCTGAGTAAAGTGCAACATTTCATTATGTATGAGATATTGAAATAGAAGTATATGTTTATATAAGTTCATAGGCAGGCATGGTATACAATATCAATTTGAGCTATATATATATATATATATATATATATATATATATATATATATATATATATATATATATATATGTGTGTGTGTGTTTAATTTCACAGTAGAATACGAAATAGCAGTAAACAATTAGAGGTTGAGATAATACAAAAAACTGTTTCCACAAGGAACAAGTACTTGAACAAAACCTGTAAGAAGAAGAAACAATGGTATTTATAAGATATGAAGATGTTTAAATGAGTTTATTAAATACAGTGCTGTGGGATAAATGAAACTGCAGAGCAAGTCATTAAGTTGGCGCCACCGTATAACCATTTGCTTTTAATGTGTGATGTATGTTGTGTGCTCTATGTTTTAAGTGTGTAGCTTTTTATGTTAATTTTAACATTTGTAAAGTGTCTTTAAGTACTTTGAATAAAATGTTTATTATTAGTAGTAGTTTCTGCATATCATATTATACAATGATGTAATTTAAAATAACACATTTAGGCTTATTTTGCTACCAATACTTTCTTTACATTTACTTTAGAGATTTTGAATGTTTGACATTGAATTGAACAAGTAGTCAAATTTTATATTTTTGTATTTGCCTGGACGAGTAAATGTTCCAAATACTACATCGCTTTTAAAAACAGTCGTGTTAAATTAAACTTTTTACTTCTCCTGCTTTGAAAAAAACATCATTAATTTGACCGTGGGCTTGTAGCTCACACAGGGTTTAGACGTTCAGATCCACAGCTCATGAACTGCAGGGGCCGAATTCCAAATATCAGAGCTCATCACTGGGCTGCACAGGCGAGCGTCTCATGGAGCGAAGCTATTTCTGTTTACAACTAACCTAATTAGTGTGGGACACATATAGATCTCTTGATGTATGCATGGCTATAAGTGACACTGTTATAGATACTCCTCTGAATACGAATCTCAACAAAACTTTTTAAAACATCCACTTCTGTTATTAATATTTAATATCCTGCAGACATCAGATGATCTCTGATGGAGCTCAGTTCGTCCTGCAGCTGCAAGAGAAGGACAAAGTCACAGTTAGATTCATCTACTGTCATAACGGTGCTGAGGGGCAGTGTGTGCAGGGCTTGTGATTGTTAACAGATAGTTAAGTTGTGACCTCAGCGAATCTGTGGCACAGTCGTCTGCTAATTATAGTTGGTTACAGCAGCAGAATTGTTGCAGCAGGTTTGAGTTATCTGACATTCATTGATCTGCTCTGAGCCGGGAGTGACTTAACTTCACTAAGATGTCGTTTTAATGAGGGTTTTCCACAGGAGATTTACTGTTATTGTCTTTACTTAAACAACTACATGGACTGCACCTGACATGCAGCTTCATCCCCTCGTAGTCTTTTTGTAAAAACATGATTTAAAGTGGAAGAATCTATGTGGTTTCACAAATTCCTGGAAAGCATTTTTACCGGAGCTTCCTCGCAGACGACTTAAAGTCTGCGTGCAGCTCAGACGTCCGACCGACCCACTGTCCTGTTGTAAACGAGGACATACAATTACCAATAAACTGTAACTATCTCAGACACGTATTCTATGTTCAGACAGAGACATTGAGAATAGCTCAGAGTTTGACATTGTGAGTGTGTGTGTGCATGTATCAGTGATGTGTCAGGTCAGACATTGATGACGGTCCATGTCTCTCATCTCTCTCACTCTCCCCCTTGATCTCAGTCAGCTGTTTGACAGGTTTGCTTACAATAGTCGGGCTGCTACACACACACACACACACACACACACACACACACACACACACACACACACACACACACACACACACACACACACTGTACATGTCATCGTGTCAGGTCTCAACAGGCTCATTGTAGCATAATCTTAGTGAAGTCATAAAACCTGATCCACTAAATACTTTTACATCACAGCTCCCTAAACGGATTATCTTGATTTCCATAAAGATTAAAGCAACTTTAAGGGGAAAGCCTTTATTTTTGAAAAGCTAAAACTGTTTTTTAAAGATATGTACATTTAAAAATGTCAATAAAATATACAAAAACCTGTGCAGACGTAGTGAAATATTTTCTGCCACCCAACATTTTTGTGGATCGGCAGTGAGGTCATCGGGTCTGAAGCCTTTTTCCCACGTCTGTGTCTTTCAGACGAGTCTCTCCGAGTGTGCGTCCACCCCGGGCCCACCTGCTGCACGAGTAAGATGGAGGACAGCTACATGGCGGCGGTTCGCAGCGAGACGCAGCAGAAGATGCAGTCGTACAGCTTCGAACTCAAGTACCTGATCGCTGGAAACACCAAGGCTTACCAAGGTAAAGGAGAGGGAGGTTCAATTTGTCCAGGAAATTGAAAACATCAAGTGGTAGGAGGGAACACGAAGGCTGATATATTTCATTCCTCAGGGAAGTTCAATTATCTTGTAGTTGACGCATTTGTCAAATAGTTGATTAATTAATCAACAAGTTTGGAAGCTGATTACTTTTAAAGCAAAAATACCAAAAGCAATTATCTGATCCAAAGAACCCCTTCAATTTTACGTGCAGATCTTGGTGGGGATGTTGGATTTCTTTAACATTGCCAGAGAAGCCGGTGAACTAATTTAATTTGGCCCATATCTGGACAAAGGGGCAGATCCAACATTGCAGGAATTTTCACATTTTCACCTATTTCCTCAGGGAGTGATTCGCGGATCATGATGAAAATAACCAGACATGTTTAGGGAAGTGATTTCTTTGTGTGTGTGAAATTCAGTGCAGCTTGATTGAATTATTGGGGACCTTGCCGGAGGTGTGTGCTTTACTAAGTGTCATTCTGTTTTTTTATTTACTCATCAACCTCCTGGACTCTGTCAGGGCCGTCGTTTTATTGACTCAAGGAGAATAAATGAGAGAATTGATCGGAGAACCCTAAAATCAAAGTGACATTAATAGCTGAACTCTGTCAAGTGTCTGTGTCCCCCCCCCCCGGTCATTCTCACTTTGTGTGTTCATCATGAAATGGCTAGTTTGTGTCAGGGTGGTGGTGCGGGGCCAGTTTAGTTTGTGAGGCGCCGCAGTGGCTCGCCAAACAAACAACTGATGTTCGATTGAGTGTGAGAGCAAACTCCCAGAGGGAGCAGCGGAAAACTTTGTCACAACTCTCCGCTCCCTTTCTCCGTCTGTCTGTCTCCGTCGCTGCAATAATCAGGTTTTGTTCTTGGCCAATGAGAGAGCGAGGGACGGAGAATGTTTACATTCAGCACGTATCCGCAGCCGAGTGTTGTTGCTGTGGGCAACAGCCGGTCTCTAACGGCTGCTCTGAATAGGAGGAAGAATACTCTGCTTGTCCACTTGTCTCTCAACGCTATTCACCAGTCTGTGTGAGCATGTGTGTGTGAGGGACACAGGCCCTGTGTGTATGTGTTCCATGAATGCGTGTGTGTGTAGTGTGGAGCTTACCAGACTGATGGAGCTGATGAAGCCCAGCAGACGGACACAGCAAACATTTACCTCCGTCTTTCTTTTTTTCTGTCTCTCTCTATCTCTCACTGTCTTCTACTTCGTCTACATCCCAACGCTCCCAGGCTCAGTTTCAGCTGCTGCGTGTCCAGTGGACAGGTCAGCTCTATTAAGTGACATTTTAGTTTGAATATGAAATCGATAATGCTTTCAGAGGAGCAGTTTTTATGGTAGTTGTTCCAGATATCATAAAACAAGAACACTCAGAAAGCACATATCTCCGCACATATCTCGGCCAAGGCCCAACACACACTCATTGATATCAGTCACCTAAATGTGCCTGATTTCTTTCATCAACTTAAATCATTTTCTGAGAATACATGTTCCTCCCTGAGCCCATTGTTGCACCAACAACTCAGAAGAAAATTCAACCTCCTACATGGAGGTTATAAAACAAAATCTTATCCTATGGCTAAACAATTCAAAAAAACTTTTGTTATGATGTGAGAATTTTAATTGATTTAGCAGGACAGCTGAGCTGCATCTCAGAGGACTGATTCTCCAAAGCACCGTGATTATGACCCACTAGAGAAACTGAGACATGCCCAGGGCGCTTGTACTCAGGCTCCGTTTACACCCTCTGGATTACCGTGTGTGTCTGCGTGCTCGCGTGTGTCTCTCATGACACTGTAAGACCCTTGTGTGCCCTCTTCCTCACGTCGCAGCTGTCGTCCAATCACACGGGGTAAAGAGCCAATCACATGACCCTGGAGCAGAGGGGGTCTTTGCCTTGTCACTCGATGCCGTTTGTGTTTGAGTTGCTGTCGCCAGGACGTGGGTATGCAAACACGTGAAAGTGAGACGCTCTCGCTCGGTGCTGCTCTGCAACCTCGTCACCCAACCACGAATTAAAATGATGATATAGTTTTGTTATATAGGACTTTATAGTATAAAATGCTGCTTGAGGTGCTTAAGAATAATAGATGTCTAGAATGGATCAAATTAAGACAATAAAAGGTGTAAAAAAAAAAAAAGAAAAGTATAACAAAAGGGTTAAAACTAAGTTAAAGTTTCAATAAATGGAAGACATTGTTAAATCAAGATCATAAAAGTTCAGTTTTGAGCAGTTTTTCAACGTGTCGGCAGAGGATGCATTTCTCATATCAAATCTCTGCTGCATTATTACAGACATCTGGTCCACTTGATATAAACAACACACAACACACATTGAAATTCACAGATAAATAGGTTTCTTTCAGTGTGTGTGTGTGTGTGTGTGTGTGTGTGTGTGTGTGTGTGTGTGTGTGTGGGTGTGTGTGTGTGTGTGTCAGGATGCAAGCAGATTGACATCACTCTTTTTTTTTAACTTGGCAACTTTCAAACACAACCACACACACAGTCACCCTCTCTCTCTCTCTCTCTCTCTCTCTCTCTCTCTCTCTCTCTCTCTCTCTCTCTCTCTCACACACACACACACACAGACACACACAGACACACACTGGTTTACAGCCTCCTTTAAGGGGTGGGGGGGACTGTCCTCTTCGTTAGACCCTGTCAGACGTATAGGAAACACAGTGGATCATGAGATCAGCGCCTCGTTATCACCTGTCTATAGATAACACAGGGTAGGGAAAAAGAACGGGGATGAAATAAGTTGTGATCTATAAAGTCAGTACAAGGTCGTTACAAGAATAACTGATATATGTGCGTATGTGAAGAATTCATTTATAGTGTATATAATTGCTTGTTCATTACTCTTTATATCATCCAATTTTGTTTAATACACTTCTGTGTATTAGCAGCGGTTGGAGAAGCAATGATATCCTTTAATACGACAACATAAAATAACTCCATTACAAGTAAAGGTCCTGTATTTAAATCCTAAATCCAACATTATTAAGATGAAAATGGTTCTAAAGTATAAAAAGTAAAAATACTAGTTCTGCAGTAACTTGTTTCATATGAGAGTAGATTTTTCTGCTGTGGCTGATTGAGGTGGAGCTTGTTTCTAACTACGTCACGTACAGTTTCCTGATGGTTGAGCTCCTCCGTGAGGGTCAAGATAAAAATGATCAGTCACGAGATGATTAATGGAAGAAAACAATGTTCTGATACAGAAATCTCTTTTCCTTCTTCTTCCTTTTCTCTCTCTCTCTGTGCTGTTTGTGAAATATTGGATAATTCGATCACTTAATGGAATTAAAGCAGAAGTTGAGAGAGGAAGTTTCTCTTTCGTTCTAACTACTTTATTTGATGTTTCCAAGTACAAACTGCTGGTTTAATCCTGGTTTATCGTGTGTTTATATGTAAAATCTTAAGCTGAAATGTAACCAAGCACTCGAGCAAGTTAAATAAAGTGTGTTTCCTTCTAAAATGGTCAGTAAACAGAGGACTGAGCAAACTGGATATGAATCTGGTCAGAAATCTCCCCTCCTCCATGTTAGTGGATGGGACAATAAGTTTTGTTATATTAAGATATTTGATACTATATAGAAATGTCATGGAACATCGTGATTGACAGCTGAGACCCACTCATGATTGGACGAGTGTTAGGACCTCGCTACCGTGGCTCCACTCTATGGTTAACACTTACAGAGACTTTCCATGTATATTCCTGACTTGTTATTATGGCTGATTGTCCTCCTTCTGTCTTCTCTCTTGTCCCAGAGACCTTTGAGTCGCTCGTGTCCTTCATGTCGAACCTGACCAGCTCCCTGTTCGACAGCGCCTACTCCACCCTGGTGTCCGACAGTCGCCCCCTTGTGTTTCAGCTGTTCGACGGCATCAAACGCCACCTCTCTGGAGAATCGAATTCCTCACTGGAGAACACCGTACGTCGATTCTACAACGATCTCTTCCCATTGGTTTACCGACGTCTGCTCAACCCCGGGATTGGCCACACGTCCCTCCAGTCCCCCGCCTCCACCACCCACGATGACTGCCTGCGGTTGACGAGGCAGGATGTCAGCCCGTTTGGACCCCATCCTCGCCTCCTGGTCAGCAGCCTGTCCCGTGCGCTCGGGGTCGGCCGAGCACTGAGCCGACTCCTCAGAATGGCCGGCGAGGTGGTGAACGCCACCGAGAAGGCGACGCTATCCAGAGAGTGTGGCCGAGGCTTAGTGAGGATGCAGTACTGCTCCCACTGCAGAGGGCTGACACTGATCCGGCCCTGTACCGGACTGTGTGTCAACGTAATAAGAGGATGTCTGGTGAGTGGTTTCATGTTTTGTGCATTGACTGTTTGGCTGTGTGTTTCTTTCCTGTAGTGAGTTATATAGGTTGTTATTGTGAATGTAAAAAGTTCCCCCACAGAATGAAATATCTCGTCAGTAGTTTGGCCAACACTTCGGCAGCATTGTGGTGTCATGTGATGTCACGTTGCCCCTCATTTGCATAACACACGCCTAGCAACTAATCTGACATCTTTGTGCTAGCTTAGCTTAGCATAAAAAACGAATAGGCAGGGGGAACAGTTACAAGAGTTCAAAAAAATGTCCACCAGCACCTCTTCATTTTACTAAAGATCATTTTTAATTTTGTTTGTGTCATTTATACACAAAAAGAAATTCTGGATCATTTGGGTTTTATCCAGAATCTTTTGCTCTAAGAAGATATCCCAAAATGTCCGTCTTCCTTTAAATTTACTCTTAACCTCATGCCACCTCTAAAGAAAATTGTTTTTAGATATCACCCATGGGATTCTCAAGGTAATAAAATGCTCCCATTGTTTATTCAGTAACTCACAGCGTTTTAAAATCAACAGCTCATTCCCACATTACAGTTCAGAATGACGAATAATAACAGCTTTGCCAAGAGAACTGGCATTTTCTTCCAATGCGTCTTCTCGGGCTGCTTTGAATTTCGCTGGACAGCTTCAACAGTGGCCACAATAGAGGAACTTCATTACAGCACAAAACTGGAAGATGTCACCGCTCATCCTGTGTGAACGTTTCTTGGAAGCAAAAGAAAGCGGAGATGAATAAACAACTCCCAACATGCTGATCCTCCTCAGCAGAGCAACAGAGGAACGTTCCGACTGGGAAAGGAACAACTTGCTTCATGGGAAATGTGGTCTTGACCAGAGAAACCTCACGTCACCACAAGCTCATCTCTGTTTGTAGTTTGTACGTCAGAAAGTTCTCGCACAAGTCTGAGCTGCAGTTGGGATCAAGAAATCAGGACAACGTTCCTGCACATTGTTCTGCACCAAGACATTTAAGCACCCCCCCCCCCCCTTTATTCACTTCTATCCCCTCTGCACTCTCCCTGTGACTCCATTAGGTCGGTGTATCAGAACTCGGCGTCCCCTGGGGGAGTTTGGTGGTATTGCTCCAACGGCTATCCGCGACTTTAGCGACCAGCAGCAACCACAACAGCATGGAGTTGGCTCTGCTAGCAGTCCGAAACCACGTGAATGACGCCATACTACACGCTCAGCTGCACGGGCCGCGCATCACCGCCACGGTAAGCAGAGGGGATGATGGGAAAGAGGGGACGCATCAAAGTGGTTCTCTTCGTACTTTCTATACTTTTAGAAGCTTTAAAGTTTAATTGTCAAATAGATCATGTTTCTGGTGCTTATCGTTGGCACGATTAGGCAAAAACTACAAAACCGATTTTGATGGAATTTGTTTTGAAGCAGTGGCGCAAGGCCAAAGGAAGAAGATCCAAATAAAAATCCAGATCTTCATCTTCACTCGTTTGTTGTTTAAAAGTAATTGTGCCTCTGTGAAATACAATCGTCAAAGAGCCGAAAGCTAAATCTGTAGCGCTAACATTTTACTGAAGCATTCCCGCTCATATGACCCAATGATAATGTCATTTGAATGTTGGACACAGAGCGTCGAGGCCGTGGGTTCCGTTCAGCCTGGCAGTTGGATCTTCACACAAAGGCCTTGTACCTAGATGGGCTAAAAACAGCCTCATTCTTCAGAAAATCTGGGGTTCCCCTCAGTCTGCATGTGTGTGTGTGTGTGTGTGTGAATACAGATCCAGTGCCAGACAAAGACTGTGGTTGGCGGGACAACCGATACCCAGAATGCCGCTTGGTTCTAAGTGATGAGAAAGTTTCTGTGGCTAATCTCTGGACAAACAGACGACACACAAACGCACGCATGCATGCACACACTGCTGGAGGAAGAAGTGGCGTAGCTGTCCAAACTTAGAGAGAACATTGTGGACTTAGTAGAGTAGATTCCTGAGAGGTAAACAAACACACAAGCAGACGCACACTGCTAATTGTGGCTAATAAGAAAATGCCACTTCATTAAATATTTGATCAAGCTTCTTATTCACTGGACGCATCACTAAAGGCTATAACCTTTAACCCTTTAAGGGTCCGGTGTGTAAGATTGAGGTGAAAGGGATCTATTGGCAGAAATTGATTTTAAAATAATCCTAGTGATGTTTTCACTTGTGTGTTTCATCTGGACAATAACAATTCCAATACCACCATGCAAACTGTGTCCTCCTCAGGTCGAGAAGGTGTGTGGCCCACAGGAGCCTGGTCCCGTGACCACAAGTTCAAAACCCACCACCTCCCGTGTAACAGCCTCAGTGACCCCTGTGACATCACTGACCTCAGAGAGGTCGACTGTGACCTCACCTCCATCAGCCGCTCATCAACGTCTGCAGCAACAAACCAGGAGGTGAGTTCAGTCTGATCAAATGTAAAGAGAGTATGTGGAGCAATTTGGAGTCAGAAAATAAACACTGGGGCAGAATTAAATGAGTCGTGTGTGTGTGTGTGTGTGTGTGTGTGTGTGTGTGTGTGTGTTTATTCCTTTAGGTTGTTCCCTCTTAAAGGTTCCAGAGGTGACAAGAGTCGAAGCCTGAAAAAACTGTCGAGGTAAATGAATCTCTTCTGAATCCAATACAACCCATAATCTGTCTCCTATTGTGTAATGAAAAATAAAACAATAAAAGTTAACTCTGCTTGACAATATAGTGCAACACTTTTCACAAAATACAGCAAATGATATTTGCCAAACCCGAGGACACACAGTCTCCACATGGTAGGAAAGGTGAGAAACAATGAAATAAAGATAAACGCATGAAAAAGAGAATCAGTAAACACCAACTAAATGTAACTCTTCTGTTTTTATTTGGTTATGATTTGTATGTGGACTGAAACTGATCATATCTGTGTCTGCCAGCTGTAACTTTTTGTTTTCTCAGCCACCCTCTTTCAGGAAAAGAACATTATTAAACATTAAAGTTAATCAGATTCTTTTTTTTTATTCAATTGTCTATAATCTAATATAAAGTGCTCAGAGCTTCCTCTTCCCTCCCCCATGTTGTTTTCAGTACTTCAGTCTATCAGCAGGGATTTCACAGGCAATTTGGCATGAGAAGTCTTAATCGGAACAAATAAAACATATGGTCTGTTGGTCTTTACTCTTCCGTCTCTGCAGCAACTCAAGCATTCAGCTGTGCACCACTCTCTTTCTCCTCCAGGGAGTTTGAGGGATCTATCCAGCGGTACCAGTGGTTTTTCTCCGAGCTGCCAGAGATGCTGTGTGAGAGTGAGATGGAGGTCGAGCAGCACACGTGCTGGAGCGGCCATGACGTTGCAGAGAGGTATGTGTGCTGTGCTACGTGCAGTGTGGGGTCCCGGGCACCTGCTCCAGTGAAACGCTTATATCTGTCTTTTAATGCTCATGATGGACCAGTGATGGAAATGTAACTCTAAGTGAAAGAATAAGAAATTTAAAGACTGTTAAAAGTGTGTGTGTGTGTGTGTGTGTGTGTGTGTGTGTGTGTGTGTGTGTGTGTGTGTCTCTAAAAGTTGCCAGGGCGGGGGTGGGGGGGGTGACAGTGTTGTGAAGGTTAGCGAGTTCGTTTCCAGAGTCTTTCTCATGGTGATTACATTGGCAACTTGAACTGGTAACAAGACAAATGGGCGTGCACACACACACACAAACACACACACGCTCTCACACACACACACACACACACACACACACACTTGCGCTGAGTTCAATCCATCTCAGTAGGGAATCTGTTCCTGTTATGAAAAAGGTTTTCCATTAATGTTCCAGCCATATGAAACAGGCCATGACGCCTTGCAAGGATATTACACAGACACGCACACACACACACACACACACACACACACACGCACACACACACACACGCACACACACACTTTGCTTTGTCACCATCAGTGTGACAGTGAAGGCCTGTAAACCTTGTATTAGGTAATGGCTCGGTTGCTGTTATTTTAAGAGAAGTGGAGCAGGACGTCCTCTAAATACAAAGCACCAACATTCAGGAATACATTCAATAATATACATAAATATATCATACACATGTATATTGTAATAAATGCTCAGTATATAATTGTATATTAAATAAATGCCGATGATGACACCCTCAATATCACAATTCCTGCAGTTTGCAAATTGCATTTTAAAGATGCAGTTTGACGTATATGACTTTAGAACTTAATGCTGCATCAAGGTATATTTTCACTGAATACTTGAATTGAACTTCTAAAATATTCACAGACGCTCAGACCGTCCCCGTCTGTGCTGTGGTGAAACTTCTCTTTGAGGATGCTGCACTTGGCCCGTGTTGGAGCGCAGCCAGTCTGTGCCTCTCCGACCTCTTTACATCTTCCTCTCTCCTGCATCTATCCATCCACCCGTTCGCTCATTAATTCAGCCGTCCATTCATCGCTCCATCCTTCTATTCAGACCCCACAATTCCTCTCCTCCGCCCTCTGACCCACTTCACTTACAAATGTCTGTGTTGGTGACAGTGCGTGTACGTGCGAGGCAGAGAAAGAGGCGGCAAAACGCAAAGTGAGGGACGATGCAGGAGAGGAGATGACGAGATCCTGCTTCTCCTGGCGTGATGATGAAGTGTCTCCGTCTCAGGGAAATTACAGCGCGAAGGAAGATGTAATCGGTAGTTGCGTGTTTTTCTGTGTTTATATAAAACAAACCTTCTGCAGCTTGTTCTCTCTATGAAGCCATGACAACTGTAATGGCAGAGTTTTTCCAAAAGAGGGAGGCATCTTGTCACAGATCACCCGGTAACTCCACCGCTGAAGACCTGCCACACCCATTTTCTTTAATGCTTTGTATAATGAGCGTTTACTGTGGTTGTTGTTCTTCGAGGTTCACACATGATCGATAGCTCAGGGTCTTAAAGGCTTGTTTGGAAATGTTGAGGTTGAGAATTTAAGTTTGAGTTAACCTGGTACATTTAGATGTTTGACGTCCACAGGATACACAAAGTTTTCTGTTCTATGGAATAAATATCATGCCATGTTCCAAAACTGAAAAAAAAAGGCTTTGAAAGTTTGAAACTCATTGTTTGAAAGCTTGAAATCTAATTTATGAAAAGGTTTTGCATTGTTGAAGCCGGAATGTTAAATTATTGTCACACAATTAATGTTTTAATTTTTTTTATGGCAGCTTTTTTATGTTTTGATAGGCTGAAAAATTGTTTTGATCCTGAAGGCAGTTTCAGAATATTGCTGATATTTATCCCGAGGAGTTAGAGGCCTATTGAGAAGTTATTTTGACATTACAATAATTTTTGCTGCTCAATATCTTCTGCCATCCAATGTGCAAAGAAGAGTCAAAGGCAAATTCTTCACTGTCTGTTCTCATAGCTCAGTTTGCTTTGAAGGACGTCTCTTCAGCTTTTAAAGATACGCTTCAATCCGCGGATGCGGCACTTTTGAAGTCCCAGCACCTGAAGAAAACTCTCAGGATCTGACAAATATTGGTGTCTTAAGTGTCTCAAGACTCAGCTCAGGGTGTTAGTGGAGCTCCTTGAAGTTGGTGAAGATGTGGGTATGATCCTTATCTGACTCTGAAGTCTCCCGCATGAAGATTCAGATGCTTAAAGACTCTGAAGTGCTTCACCAAACACTTGAGGAGCTGGGTTCTTTAATAGATGAACCTCAAGTGTCTTTGACCAAATATTTCAGTGTGTTCTTTTTGTTGGTTTTGAAGATCAGTGTCCTATTTCCTATGAGGCCTGTTCTCTGTGCCTATGTGTCACCACAGGCAGTTGGACCGCAGGCTACAAGGAGGTTTTCTATAGAGGTGGGTTTGTTTTTCAGATGACTGTCTTTTTTTAAAAAATTCCCGACAGCAGCTTTACACCTATATTATGACCAAACAATTAAATTATCTCTTTTTCAAAATGACTAGAAATCGTATTTGGTGTGAAGTCCGAAGTCCATTGTTGGGAATGAGGATGTTTGTGTGTGTGCAATTGTGTTTGTACAAGCATGTGTGTTGCGCATGTTTCCGTGCACGCTACAGTCGCCATAAACGCTTGGTGCAGGGATGAGACAGAAGAAAGGATCTGTGTGTGTGTGTGTGTGTTACCGTTAGCAACCCTGCAGTAACCAAGCGAGCAGAGCAGCACTGTGGTGCTGGTGCTGGTGGTGTGATCTTATGAAGTGTCTTTCACAGTCACACCTCTCTGTCATCTACAGCTACTTTCTGCAATATGATCATCTGCAGTGTCAAACAGTCGGAGCAGCACGATGCTCTGTAGAGTGGCCAATAACTCATTCACAGCACTGACACTTTCCAATATATCCAGCATGAGAAATGCTTTAGGGGTGAAGAGGCTGTCGAAATCATCCACTGCACCTGAATGTAAAGTCAAATACACACAAAATCGACACTTATCATTCAGAACTGAAGATTTGATGCAGCTTTGGTCCATTAGATCTGTAAATAGGTGCCATTCACAAACATAACATTATCTGTATTTGTTTGTTGATACAAATACTTTTATTTTACAGAATAAACAGTCAATATATTTGACTATAATATATTGTCTATATCAAGCCGCAATTCCCAGTTGATGTCTGAGGAATCACTGACAATTTCTATTAAAACATACATAACGGCCAATGTATGTATTATTAGGTGTTTGCTCCCTAGTATCAGCATCGACTCCCCAGATTTCGGCTCTTGACTCTCAGCGAATTAAAGAACAAGCAAGGGGCTATTAATCTGAACATTAATATACCTCACAGTTCTTGAACTGCTCTTGTGCTTAAGACCCTTTGAAGATGTCAGCGTTAATGACTTAAACAACATGGATTATTTATTGATCTTTCTACTGCACCGATCATTACAGACACCGAGCATATAAATAATTGATTCATCTTGCATAGTCGTGGAAATCATATGATCCCTCTGCAGAGATTGCATTGACCTCCAGTGTTGTCCTACCTGTCACCCATCCTGGACCGGCTGATCGATAACAGCTGGAGGCGACCCTCGGCGAGAACAGCACATCAATAGTGCGGGGCCAAATATTGTACAGCGCTCTATAACTTCAAGGCTTTTCCTCAACAATTAGCTCAAACCTCCCTGTAATGATTCGTATCAATCTTTGAACAGTTTATTTTGTTCAAACTTCAAAGTCGAATCGGTCGCTTGTCACTCCGCTGCATTGTTACTAATGAAGAAGAGCACGTGACCCAGCGTTCATGGCGATGAAGGAAAACGTAATTGTCAGAGTATTTGTGCCCGTGCCAAATTCGTTAGATGTGCGGTGTTGACACTGATCGCCATAATCTTTGCTGGAGTCCGTGGAGTCTTGGGATTCCCCACTCGGGCCACAGGCTGCGGTTTTTAATTGAGCTTTTAATTTATTTAATTCTCACAATCCTCCCTGTTCACACTCCTCCTCTCCTCTAACTTATTTTCATTTTCTTTCCCTGTCATGTTATTAGAGTTGATCTAAGCAGTTTCCATGGTGACGGTGTTTGAAACCATCCCTTTTGTTTTTGTGGCGATGAAAACAAGATCCATGTCTGAAAAAGCAACATCAGATGGTTGAGACCGGTAACGTTGGGCTGAACCTCCCAGGATGACTTCAGTGCTTCAACTGACACTTTCAGTTATGTACAAACAGCAGACCACAAAACAGTTGACCTGCGATATCGGATTATTTCATTATTTCCACGCGTGGTTGGTTCAGTGTGATAATAAAAAGGTTCATGTAGCACTGCAGCAAACAAGATGATTAGAAAAACATATGTGAAGTTTGCCTGCGAAACACACATGGGATATACAGTCGCACAATACTTTACAATACACATCTGTCTAATGCTGCATCTCTACTGTAAATGAATGAATATTTAACACTGAGCAATTCATCAAAATAAAAAGGGAAAATTCCTCGTTCATAATATCTGAACAGGTGTGTTCTTCTTCCTTTTCGCTGCTTAAACAAATTACCGTATCACCTCAACTAGACAAGCATCACAATTTGACTTGGTTTTCACAAAGTAACTCTGCTTATTTCATTGTTCAACATCCGTTGTCACTCGCATCCGCTGTGATCGTGTTCCTGTTGTGTTGTGGCTCTTGTATTTGTGTTTTGTGTTGCTTGTGTCATCTCGGCCTCCGCACATAACACATTAAAGAACCAGACGAGGCTAAGAAAGACCTTTTTGATCAGGAGAAACAATCTGTGTGAGAATAGAACAAACATTTGTTAAACTTTTTAAGATGATGGATCTGATCTCAGACCAGCTGGGTGGATTTAGTCATTTGAAATCCACCCACCACTTCTCTGTTCCCTCGTTGCCATAGCCAGAGTGTGTTTGTGTTTTTGAGGGCGTGGACTCGCCGGTTGGCGGTGGCTGGTTGTATTAACTAGAGAAGCTGCTTTGGAACTTGGAAACATGGAAAAGTATGAGTCATGAACTGTTGATTCTTCTCTTTTGCTTTTCTCTCACTTCATCTTCCTTTTGATCCTCCCACTCTGCAGCCAACACACACACACACACACACACACACACACACACTCAGACAAAATGATGTGCTACTTGCTTAAAGCTGAGGACAGAAGGAAGCATCACTGTATTTTCTGTCGGTCATTACTTTTGCTTTCCACTACTGCACCCAATCAATCATCTAGAAAAGGTTTTGTAAGAAGTCGTTATATTCAAGTTATTTGGAATGCAGTACTAAGGTAAATGAAAATGGTTAAGTCGTGTATTTCAAAATACTTTGATTCCAGATTCTTCCATCGACAGTTGTTGTACAATGAATATTAAATGCAGCATAAAACTAATTTTATTGTATGTAAAGTTTTAATTAGCAGAAACTGCACTCAGCACAATTAAAGCAGGAAGAAACGAAACAGTACTTTTACTCTTAAGCTACAAATTCTTACAAACTTCTTTCAAATCTGGGATGGTCTTTTGAAACACACACATCAACAATAACACAAGCAACACAAACACAACTTTTTGATGGTCATGCATGGGGACCACCTTTTCTAACCAAGGTTCGAGAGCAGAGATAAGAACCCGGACCTATAGCCGATAAATCATTGACAATAGTCAAAGTTTGACAGATTGTTTCTATTTTAACTGGCAAAGCTATTCTAGCCTTTACAGCACACACACACACACACACTGGATGTACCAGTGTTTCTCATGTTCTCTCATTGTGTAGTTATGCAGGTCGTGTGGTCGGCAGCGGTTTAAAGGCCCAAAGGGAAAACCCAGAGATGACCGTCCGTAATACAGACCCTGTCCTGAAGGGGGCCAAGCAGAGGCTGGAGCAGCTCACACAGGTACAAACACATGTCCAAGCTGCACTGAACTTAACAATGTCCTTCCTTGAGCCCTTATCAATACACATGCCGACTGTGAAGTTGATAGGATGAGCGGTTCTAGAGACATGCGTTCCACATACAGAGATTTGTGTAGATGTGTGTGTAAGCAGCGATGCTTCTTGACAAATTAATTTAACGTTTTCTTGTTTTCTGCTTGTTTTGTCTATTTTCTTGGACAACAAATGTAAACACAAGTTGCCCTAATTTATTTGTCCCACTACGCTGGATGTTCCCTGCAGCCTGTTAACCTGTATTTTGGGTCCGTCTCTGCTGCAGAGCATTAATATCTCCTGTGCTCACCTTGACCATGACACATGGAGGTGGTTAGAATTCTGCAGGAACGATGCTGCCCGGATAGAATTATTCATATCTGTGTTTAAAGTAATGACGCAATAAAATAATGATGCTGTTGTTTCGTTTGATCTTCTGGATCTTATTGTTACGAATAAAATATTAATGTG
Source organism: Verasper variegatus (assembly GCA_026259375.1). Lineage (NCBI taxonomy): Eukaryota > Metazoa > Chordata > Actinopteri > Pleuronectiformes > Pleuronectidae > Verasper > Verasper variegatus. The sequence goes on along the minus strand of CM048046.1, from coordinate 21,499,975 downwards.
TAAAGTGTGATGTAGGTGTAATACAGCTGCTAAAGCTCCCTGCAGGGGTCTGCTGGGCACCGGGTGTGTGTCGTTTTCCTCATCCTCCCTTTGTGCAGCGCTGCCTAATACAATAAACTTAAATGTCAGCAGCAGATGTGGATAATAACATGCGATAACAAATTAATTATTCACCAATCAAACCAGATTTATGCAGCAACGTTCAGAGCTCGGGGGCAGTGTGGTAACATCGTGATTCGTGAAATCACATGAATGTAATTTATAAAAATGATTCTCAATGATTCCCTGAAAATGAAACGTTCCATTGTCTTGAATAAAATTGTGGATTTCTCTGGATTTGAACACAATTTATTATAATAATTTTTTTAGATGATGTAAGTACACAAGTCAACAAAATATAAATGTATAATGTTGTTCTGGTCGTTTTTAGATATTTTACATATTTTATCTTTAAAGTATACTTAAAAAAATAAATAATCCAAACTGACACAACATCCTATTTCACATTTTGTATAGAATCAATAAAATCACTTAAACGTTGATAAAGAAAACTAGCGACGTGTTTTGATGTCGAACCAGATCCGAGCCCGGTGTGAAGAAAACCTGAGGAATTCACGCGTGTTTTCGGTTGTAATGGAATGTTTATGCAAACGTGGGTTATATTTTTCATTTGCTGTTGAGGTGCTCGGTGCTTCGTCTAATTTAGACTGTGAGTCCATTAATCACGTTACATTTACATGGAGGATGTGCAGAGTCAGCGTTCCCCTCGTGCCATGTTCACAAACACGCTACACATGAGCCATATAATCATTTATGTGCAAGGATCTGCTTTCTCAGGCCCCATTAATTCAGTGTAACGTGCACGTGTCCTTTCGATTTTAAAAGAACGCTGAACCTTAAAGAGACTAGCACAGTGACCGTTGTAAACCTGCCTGTTTGGAATGTTCTGTTCTGTGTTAATGCTCCGCAGCTACTTCAGAGTTAGTCCATGTCTTTAGTGAGTCCTCCACAAACACTGTGACTCTTTTTAGTTTGTGTGCTGGACGTAGCGTGCACAGCTTTTTATAAACAGTCTTTTACAGGGTGAAGGTAGAAAACTTTGTGTTCATCCTACCTGGTTTATGTGCAATGAAGCTGTTGTGTGTCCACGAGCAGGATTCAGGGGCTGTTTTTGCACAGATTTTATATTTTTACAGATTTTGACCTTTTTCATTCATTTACAATGTGGTCCCCAAGTTCACAACTTTTCAAAAATAAAAGCTCTGTAATTTAGTTATATCGGTAAATGAAAATAACCAAATTATTAAAAGAATGTGGACGTAGGAGAAGACCCCCCCCCCCCCCGACTGCTGCAGAGTACTGGCCGCCTGTTTAATTTGTATTAATATATCATGTGTCCAAATGGCACAAAAATTCCCTGCACTTCCTCGGGGCCATTAACAATACACATGCAAAGTGTGAAGCCATTAAGTTGAACGGTTTTCAAGATGTGCGTTCTACACACATCCAGATTTCTGAAATGGATGGATAGATAAAAAAGATGGATTTAAGTCTGAGCCCACAAACAAATCTTAGTTAACGGTCACCTCTGGAAATCCAAGACGGGCGATGTGCTTCCTTCGTGCGAGCTGCCTCATCAGTGGCTTCTCGGTGGGGGAAGCTGTTCATCCGAGGCACACACATTAGCGCTCGCCATTTATTAATTACTATCCTCGACAGTCATGTTGGCCATTTACACTCCTCGTCCTCCCAGGATGAGACGACGGGGAAAATTATGAAACGGGACAAAGAAGCCTCCTTGGAAATTTAATTATTTCGTGTTTTCTCCCTCGTCTCCTCTTATCTCTCACTGTCCCATTACATGTTAATTAGACCTTTGCAGCAGTGGGTTATGTTTCGCGCCGGCTTCGCCCACTAATGGGGCAATTATATTTTCTATGAAGACGCTCAGCCAATCAGGAGGAGCCTAATCAACCCTGTGAGGGCTGCCCCTGCATTGAGAGGGTCGTGGACTCAGCATTACTCATCCACCCTTTTTTCTCTGAAGTGGCGGCAAATGATAACACGGCCGAGCTCGGCTTCGGCTTTTTGCATGAAGCTGCCAAAAGCCAAACAACTGGAGCTCACTGGCGTAGTTAATGAAGCCACACCTCAATGCCACACGGCCCAATATCTCTTCCTATTGGAACCTTTCCACAACGACACGATGGCGAATCACCACACCAAGTCTGTCTCCACGTCCCCTCGGACATGCTGTCGGATAATAACCTTGGTTACCCTCGTTTCCATGGCTGCCCCTCACCTACCGTACGGCAGAGGCCAGATGTCCGTCCTTATGGCCACCAACCATCTCTGCCAGTGAATTAAACCATTAACATTAGAAGAAGGAATCCCTGCTCTGTATTTTAATTGAAAAAAGCAATCTGAGAAATTATCTTTAGGTCCATTTTTGGTCCACAAAAGGATAGGGGGCGACATAACCTCCTTGGCAGAGTTGAAAATATCTAGAATTTGCCGACTCAATCTGGATATTTGTATTCTTTCTTCATCTTTTTCAGTTTTGTGACACATGTTATCATCAATAGAATGACAATAGAGATCTAACACAATGGTTCTAATAATGAAATCCCCAACAGCAGAGTCCTTTGTTGACCTTTCTAATGTTTAATTATCTGAACAGATTCCTCTGTCTGAGGTAAAATAAATCATTAATATAGATGTAAGAAAACTTCTGTGACATCTTCCTCTCTGTTTATATATAAAAACTTTATCTACCGGCAAAATAAAAATAACATAAATGTCAGAATAATAAATCTTCCTTTAAAAAGAAACTTGTGGCTATTTGCCTTATCACCGACTTCAGCTGGGATGTATGTATCACCTTAACTCTCTACAGTAACACATTCATCATGCTGGGAACCAATTATCTGCTGCTGTCGCTGTGTGTAAGTGAATCCCCAATAACTCCTGTTTAGTTTTTTTTAGATTCAAACTTTGATAAAGTTAATCTTCTCATTTTTTGTTAGATTCCACAACCCTTTTTCTTAAAAGTAGAGGTTGATGTTGTGGATCACTCCCAGTACTATTTTATACCTCTGTCATGGAGGTTATGTTTTCTCCCCCTGTCCTTTGGTTTGATTTTCCTCCTCCTCAATGTTGAACAAAATGTGAACAACTTTTTATTAAATTTAGTGTGTGTTTGTGATGTGTTTTTAAATGTGTGTTTGTGTGTTCAGGAGCTGTTAGTGGAGCTCGGCTGGGCGAGTAAAGCCAGAGGAAGAGTGGAGGAAGAGGAGGGAGGGAGCGCAGACACAGAGGGAGGCAGTGGGAACGACTGCGATGATGAAGATGGCTGTGAAGCATCTGGCGAGGAGAACGGTGAGTCACACACACACACACACACACACACACACACACACACACACAACCATAAGACATCCGAACAAACATTAGCAAATATACACACATGAGTTGACGCACAGTTTGAGGCTTGTCCTTTGCCTAAATGCAAATATAGGGATTCTGATTCATACAGAACACATCAGCATATATATATATTTTCTCACACACATAATAAATAAAAGATGCCACCCACAGTTCACTGTGGGTTTTTCAGTTGTACGGCCTCCTCATATATTGTACCAGCAGGGGAATACCCAGAGGGAGGGATGGTACTGAGAGATTCAACTGTCTGAACACCACACACACACACACACACACACACACACACACACACACACACACACACACACACACACACACACACACACACACACACACACACACGCACACACACACTTTTCCATCTGTCTTTCTGCTGCTCTCAGCAGTTTATTTTCCTCCTCGGCCGGGATAAAGAATGCACTAACAACCAGGTCGCCCTAAAAACAGAGATGGGAAAATAAACTGTAATTATTCATTTATCTCTTGACTTATTCACTGGGCTTCTGCTTATAAATAATACATGTGTGACGCAGATAGATCGGGGGGGGGGGGGGTGGGCCCTCAGGGGCCTTCAGGAGCCTTCAGGCCATCCCACGGTGTGGGTGTGGATAACATTTGGTTTTATTTAAATTGGTGATGAGAAAACTCATCGTTGACCAAATTTTGTCCAATGTTTTCAGGTTGGCCTTATGTTTCTGTTCCTCCGTCCCTTTCTGTGAACACCAGATCTCAAGTTCTTTAAATTTGGTCCAGACGTTGAGTCGGACTGACGGATGAAATGATTTGATTTTGGAGGTTAAGGGTCAAAGGTTAAAGTCACTGTCACCTCACTAAATTGTTTGCCTTGTGAACGTGATATCTCAGAAACATCTGCAGGGAATCTTTAAAGACATTGTACAAATGTTCATCTGGATTCACGGGTAAGCTGATCAGAATTAAGGGGTCAATGGTCGAGGGAAAATTAAGTCTTTCAATTTTCTATGCATTGTAGAGACTTAAAGTTTAACCCATTAAAGAAACTCTCCCAACACACGAGTCCATGGGAGGGTGTTGATCAACTTTGATTAACAATAATCTGAATCAGCTTTTTTGGCCAACTTTTTGTTCTCATAGGGAATTAGATGTTTTTGTCAAGAATCGCTTTCAGAGGAACAACATACAGCTAAACAATTAACACATAGTGGAAATGACTGAAATGTCTTCACAGTTGTAGCTGTAGTTAAAAACAAAACAGAGAATTATCACCCAAAACAAATCAAATCATTCCTCTAGGTTCAAAACTAGTTCTGGTTCTTGTACAACTTGTATTTTATCTGCTGTAGTGACCTTCAGTCACACACATCCGTGTTTCCACAAATTAAGAGCAAACAGATCCAGCGATGTGTTGAATATCAATGTCCTGTACGGCCGCAGCTCCTCCATGTGCTATAGAAAGCTCCACAGCCTGTGTTTATCTTTAGCTGGAAAAACACATACGTTGATTAACCCGTCAGCATATGAGAGGACCCCCGACACCTTCAGGGTGACAGAACATTCCATGACTCCAAAGTATGCGACCGGAGCTGCTGCGGTCACACTGGTGGTGACCCGATGACCAATTAGCTCCAGGTCAAATCAATAACATCATAAATGTCATAGCAGTATTTGCTATTGACATTTTGTGTGGTGTCACAGTAGAATGGCCTTGTTGTGGGAAGTGGTCTATTGTCACCATTTTGAAACTCTTCCACATTCTTCGTCACCCAGTTCCCCCATGACGACAGATCGTGTCTGTATGTCTCTGATGTAATGGAGTGATGGGATCTCTGCCCCCTGGTCAGGATCTAACAGGGTCAAAGGTCACTGTCAGGGAGTAATTACCGTCCTCATCACTGCTGGAGTCCTGGGTTTTCCTGACGTCAAGCGCAACGACACTGCAGCTTGTTAGTTCATTATGATGCCGAAATCAATTTGACTTGATTTGTGTGAATCTTTACTCCCCGTCTCTCACCAGTGTTTTTAAACATCGTCTTTAGTCTCTGCTTGTCCTTTCTCTGTGCCTGTAACTCAGGCTGTGCCTCTTGAGCAGACATATTCTTCTCATATTCAGGTTCATAATTCAGAAGCTTTACACGTCACTTTCCTCAAAATGTCTGTTGCTGCAGCTCCTCTTTTCAACCTCTGTCCAAAACACTTGGTTTTAGCTCCTGTCTCTTTAAGGCCCCCCTTTCCCATAAAGCCCAGTCTGCTCTGATGGCCAACTGACCCACTCTGTTGTAATTGGTTAACTTTCTCCAGCGCAAGAAGGAAATATCAGCCTCCGCTCTCGTTTTACCTGGCTTCTGTTGGGGGACTTGCCAGACGAGCCAGCAGAACTTTTACATGCACCAAAACACCAGAGGAAAGAAAAGCTGAAAAAGCAGAATATGTCCTTTAAAAGGCTGAACTTTTATTTGCACATTAGGCTTGTTCACAGGTGTGTTCATTCTACGAGACATGACATTTCCAACACCTCTCCATGGCATATTTACACGGAAATGTTTGTCTCGTCCTTCATCACACTCTGATTCCCCAGCTCCAGGAGTCAGGTATTTGTTGGGACATTCGTCATAGCCTTTCCACTAACCTTGATGTGTCAGGTCTGCAGAAGCTCACGCCTCCCTCTCGGCCCGAAACTGGTACATTGGCTATTTGCAGAGAAAATTGCTGGTTATGATTTACCGAGCCGGTGGTGGCGCCCTGGGATCGTGTCTCTCAAGCTGCAATGAATTCCTGCATAAAGAATCACAATAAGGAGCGGCAAAAGCATGATTTTCTGCACGTCTATCTGCTCGTCGGCATCTCTATGCATATAAACGAGCCTCACGTGCACTGAAGCTGAAAAAGTACCAACCAGACCACACAAATCATGGAGATACAGCACACAGCATGCCAGTTTTTTCCCCGAATTATTTGTTATTTATGCCTGTGCTCTACATTAAATCAATAGTTAATGCAAGAATAAAACGCCATCAAGTGAATAAATGCAGCCCAATCACATCTCTCTGATAAATCTGCCACTGAATCTGCCGATCTAATGCTTATCTCACTCTGTCTCTCTAAAATCCTGCAGACAAACCACTTCTCTATATGTGAACCGCTGACATGTAGAGATGATGTCTCCAGAAAGGACGAGTGGAAGAAAAACTCTTAGCATATAAGAGCGACGCACAAATTGATGTTTAGCGCCTTTTGTTTGTGGGTGTGTGTCTTTGTATTTGCAAGATGTAAGTGTGTGTGTGTGTGTGTGTGTGTGTGTGTGTTTGCAGGCAGTGTGTCTGTAATCCAGTGAGTTTTATAGATGGCCTCGTTCTGACTGACTGAAGTGGATCCAGTATTGTTCTGCTTCTTGACTTTTAATGTCTTTATCAGTGACCTTCAGTTTTCTTAAACACACACATGATTTAGATTTTTCTCTCTGTTTTTTTATCTCTGGCCTGCAGATGTGAACGGGTTGGAAAGAAACGCTGTATTCTCCCTTCATGCAAGAACATTTTTGTACACTTTTCTAAACATATCTTACATTTGCTTGTCCAAACATGACACGTCAGATTCAGTGAACACTTTAAACTTCAGAAAGGTTTTAAAATTACCCGCACTAACGTGATGAATGCCACTATATTAGAATTGGTATAATTAACGGCCCATTAAAACCATATAAAGCTGACATGAGGCAGCAAGTGTTCAGTCATGAAAATCTCATCAAAGAACTTTTTGAATTCAGGTTCGCTGGCACTGAAATAAAGGCAGGAAATGATTCAGTTGTGCTAATAAAGTATACACAGCCTATATCATTATTTTATTTTAGTCTATTTTCGACATCAAGTAAAAGTTGATCTGGCTCCAGAGAGGGAGAATCACATGGCAAACACTGTACACAGATCAAAAACAAGGAGGAAAGAGTCCAAAGAATCCAAATGTATGAGCAGTTAAAAGCAGCGAGCTTAAGTTGGCGAGGTTTGTGCCGTAAGAACGAGCCAATGAAGTCTAACCAGACATTTTTTTTAATGTAGTTTGTTAACTTTATATTTACTAGTTAAACTAAACCTGCCTGTTTATAATGTTCTGTTCTCTTGTCCTGTGTTAAAGCTCCGGACCTCCCTCAGTAATATTCCATTTCATTAGGGAGACCTCAAACAGTTCTGCATTATACTGTCACTTCTTCATTGTTGGTGTGCTGGACGCTGTGTGCAGAGCGTTTTATAAACTAAGGTGCAATGTGAAGCTGGAAAACTTTGCGTGCATCCTACCTGGTTTAAGTGCAGTCCAAGTCATTTTTTTTTTTTCGATCTTCAGATCCCAAATTCAACTTTTCAAAATAAAAGCTCTGCCATTCGGCTTGATATAAAGCATTGCAGCAACAAAATGTTATTCAAGGATGTGAACGACTCCCCTTTGCCTGTTTATTCAAATCGTATTAATATTTTCTCCAAATCGAACGCTTCACTTCACTTGGGCCATTAACAATAAGCACGTGAAGCTGATGAATAGCTCAGTAGATGGAAGATGAACCTTTTTTTAATAAGTTAAGTTATATTAAGCGAGATAATTAGCACATGTCACAGATGCTATTAGAGACACTTTGTTACAGTTATTATTTTGCAGGGGGGGTTCTACCCGTCTCTTTCGCTCCTCTTTCTTCGTTTAGTCGTCTCTCACCCTCCCTTCCTCTGGAATTCACCGAGATTAAACCGATTGATTTTTCTCCTCTCCTCGGAGCAGCACATTCCCTTCTTCAACTGGCCTTCCTCCGATCTCTGTCTCCCCAGACATGTCCAGGTCCCACTACGTCAATAATGTAAATGTAATCGCAGTCTTCTCGTCTCTTCTCTTCTCCACGAATATACCATAATTGCGACGTTATAAACTGTGATGTGGTGGATACAGAGGTGGAAATGTGATAACCTCAAGGTATCCATGAGTCACTTAAGAACCACTAATGCCCGGCTGGAAAGCACCAAACCCTTTTTTCCCTGAACCCACCACAGACCTCAGGACAATGAGCTGCTGTCTTCATACTTGCCTAAATATTCAGGGACTCTTATTTTTCTTTGTATCTGCACCAGGTACAGGATGTAAGGTATTTGTGTTTTAATGTGTGTAGGTGAGACGATGTGCGGATGTGTACTCACAGGGGGCGTTCGGTCCCTGTAACCATGGTTACCAGGTGGTCTGCCCTCCCATGGGTACCTATATGATGACAGTGAAAAAAGAGGAGAGAGGATGAGTGGGAGGGAGAGAGGGAAAGAGGTGTGGTGGATAATTTGCTGTATCTCTTACATTGTGCTTTGTGAGATAGCCTCATCTGTTACATAAGCTGTTTAAAGACATGGGCTGAGCGTGTCCGTACGGGCTGTATAAAAATACAAAGGTCAGAGTAAGTTGCTTTGGACATTTCCCGAAACGTTTCCCTTTGGATAATTATTCAGGTATTTATTTCGACATAAGTAATAGCCGGAGAAAACTTTCTTGTTTTCTGTTTGTAGCTTGTACTTCTTCTCTCGATTTGGATATGAACGGTACCTAAGCCTATAGACGCCGGTGTTGACATAAACAAAAACACATGATTCCACTAGTATTTATGCACCATGTCCTGATTTCTGCATGTTCTAGACGCCACCCCCTCATCTGAAGGTTGCGGACAGTTTCCTGTTGTTTTGAAGGTGTTGGACTCTGACATCATCATGCTGCGTTCTTTATGTGTGAAAGTATAGTTTCATTTGAAGTAAATTTCCTGTCAATATTGTGTTCTTATCATAAACCTACACCAAATACTAGCACTACAGCTTAATTCTACCCACATCTGAAGCCTGTTTTCTGCCTCCCTCCATCTCCCCTCCATCGTCTCTCCCCTGCTCCGTGAGCCAGCCTCTCCCCCTCTTCCCTGGGGCCGGATTCACAAAGCCTTTAGAAGCCGTTCCATCTTAAAGGGGAAGGCCAGTGTTTTCCAGAGCGTGTTGCCCCTCCACCCCGAGGACAGTTTGATCTGCATTCGTAAGCGTCCACCGCTCTCTGAAGGGAGCCAGGGAGAACAATAAAAAAGTCTGGTGAGCCCTCTAATCTGCACTGGTAGCCATAAAAGTTCCCAGAGAGCCTTTGGATGAGATTGATCATTGCTATAAATTCTGCAGTTGTCTGTTTACATGCTTCCACTGGAGGACATTAGAGTGTAAAACATGCTATGAATGCAGTCGGTATGTTACTGATACAGCAGCTTCACTCTGTAAATCCAGATTTCACATTAGGTCAATAGATGTTTGCAGAAACAGAGCAACTCTGTCTCCGGAGATCTACAGCTGCTGTATTCAATACAAATCAGGGATCAATGTGAGTCTATAACGCTTTTCTCTCCTCCAGTAGGTTGTTTTCACCCCTGTCCGTTTGTTTGTTGGTTGGTTTGTAAGATTACGCAAATACAACAGAACGGATTTTCCAAAAAGCTTTGTGGAAGAATGTGGTATCGGTCAGTGTTTAGGGATTAATATGAGTTTGTGCAATTTGGTGCAGATCCAGTAACAATCTGGTTTCATCAATGTTTGCTATCCAGATTGATTATAGTGTGGAGGGTGTGGGTCTGGAGAAATGGGCGGTTGCAGGATGTGGTGAAAGGATCGTTCAAGAAAGAACCTGTTAAATGTTTGGGTGGATTCAGCGAAGTCTCCAACCTGTTCCTCTGCGAGGTTTGGTCTGGTACGACACACACACAAACAAATGGCAAGTTATTAGGAATCCAGGCAGCAGTTGTGTTTCCATCAGACTTAATTTGAAAAGCAGATTAAGAGCATATAAAGAAATGTATGATTTTCATTGGTTTATTTTTCCCTTTAACTGCTGCCTTTTTTTTTTTAATACATACTCTGTTCTCTTTGGGTGTTGTTTGTGTCGACCAGACCTCACAGCTTGTGGTTTATTGACTAGACCTGGTAAACACACACAATACACACAACATACACACAAACAAACACACACAAACAGATAAAGTCAAGAAGAAGGAGAGGAGACGGAGGATTCAGAAGAAGACGTCAGGGGGTAACAGTGGTTGCAGTGAGAAGTCATAAATGATTGGATTATCATGCTGTGTGTGTGTGTGTGTGTGTGTGTGTGTGTGTGTGTGTTACTGGTTAAAATGATAGTAACTCGGCAGGAGTTGTGGCTCATTAAAGAATTATACATTCACTTTGCTCTCACTCTCGTTCAAAGCGACAGAGGAGCTCTCACAGTTTAGTCCGACACATCCAGAGAGAAAGGGAATCGAATGAAATTCACATGAAACCCGGCACAATGTGGATCTACTGAATAAATCTGTGCGACTGTGAACTCGGGCCGTTCCCACAACCTCTATCAAGCAGCTCCCCTATTGGCCGTCATCCCCTGTTCACTACCTGCCTGTCATCCTCTGTCTCGTCTCCACACCTGAGCGAGTTGGTTCATGCAAATCCGATTAGACATCATCTGCTTATTAGCGCTCGTCCTCGGCACTGATGCTGTTACTCTCAGCGCTTAACCTCTTTAAGGAAACAACCCCCCCCCCCGTGTGCCGCCCTTGCTTTGTCTCCCTTTCTCCAGCTTCGTTCCTCATGTATTCAAATGAGCATTCACATGCCACACACATCACAGACCACAGCCCCCTATTGGCCTGCGCTGATGTGCAACCTTCAACCAATCCCTCTCGCCGCGTTCATCCTTTCATCCACCTCCAATCACAGACCGAACGTTTTATGATTCCACCGGAGGCCATGCTTAACCTTGTCAGGTGTGACCTTGGGAAGATGCTTCAGCACAAGACGAACCATTAACTGTTACGAGCATCATTTGAAAACGAGCTCTAGCTGTAGATATGCGCCGAAGAAGATGTCCACTTGGAACAAGAGAACGAGATTCAAGGGCTTTCGGCGATGAGTGTCGACCCCGGTGTCGATGTGCTGCAGTATATGTATGTTACATCCTGCCTCCTGCTTTCTCCACCTAGACGCCACTCTGTTCTTTTCTTTCTTTCTACATTTTGCTATAGTTTTCTAATGTATAATTCTAGAGAGTATCATCTACAGCTACCTTTTACCATGCTCTGTGTGTGTGTGTGTGTGTGTGTGTGTGTGTGTGTGTGTGTGTTCCCTCCCTAGGGAACTGAGGCTGAAGTAATGAAATGCTTATTACTGATTCAGCTTGAAAAGCGAGGGATACATTTACACGCCTACACGTACACATGCCAGCGATCCAGACGCTTCTCAAGGTCACCTCGTGTGTGTGTGTGTGTGTGTGTGTGTGTGTGTGTGCCTGTGTGTGTGTGTATATAAATGACTGGTGTATATACAAATTGGAGAGTAACAAGATTGCGCATAATTGGGGCCTAAAGCGACAGTTCTGTACAATACACCACAGGCATCTGATATCAGACACCATCATTATGAAGCTGGATCTATCGCACTATATTTCACACACATGGACACACACACACAAACACACACACGCCGTGAACTTTGCCTTAATGCTCGCAACTAAACCTAATTCTACCCTTCTCCCAAAGATGGAAGAGCAAGTAAACAAACACAATCAACCTGCAGTTACTTCTGAGGCTCCACTTCCTGATGCATTCATTGTGCTGTGCGTGATCAAAGCATAACTAACGTGTGGCACACAAACAAACAGCACATGCGCTGCTCAGTGTTGTCTGTTGTTATCAGGAAGATGCTGTGTTGTCAGTGGGCTTGAGTTTCAGATGGCAGACTGGAGGAACAATGACGTACAGTTCTGCTGAGGTTTGGGTTCGGGGCCTGTGGAATGGATACTGTGCTGGTGACAGATCAGGAACGCTGAATATTGTTCAGCATCAAAGAACCACACGTGTAAATGATTGAATATTTTAGTCTCTACGATTTATATTATTTAAACATATCCCAATGGAAAAGCTCAGTAAATACCTACTGTTGTTCCAGTTGAGTCCAGGACCCAAGTAGTACCCTATTTAAGGCACTCATTGTTTCCCACAATGCATCGTGGAAAGTAGTGTACATCCGATGGTCACTAACAGAGCACTGCGTACCATCATGCGTTGCGTTTGCGGCGGAGAGACGAGACAGGGCAGCAGGAACCCGACCTGTCGTATGAATGTAAAAACAAGCCGAGCTGCACATCACAGCACAGACTGCAGGAAACAAGTTCAATTCTAAAGTTTAAATCGTGTTTTTTACCTAGAAGTATTGATGCAAAGTTTAAAATAACGTTGTGTGTTTCAAGACTGTGCTGAGCCTCGGGATCATTCATGTTGGTTGGTTTATAATTGTGTTAGTACATGTGTTACCGATGAGCAGCTGTCGTCTGATCTATGTTAGGAAACCCAGGGTGGGAGGGGTCTTTGCCACACTTACCATAGACAGTAAATCTATTTACTAATTCCAGAAATCTATTGAAACCATTCATCATTTCAGCTGGACTGGCGTTTGTTATTGTTGGTGCCCAAAGAAGCGCAGTGTTGAATTTGGACACAAGATACTTTTAATATTCATAAAATGTGAACGAACAGTGGTTAAGAGTGCAGAAGGTTCGAACAAATAGCTGTAGTTTGTAATTATAGTTACTGGAAACACACATTTTAAAATCATTTTCATGTTTCTCTTTATAAAGTCTGGCTTTTCACACAAAAACTACCAGATCCCCAACAGACTGGAGAGGCAGCGATGATTTATGGCCCCTCTCCACCTGCTTGGGAACCCGACTGTCACCCCTGGGTAATTCTTCACCTGAATCCTGCTCCACTTTTATCTTGTTATTCTGAAACAGTATTTAAACCAACAGCCAGTGGTGAAGAGGAATGTGTGGGTTTGAGAGGCTGTGATGATGAATCATCTGCGTCTGAATGTTTTCGGCAGTTTACAGTACACGTCGACTGTTTGTGTCGCTCCTCGTAAACTGTCACATCAGCTGCTCCCGAGACGCAAACTGTGAATGACTGGAGACGTTTTCATGTTTTTGTTCTTTTACGTCATTGAGAAGAAAAAGGGTTTTCACTGCATTGATGTAGCTCTGACCTCTATACTGCAATCTGCCACAATCTGCCACAATCTACTGTAATCTGCCACAATCTACTGCAATCTGCCACAATCTGCCACAATCTACTGTAATCTGCCACAATCTGCCACAATCTGCCACAATCTGCCACAATCTGCCACAATCTGCCACAGGAATTCACAGTCGTGATCCTTCAAAAGTCACTTCTGTGTGGACACACACACACACACACACACACACACACACACACACACACACACACACACACACACACAGATTGCAGTAAAGGTTAAACTACCCCATGAGTATGGCCAGTGACATCGTTCATCACTCATTTCTGTGTGTGTGTGTGTGTGTGTGTGTGTGTGTGTGTGTGTGTGTGTGTGTGTGTGTGCGCAATCTATTAGCCAATCTGCCATGTGTGACATGTTCTGGATTGTTGCTAAGAGACAAACATGCCGAAGGGCGTGTAGAAGGAGAGTGGTTGTTACCACCCGCTTACAATGCACACACACACACACACACACACACACACACACACACACACACACACACACACACATACTAAGCAGCTTTTCAAACAGAAGGTGCATTGACACTAATTTACAATGAGACATTCAGCCTTAGTGCTGGAATCACTGGTTTGCTGCCGTTCTTTGTTCCATCCACTGGTCAGCAGCACCTTGAGGGACTTTCTTCAACATTGGGCCCTTGGACTTGCAATTTACCAGAATGTTCACTTTACATAGTGATAGTTTGATCTGTATTAATAACTGTTTCATATTTAAACCAGCATGTTTTCTGTTTTTTCCGTCCCAGTCTTGTGAATTCGATGTTTCTACGATACCTCAAAGGAATGTTTTCAAATTTGGTCCAAAGGTTTATTTGGACTCGAGGATGAACTGATTCAGTTTTGGTGGTTATATATCCACGCCACAGTTGACTCAAATATTAACTAATTAGATGTCAGTGTTTTCAAAGCCCACGGTGACCTCACATGAGTCTGGAAAAGAAACTGACTAAAACTGCACTAGTTTGAAAGAGAGAAGGAGATTCTGTTTTAGCAGAAACTAAATTTTTTAGACCAGTGATGAGAGAAGTCAGAGAGATTGTAATAAAACTGATGTATGAGTTTGTAGCTCTGCACTTGTTATTGTTGAGGAGAAATAATGGGAACCAGTTCTGATTCCTGAACAGGTTCACACCAGATGTGACAAGGGTTTTTGATTCTGACTGGAACAAAACAGACCACACGAACACACACACACACACACACACACACACACACACACACACACACACACACACACAGAGAGAGAGAGACACACACACACAGCTATGAGCCCATATTGCTCAATGCTGCTATTTGTCAGGCGAGCTCAAAATAAAGCACAGATGTCTAATCAAACATTCTGCTCTGAGTAAATGGTCAGAATCAGACACGCTGTCAAAAACAAAACACATGATTCCTACATACAGGAGTTTCGCTTTTTTGTTTGTGTGTATTTTTATATGGGTGTTTTCCTCCCTTCTTTGTGAGTATTATCTGTGTGTGTGTGTGTGTGTGTGTGTGTGTGTGTGTGTGTGCATTAACCAACTCACCTCATTCCTCAGGAACTGAAAGAGGCTCTTTGTCTATTGTACTGCAGGACAATGTGTATTGTAAGAGACAGAATCAGATGTCTGCACATGCAGGTGTGTGTATTTATGTGTGTACCTGGATCGTACACAGTGTTGTGAGCGCTTTTTTTGTGAGCAACACTGGTGAGTATGAGAATATATCTCTATAGGTGAGTATAAGATATATATCTTACAAGGACAAAAAACAAGTCCCCGTTATCGAGAGCTGGAACATTTAAAGGTGAAGTCGTGTTTGAAGGTTAAGTTGAGGTTGAGTTTATGGTTTGGGTTCGGGAAGCAGTCGTTTAGTTTAGGGTCAGAGAAAAGACATCGATGTAGGTCAATGCATTGTCCTCTGAAATCATGGTGGAGACGAGACTGTGAGTGTGTTGGTGTGTGTGTGTCTGTGTGTGTGTGTGTGTGTGTGTGTGTGTGTGTGCATGAGCATATTTAGCTGTGGCAGCACAGTCTGTCTCCCTTCTGTCTACTTATCTGCTCATTTACCTGAGTTCTTCCCACGAGGGGCCTGGAGTCCTGCCCACACACATACATGCATATTAAAGCGGCTGGTGAAGTCCAGCCATATGCCAATTAAATGAAGCAACATTTCACACATCTGTGTGTGTGTGTGTGTGTGTGTGTGTGTGTGTGTGTGTGTGTGTGTGTGTGTGTGTGTGTGTGTGTGTGTGTGTGCGCAGGGGAGTGTTACAGTATTCATGCTGCGTGGGTGGGTCGGCTGAAATGGTTTCAATCCATAAATCTTTCAGGTCCAAACAACAACAAAACAGCCATAAATAATGAAAGGTTTTGTGCAATCATGAAACCAAAAACAGGAACGGCTTTAACAAATCTCAATTCCCCTTAATTTATGGACTTATTTATTTATAGAGAAAGTGCTTTTAGACAAGAACTTCTTTAAAAGACTGAACTTGCTTTCTTTTTTTACTTTTACTTGGATCCTTCCAGACACTTAAAGTTCCTCAAATGTTGGGTTTTATTTGGATACTTAAAAAAAAAAGGTTTGACACCTGCACAAAGTCAAAAAACAACAAATAAGGAAATAAACCATATAAATATAACTAGAAGACTAATGCCCTATCTCATCCGTGTTGGCTCGCCTTATTCTTCCCACCACAGAGTCATAAGAAACCAAATTTGCACTAATATCTTTAACTTTGTGTTATTCTCCGTTGCTGCATGGTCATGCTATCAGTTGCTATCATGCAAGTTTTTACCATCCACGCAGACATTGTAGTTTTAGCTGCAGTCATGCACACACCTGTGAGAACTTGTTTTGAACGTGTTTCGCTCTTCGGCCTCTGTACCTGTCATTTGGAATCTGTTGTGCATGAGAGCATTGCTCTTGTGTGTGCACGTGCACCCCCGCTCCCACCATGGATTAAATACATTTTTACCTGCAGAGAAAGTGAAACAAAGTTATTGCCTATTTATTCAGATCCAGCAGTTCATGGATTTATCCCTCACCTATACAGAACATAAAGTGGTCCAGAAATCAACAAATAAAATAATGAAAGTTAACATCTATTCACACTGTTTCACCTAATCATCATATTACCTCATTTGTTTAGGTGATGAGACGGGTCACTCAGCCAGTGGTCACAGTCCAGAGACAAAGAAGGAAGCTCGGCCTCCTCTTCTTCAACGCCCCGTCCCTCCTCATCACCTCTCACCTCCACAGGTAAAGTAATTGCTCTCACGCTGCTGTCAAAAGGTGTGGCCTGAAGTCATGACTGCTTTCGCTTCTCATAACGTAAACATCACAGGGGACCCTTGGGAGTTTGGTTTGCTGGGATGGTAAACACACATACTGAAGACTGCCAACGCAATGAAGAAGCTGAAAAGTGTCGTGCAACATTTCTTTCAGTGTGTTAAAGACTGGAGGCAGATATGTGATTAAGCATAAGTGAGTCAGCAGAGGAGCAGCAGGTCGAGTGAGCGCAGAGAGAGAGAGAGAGACATTTGGAAATACAGGTTTTTGACAGCTTTATCATTTCGTTATGACTCATCTGCAGCATTTGTGAAGGATGTTTGTGTCTCTGTCACCAAACCTGTGTCTGTTTTACTGTTTTCATATTTTATAGTTTCAACAACATTGTGACAAGCTGCTCTGCCTACTCACTGTGGAGTGAACTTAAAGTGGGATCTGTCGCTCCAGCAGCTGCAGCGCTCTGTCACACAGGACCTGACGCAGCTCCTCTGATTCAGTTCCTTTATGACACTTTAAAACATCACCCATTAGTGTCAGAGTGTTGTTTCCTTTGCTGTGTGATGAACCAGAACTGCCTGTTTTCTAGAGCCCAGTCATCATGGACTCTTGGGGGCGATGCCGATATTAGGGAGTAAATAAATATCCAAAGTATTGGCAGATAGATAGTTTCCAAAAATACAGATTTGGCTGTGAACTTCAATAAAGATATAATATTTTCTACATTTTAAACATCTTTTTAAACATTGTATTAATCTTTGTAAATATCTAAATATACAAATAATAATAACAGTTAAAATAAACATTATATTATGGCCAAACAATGTACTGACACCATTTCCAACAGCCTCCACACTGACCACTCCACAGACTCTGGCTTCAAATGATGCCACTAATGCAAAATGGCAGCTGGAATATTTTGGCTTTGTTTTGGTTCGGAGGGAGGACGTGTGGACATATTGTCCTTCTTTATTTACAGTGAATGACATACGCATATACAAACCCATATACACAATTGGTTGCTCACAGTATGCTAACTGAAATGATAATCAATATTTCATTTTAGTTTCTACAAATCACATTTCCCTCCTTCTTTTCTCCATTTCTCTTTCTCCCCTCACTCTCTTTCTCCCTCACTCTCTTCCTCTGTAACCATCTACCTCGTTGTGTACTTCCTGTCAGGTGGTCGTCCGCGGCTCAGCTCACATCGTGGCTGTGGAGCCTCTGACCCTGGTGACCCCACTGCTCCTCCTGCTGTCCACATGGGAACCACGCTGACCGCCGCGAGACAGATCCCGGGACAGAGACAGAAGAGACAGAGAGACGACCACAGACTGTATGTCTGGTGGTGGTGGTGGAAGTTTTTCGTAAGCACAGCTAAACCCCCCCCGATCGGGGGGTCCAGCTTGTGGCACAGACTGTGGGTTTGTCACAGTTGCAGTTGCACAGTTTGCATTTTTCTATTACCTGTACTGACCTCTACATGTGTGTACTTGTATTTAACTCTATTAAGATAGTTTGCACAGCACTAGCTACTTTTTTTTTTGAAGAAAGATGTAAATACAAATATATATATTATATATTTATATGAAGAGTTTCTATAGGTGCCTATGGCTTGATGTGTAAATAGAGATTAATATAGAACAGAGCAGACTGACCGTTTGGTTTGGTTTGACCTTCAAGTCAAACCAGCTTCAGATTGACAGTGAAGGTACTTTGGTGAACTCAGAACACAGGAAGATGAATTCAGGATCTTTCACACCTGAAAGTCTGGACCCTGGTCAGAACTAAGATTCATCTCGTTGTTATATTTTATTTACACTTCATTATTTACACTATCTGGTTCGTGAACTGGTTGATCTGCAGTTGAGGGAGCGAACTAAACATCGGGCGCCGTACCAGTTGTTCAAACTTTATGTCGTCAGAGGCAAAGACGACAGCTTGTTTTTCTTCTTCTACTTTTTAATGCTGTCTCTAAAAGTGTTTTCAGATTTCAAACTGTCTAAACGTGGATTTTGGGAGTTTGATCCAGACTGAGACGACCTCTGACCACATTGTGATCCATCGGCCTGGGCTTCGGTCCAAGGCAACTTTTACACTTTGTTGTTGTGGCTCAGGCTGAACTGAGAAGTCTGAACCAAACAAGGAAGGTGTGAAAGCGCCCTGAGGCTGGTCATTGATACTCATGTGTACTTATTCTTTCTCAATAGGCAACAACCAATTATGTGATACTTCAGACCGAGGAGCATGAAACATTTGACTGTTGGTCGGCAAGTCTGTGCAGACTGAAACCCTTACGGCCCTTTGTTTAAACACAAACTCCTTTGTTCACAGAAGCTGAATGATTGTTATTGTTATTTAGCTTTTTTAGAATTTAAATTCCATCAAACATTACTCAACGTTCTCTCCTCTTAATTTACCTTTTGGTGAATAAAACCTTTGGAAGTAGTTGTTGAGAAAAATAGGAAGAGACGGTTTTCTTCTGTGGATGCACAGTGGGCAGAGATGTTCCAACACTACAGGGAACGGCTTTCATTTCAAATTCAATTTCACTTGCAAGCTTCAAGGAAGCTCTGTTGGAAATGAAAACAAACCAAACACCCAGCAGAAGACTGAATATCACCATCAGTTAAAAGTCAGAAACAATCATCTGCCTGAACAGTGAATAATAATCTGACATTTCATTGTCATTTATTATTAAACTCTGAGCTGTCGCAGTCTTTCAAAGGGTGACTGGTCTCCAAATGCATGAATTCAAACTGAGATAATATATATATGTGACATTTGATACGATTTGAAGGGTTAATACGTGTTTTAGCAGCTTGTCTCTGATGAAGACAACAGACGAGAGAATCCAGGAAGTGATCAGAGTCGAGCTGAGCCCAGATCCAAACATGTGACTCAAGTGTGATTCACGTTAATTAGGACTATCGAGTCCTTCCGGCTCTTTGTGAAGTCTCACCCCCCCCCCCCCCTCCAAACGCCTCACAGCAGCTGCAGAGACAACTGGAATAATTATTTTAATATATTTGTGCATTTCTGTCACTGGGAGACGGATTTCCTTATCTTTTTTGGATCCAGAAGGAGTGAAATCTAAAAAAAATATTGTTTACGACTTTATTCTCAAATCTCAGATGAGTTTTTCTTCAACATGGCCCTAATCCGCTGTCGTACCTACATGTGCATACTGTGCTGCGTGTGATGACCGGCTCAGATGTGTCTTAGGTTTCACACCGCAGGTTCAATTACAGTCATACTGCCACAAAAGAGCAAAACTCTCCTGAAAGTGTCTCGCTGACACTAAACCGAGACAGTTATCCATAAAGGAATGTAACTGGAGGATGAGACACCTTTAGAAATACCATAGAGAGCTCAGGGCTGCGAGGTATCCAGGCAACAAGCCCAGATACCATGTGAGGTAGAGGGAGACTCTCACAACGTAATCTGTCAAACAAACATGCTATTATTTAATTATGGTTTAAACGTTATTCCCACATCAGATGAGATGTGGGACTCCAGCCAACCACGTCATGTTTCCCAGCCCTTCCCATCACAGATAGCGAACTTAACTGTTGATATATATAAAATGTATAGACATACACTATTCAACAACCTGGAATAATACTAGTGTGGGCTAATGACAGCAATTTAGAGACTTTTAAAATGTAAAAAAATATATATTTTCATATCTTTTATATGCTTATAAACTTTGTATGGAATAAAATAATCAGCAGCTACAGCTGTTTTGAGTTGAATTCAAATTAAACCGTCTGGAGGATGAAGATAAAGCCGATAAGTCGTCGTTCTGTGCTACAACTTGAAATGTTGAGAAATCTTTGACGTGTGTGTGTGTGAAACTTTCATTTTGAAGTTGCACAGAACTCACTTCCTCTTGTTTTTCTGGTGCCGTGCTGCTGTAATGTTTACATTAAATAAAACCATTACATGTACCCTAACAGCTCCCTTAGTTTAGCATTGCTAATATATTTGGTTGTAATACTATGAAGGGCCACCAGGATGCAATGAACAACCAGTGAGCAGCTTTGGTTTCTCTCACAACAACAGTCAGTGCAAATGTGAAACTACCTTTCTGATTTAAAACATGAATAAACCTCCTGTAACACATGTGTCCTGCTCTGTTGTGTCAATAATCAACAGCTTTATAACCTTGTAATAATAAATGTGTGTCATCAAACTCGTACCCGTGCCTTTTGTATATTGTGTTTCAGTCTCAGTGGAAGATGCTGAAACATGGTGTGAAACAAGATCTCACAGAATAAATGCAGCCTCATCTTGAGCCGTTCAGTCGCACAGAAGGCCCAACAGAATCATAATTTCTTTCCTGACCCATGTTCAATCCTTCCAAGTTTCGTAAAGGTCTGTTCAGTAGTTTTTGAATTACTAACAACAAAAAGCATATATGATAATGGTAATTCTATATCTTTAAGGTCATGAAAGTATCTCACTACCTGAGACAATCACAAATCTTCAATATTCTGTATCAGATTGGTGCAACTCCTGATCGACTCCTTTTGTCCTGTAGTTGCATCTTTTCTATTAATAACGTTTTATGCAAATACACATTTCCACCAAAGGATTATCTTTGGTGTCTTTTATAACATTGCGTTCTCGCCTTCATTTTAAACATTTAGATTTTCAGTACATTTTACCAGCAGAGCGTCCACCACATCAGCACTGCTGCAAAAAGTTTCAACTCTGGAGCCATCAGAAGCCCGTGTGTATATTATATGTAAATGCAGAGGCAGCTCTTTGGCCTCTGGCACTTTTTTTGGGGGAGCTTACTGTAATTGGATTGGCTTGGTGAGGAAGCTGGCACACGTCGCCATGGCTGGCACAGGAAACTGCCAGGGGATGATGGGAAATAAAGACATCACTGAATGCAAATTGCCACAGAGAGAAAGACGCAGAGGAAGGAGGAGAGAGACGGAGAAAGACGGCACTTTGAGGACCCGTCCATACAGCCTGCAATATTAAAAATAGCATTATATCTTCTGTGATGACGTAATTTGCTGCTTCATTTGATAACTTAAACACCTGAGCAGCCAAAGAACACAAAATAATTCACGTTAACTCTGAACCTCAGGAAATCCGGAGGCAGACGGGGCGGGAGGTGAAAGAGAAGGAACGAGGATGACTTCATGACCGAGGCCTTCGCAGAACTGAAATCGCAGCTCTTGATTATTTTGAACCTCGTCCAAGAATTGTGATTGTTTGTTCTATTTAAATCACATTAATGTTCCCGTCACTGCCAGAGTTTGTAGCCTTGGAGACGTACGTGGTATCAGATTAGTGCTTGTGTACCTGCTGCAGCTCCACCTTAAAATGTTACTACAGGCTTTTTACGGTATCTACCTGGGAGGCTCAGCTGGATTTATGCAGCGCTGTGTCCCAATACAGCATTTATTTATGTATTAGATCTCGAAAGGCACAAAATGAAGTCGTCATTGTTGTGCAGAAGCCTCGGGAACAGCAACCTGAGATGGAAGAACTCTTTTCTCTCACATGATTGAGTGGGTTCTCCAACACTGGAGCCTCTCTCGCCCCCTCAGGTGCTCAAATCTTTCATTGGCTCTCATTGGAGCTGATAACATGAACAGTCCATTGTTCCCCGAACGCTCCAGAGCGAGTAGAAGATCCTTGAATATTAATAACCGCTGATGGGATCTAAACGGCGGCGGTGCGGCACTCTTCCAAATTTGGATGAGGTGTTTAGGAGTCATTTAACCCTGAAAGCCGATCGACCTCACAGTGGCTGGCGGCCTCTTTATATCACAAAGTCTGAGATGCCAGGGTAGAGCTGCTCTGCTGAAGCAATCAGGGATTAAGTGTCTCGCTGACGGGCAATTAAACATCAGTCTCTGTGCGAAAGAATAACACTGAATCACCTAACTCACCTTTTTCACACCCACATCACCTCCGACCGTCTTCGCAAAGGAATTAAACCACAAAATTCTTCCACCGTAGTGTTACAGTTCACAGGAACTGTAACACTACGCTCTTGGCTCTGGGAAGCTGTACGTGGGCACGGCAGGCTAACGCCGAGCTTGTTTACCATGTTCACCGGCCAAAGCCGCTTTCAAGACATGAAACAAAGTCGGAGTGTCATGAATAAATGTCGAGAAGTCGAACTAAATCAGAGGATGGTATATTTTAGTTTTACCTGAATAAAGTTGAAAAATGCCAAGTCCAGTGTTGAGAACTAATCTAAACCAGAGGGGGATATTTATATATTCGCATTTTGAGAATACATTTGAAATGTTTAGAATAAAGTTAGATCTGTTGTACAGCTTGTTTGGTTTCATTTTGTCATATGTGCTAACGTTAGCAGTTCGATTATATATTTAAAAGTTTGACTCTAATGTAGAAATTCTCATGCTTGTCCCCAATACTCCTCAGTAACTCATCTCGTCACATTTCTGTAACTGACTGTTGTCTCCATCATCAACTTCACGCTGTGTTCATGTTAACGCAGTTCACAGTGACCTGGACGCCAGCCAGGGCTTCACTCCCATCCCATTATGTCGACGTTATTGGCTCCAGCTGACAGATCTTATCTCCCGTGACAGATAGTTCTGATCAAAGTTGACAGGTAAGATATTGAAGTTTCATCATCTGTGTGATTTATTGTGTGTAGGTGTGTGTGTGTACAGTATGTAATGGGTGTCTATATATAGAGAGAGTGTGTGTGTGTGTGTGTGTGTGTGTGTGCAAACCGCCGTCACTGATATTTATCATTTCTTGATTTAGTGGGAGTCTCATAACTGCAGATGTGACCAAGAATGACTGACATGTGAGTCAAGAGTGCCAGTGGTGTCAAATGTGCTGAGAAGGAAATATCTGTCATTCTGACTTACAGGCTTGACAGGAGACAGAGCAGAACTGAAAAATGTGTCACTGCAGCTCAGAATCACACGCACACACACACACACACACACACACACACACACACACACACACACACACACACACACACACACACACACACACACACACACACACACACACTTGCAGGTTGCCATATGCAGGTCGTAGCAGGCTCGGCCGCTTTGTCTTTCATTGTTT
Source organism: Verasper variegatus (assembly GCA_026259375.1). Lineage (NCBI taxonomy): Eukaryota > Metazoa > Chordata > Actinopteri > Pleuronectiformes > Pleuronectidae > Verasper > Verasper variegatus. The sequence goes on along the minus strand of CM048046.1, from coordinate 21,476,079 downwards.
TCCTCCCTGACATCTTCATGCATTGATGCATTACAGGAAAACACTGAGAGGAACCGAACTCCACCGCGCTGTGACGTGAGGCTTTGTGTGTGCAGAGCGACGTGTAAAAAGGATGGTGAAGAGGGAATAAATGGATTTTTAAAAAACGAGAATAAAAGTACCGAAACTTAATTCTCTGGAGTGTGAAGGCTCAGTTAAGGGCACATGAAATGGGACAGAAGTTTCGAATGGGGCGAGAACGGAAGAAAAGAAAACACAGGCTGAGTTTAAATGAGTTCAAGAGCCGCCGAGCAGATCTCATGGAACTGGTTAAGTCTTGTGATTGATTCAGACGTGTCTGTGTGACCTGGCAGGCAGCCTCGCTTCACACTTATATAATCACTCAGTTTAAAGGTTATGTTGTTTCTACCTGTTCAAGTCATGAACAGAGACTGAATAGATTATTTGTGTTGGTGCCTTTGGACGTTTCTTACTTGAAATCCGGCACAAGCGCGGAGCCAGAAGGAAACTGGAGACGACACCTGTGCTCATCCTCAGACAGTGTCCTCATTGTTACATGAATTAATGACCTGAATATCTTTCTCATATCAGTTTTAACCACTTTTCAGCGTTGGTGTTTGACTCTGACATTTAATATATCACTCCATGCAGATGTGGAACGTGGCCGTCTGCTTCAGAGCCTGATGGATTGTACTGTACTACAGGTTTGGAAAAGTTTCTCATTTGAAAGCTGAACGAGAATATATGAGTCTCTCTCTGCAGGGTTCAGTGTCTCTGCTGGACGGGAGAAAAGTGGATATTTGACATATTACTCCTGGCTCTGTTTCTACTAACAGGCATAAAACGTATTTCTCCCGGCGGCTAAAGTAACTGGTATGTGCCAATCACTTTTATCACCCTCTCAGGCTGCCAAGGCAAAAAAAAGCATTGGCTGGATTCACACCTGTCCAGATGTTGCACACTTGAGTGTGTGGAACTCGGCTTGATTCCTTTGAATAAGGTGGCCTGTGATCTTTTTGGACACAGTCTATGTCTGGGAGGCCTGGAAGACAAAGTGATAAATACTCAAGTTATTCAATTACTTAACTTAAAGTCAAGTTTGACATAAAACTGTAGGTTATAGATAAATTCAATTCTCCGTTGGGGCCTGTGATTCAACATGTGCAGGAATGCAGATGTGGAATTTATTCCAGGGGTTGATGACCCCCTGATTCAAATGAAATCAGGTGATAATTCCTGACTTCACAGGTCGATTATCATCAATTCAAGTGCACCTTAGCTATTTTTTACACAATGTTTGGACGAGTCACAGCAAGAAAAGCACAGGTATTAATGTAACAAGTAATAAAATGAATGATTAATGTTTAATATGGACGAGTTGCCTGTGTTTCTTTCTAGGTGGTGGTGTTGGTGTTGGCTCGCTGCTACACTGATGAGACTCACTGGCACATTCAGAGCCAACGCTGTTGACGTTGGCACTGACGACTTTACACCATGTCTCATCCTATCACCCAGTTGTTTTCCCACCAAGTTATTTTTGGCGTAACCCTGCAGACAAACCAACCAACCAAATAGACAGCGGAGAAAACATGGACCTCCTGAATATCTGCAGTTCAGAAAGTTCGTTGGATGACACAATCGGTTGGGTCCTCAAGAGTTTAGAAAACGAAGGAAACCCTTTTTTCCTCTGCGACTCAAACAGACCATCCATCCATGTTGTTGTTCTGGAGGTTTTCTGGAAGCTGGTGAAAGGAGAACTCAGGCAGCAGCTGGTGTCTCATGCAGAAGGTTTTAATGTAGACTTGATGCATCAAGGAGACCAGAAGGTGAAGCAATAAACAAACGCTAACAGAGTAACATGAGTCTGAAGATGTCTCCCACCTAAATCACATTGTGTCCTTACGTCTTACCACTTACTCGGTGAGAGTTGAAGTTGGTGCCTCTCTGTCTGGAGCATGTGAAAAGTCCCAGAACGCAGACACTACAGTGTCCTGTTGGTTGGACCTTTATCTATAACCTGACCTTGGGTCCTGCTCGGAGAGAGAAGGGAGTGTCTGTGGAGTCAGACTGGACCTGGAGGTTTCCAGGAAGGAAATTAGAGCCCAACTGAAATCGTTGGGACCTGATGATAATAACTTTATTCTAATTAACTATTAATAAAAGAAAAAACACAAATAAAAGCCATTTGAATGAAGAAAATAAACGTGATTTTTATCTCCTCTTCCAAACCTCTGTGAGTTCTGGCTGGAGACTGAAACTTTGTCCTGCAAAGAAAACACAAGATGCAGTTTTTAGAACTGATGCAGACGAGGACTGGACCCAATTGGAAATTAGATTTTATGCAAATGACAATTCTGTCTTGTTTTTGTATTACAATTTAAGGTTTAATGAAACTAATGCACTCGCTCAATCCGCACGTTACATTTTGATTAAGGAGAATAAACACTGTACATTTTTGATGGGGAATCCCTGGATTATGAACCCCCCCCCCCCCCCCTTGTTTATTATTGTGGCCTGCAGGTGTCGCTGGTTAACCCCTGGCTTCTTGCAGCGGAATACACACACACACACACACACACACACACACACACACGCGCGGGATGAGCATCTGCTCATTTCATTTCATTGTCCCACAGCCTGAGGAGGAAAATCCACCGGACAAATGATCTTCTGATAAAATTACGGATTTTTGTGTTTCATTTTCAATAATTGACTCATTTTCATTATTCTTATGACCCGGTGGTGATAGTCTGCACCGGCTTTGACTGAGCGACACTTGCACGCACAGACACACACACACACACGCACACACCACACACACGCGCACACACACTTCTCTCTCTTTTGTCTGAGGCATCTCTGCAGCTCCAGAGGAGGAGGAGGAGAAGGGAGGAGGAGCAGCGGGTTGTACCTGACACCTCCAGCCGCGCGTCGAAGCTCTTCTCCCGCAGAACCAACCACGAGCGCCACCCTCCTCTCGCCCGGTGCGTGTGTGTTAGTTCACCGGGGCTGTGTGCGGGTTTGCACCGGGGAAAACATGCATCCCTTGACGGACTGAAAACTCCCCAAAACATCCAGAAAAGCAGCGGAACCACCGGGAGCCTCCTGTTTCCCCCTCGGACCTCCGGGATTTGTGTTGTGTCTCACTGGGTTTGGGTAAAGGCTGGAGAGGTGGGGACCACACCTGCGAGGAAGATGCGGATCCCGGTGCTCCTCTGCGCGCTGGCGTGTCTGTCTGCAGCCCCGGGCCCGGTGCTCGGGGCGGACCGGAGCTGCGCGGACCTGCGGCAGTTCTACACCGGGAAAGGCTTCACTCTGGCGGACGCACCTCAGAACGAGATCTCCGGTGAGTTTACGGGAGACAAAAAGAGGAATATGGTGATAAAAACACTTACAGACAACAATGAAGTCTGTTTTTATACTTACTAGTAATTACTTTAGAAAACATAACATGTGAGATCTTGATAATGGGTTTTTATTGGATTATCTTATTTGGGGTAATATCTTTATTATAGGGTTCCTATTCTTTTGGCACGAGTACATAATTTATAGATAGATGGATAGATATATAGATATATATAGATATATAGATATATAGATATATAGATATATAGATAGATAGAGCAGCAATGTATCAGGCACACAACAAGCAAGACTTAAAAATACAAGATCAAAACTTAGCAAAATGCAAAGAATATAAAATTGAAATGTAATATGTATGTTTCTGTTGAGATATTCCTTTAAAATATATATTTCTGGTTTGAATGTGGAACAACCTGCACCTAGAGCTTGTTTCGTCAGGTCTCCGGCTGCATTAACTTGTTTCTAAAGGCAGGCGTGCTCATCATACTCGGCTTTATACCTCGGTTAATGTGTGGTTTATTGTGCAACTGCCTCTCCGTCGAGCCCTCCTATACATCTTCCATTTCCCCTCCCATCCCAGTCACTCCAGTCACGTCTGTGGTGTAGTCCGGTGCTGCACATCTCTCTATTGCAAGTCCCTCTCTGGGGCATTTTCATTGTCTGTTGTCTGCAGGAGGGGCAGGACTGCAGGTGGGTGTGAGCCATGAGTCTTGTGGAGCTATTATGTTCTATTCAGGGGCGTTCATGATTATCGGCTGCTGTGGAAAGCTCGTATTGTAAACTACAGATGGAAAAGCATCTTTTATTGTAAACCACAGATTTGCTTTCTATACACCCGTGTGTTGTAGGGGCACTTCTTATTGTCTGCTCCGCTCGGGATTGCAGGTGTGGTGTGTGTTTGTGTGTGTGTGTCTGTGTGTGTGTGTGTGTGTGTGTGTGTGTGTGTGTGTGTGTGTGTGTATGGGTTTTGTCATCTTCACTAAATAAAGGGTTGGTACGTTGTTTCTGAAGCACTTTTTTTCTATATTTGTTGAAATACAATATGCAAGTGGACGTTCATTTGTTTTAGGGGGACGTAGCTTTGACGGGTGGGCTGATGGGACGGCGTGGGATCGATCAGTACCTGCTCTCGCTCGCTTTTCCAGGATCACCAACCCCAGCTTTAATTTACTGGAGTGGCTCAGTAAAGCGAATCCCTCCGCCAAAGCCCAACAGGCCCCTTAAATTCAATCAGGCTGCACCGGATTTCACACACTCATAGATACCAGTTGTTTAGATGTAGCTGCCATGTTAAACCATGAATTATATCCTGGGAAATAAGTTTGGTGGGAATCCTTCTTGTAGTTTTGCCATGATCTTGATTACAATCAAACAAAACAACAAACAGACAGGGGTGGAAACATAACCCCCCCGGTCGAGGTAAAGATTTAGGTTTGTCTGTTCGGGGCATTCACAAATAACAGGTATAGCTCAGCAAGTTTTAAGTCAAAGTTGAACATTAAAACAGATCAGGAGTCTGTGATAATTTAAATTGTAATCTATTATGTTTTATTGTTTCATCCTGAAGTCACGATGTCCATCAGTCCATCAGCCACACAGCCGGAGAGGCAATCACGCATTTAATCAGTCAGTCAATTACCCATCCAATCAAACCGCCAATCAGCTCCAGATCCAGTCAGTACGGCAGACATCACAAATCAAACCCCTCGGTATCTCATCTCGCTCCTCACAGGTGCTGATTAAACTGTCTCGGCCTTGAGGAGAGTGCAGAGTGTTGAAATCGAGTGGTTTCCCCCCCTTTTCAAAGGCGATAATCTGTCGCTCTCTGTCTCCTCCTGCGTCTCCACCTGGAAGATGGACAGAACGCACCGGCCCCCTGGCAGAGGAGGAGATGAGAGCGAGATTGAGTGTGTTTGGATTGTGTGTGATCTGAAGGTCACTCCATGTTCTGTCAGTTAAAAAATAGTCTGGTATGGGCGGGGGGAGGTATTAATATTGGATGTGTGTGTGTGTGGGTGTGTGTGTTTTCTGAGATTGAGACCAACAAACAGACAAGAGTGACGCACAGAAAAGGTGGAGAGAGAAAATCAAACCAGACGGAGACGCTGAGGCAGGTTGACAGAGAAAGTGAGTCACTCAAGGTCTGTGTCGGTGCTTCACGGACGAGCGTTACCGACACAACGCTCCATTAAAAACTCATCTTTTATTGACAGATGAAAAACACAATGCTCCACTCGCCCGGACCTTGATATTCTCCAGTTATCTGAGAGTTTCACAGAGATACAGGAGGGAGAACGATGGCGGCAGGCAGAGCAGCAGCACTTCGGTCCTTGTCCTCTCAGGTACCCGGGGTACTGCTCTTGTGTCTCAGGGTCACTCAGGACCGGGGTGAGATCTGTCATGTAAACAAAATGTTGGTGCAGCCGAGCCGGGAAATCGGGTTTGAGTTTGGAACGACCTCATGGAAGCTGAGCTACATTTTCATCGGAGCGATATGGATTTATAGGAGCTGATGCCTCTCTGATAATTTATCAAGTCAACATTTAAAAAAAAGTTGGCAATGATACCAACGACTCAGACATTACTCTTCAGATACAGCCCCTCCAGATTTCATTTCAGGAAAATGACCGAAGTGCACGTCTGGAAGTTTGTGAAAGGTTCTCGTCGGCCAATTTTCATTTGCCAACTGATACATTTGTTGAGCTCTAATGTTCATTTATTAATTCAAATGCCTTTTTTACGGCCATTAAGAGGTACATTAACAGTTCAGACGATTTGGCCGAACCATATTTTAGCCTGCGTGTTGTGTTACTGCTGAGACAATGGACTTGTAAATAATTTATGGAATCTCAACAGGGTTCCCACTGTATTATCAAGGTTGTATTAAAGTTATAAATTAATAAAATAAAAGTAAAAGCACATTTCCCCTTACTTTACTTCAGGGACGCTGTAAAACCAGCAAAAATATCCTCTTTAGAAAAATGTAAAAGTACTCTCGGCGTCTTGCTTTCAAAATGCATCTATGATCACTACAAAGTGCAGTGAACACAGATTCCGCCCTGTGGCCTTCCTGTGCACGCACACTCACATTCACAGGAATAAACACTTTCCTGATGATTTGTGACAAGACCCAGCTGTTCCCCGTCCTGAGCAGCGCATGGTTACTAATATCTGCAGAGCACGAGAAAAGTCCAACGGGCTACTTTACTGAGAAATAATTAGTTGTGTCATGAAAGAAGGACACAAAGTCCTCCACCTGTAGATGTGTAGTTTTTTTTATAGTTCGACTGATCCGAAGCCAAACCGCAAAATAGCAATGCAACCTCTACATATTGGCAGCACAAGTAAAATGAGGTGTGTAAGATAATTTGTGTTTCGTCAATCTGCACGGGAAAGAAAACATTGTGATGCTAACGCCTGGAGCTCAAATCAGATCCCCACTAAAAGATAATCTGGATATTAAAATGTTGTTTTCAGGTCTAAACAGGGGGTTAGAACCTGTGTTTGAAAGTGGATATGATCAATATCACCGTTCCAAAGTAAACTGTGTGTAATATAACAAGCAGAGGCTGTAAACTCCTACAGAGACGTTGACAAAAGCTTCTATTCTTCTCCGTCCCGGCTCACACCCTTTGTCTCATATAGGTTTAACACCATGTGAATGGAAGTCGTCTTTCCTCCTGTCTGCCTGTCTGTCTCTGTGCCTGCGAGCCCTTTCAACACCCCCCCCCCCCCCCCCCCCCCCCACACACACAGACACACACCCTTTACCTGGTTAATAGTTAAAGACTAGCCTGTCCTTTACATTGTGTGTGTAGGTGTGTGTGTGTGTGTGTGTGTGTGTGTGTGTGAGAATGTGAGTCTGTCTGTGTGTGTGTTTAAAAGTCAGTGAAAGCCAACACCTTCACCAGGGAAGACACTTAGTTCCATTCACATGTGCATTGTCTGCGCGGAGCAGCACACACCCATGTGATCGCATGACCCACAGAAACAGACACTGTGTATCCTGCACACTTCCCCTGTATCGGAAGGTATTGAGTTCTGCTGCCTGTGTGTGTTTGTGTTGTGTAGCCGACGTATTGAGTGTTTCTGGTTCGGGGAGGAACACAGAGGAGATGCGATTCCCTGACGCGCTGTGTTTTAGGTCAGATTAGCTGCAGACGAGGACACATTACAGCTTTGGTTTCTCGTCAATAAGACCTTATCAAGGCTAAGTCAACGAGGAGGCCCCCTCTTATTTACATTTACACAATCTCTCTAGTTACACAGTACCTGAGACAAATACCACATCCATACTACTGTGTTTTTCATTGAAATACACCTGGCGATTCCTACTGTAGAATCGCTGCTGGTCCTGTTTTAGTTTTAGAAAACTCTCGCTGATCTTTTCAGTCACAGCGACTCTTCGTCAGGCTCCTGTGATCCTCGGCTGCCGTAGAACACAACATGGATAAAGACAAGTGTTGCTGAGCCAAGTGGTTTTCTTTCTGCTAACAGCTGTTGTGCAGTTATGTTTACAACTGTTTACATGTGTAGGAGACGAGCTATTATTAGATCAAGTCATGTATACATTATTAGCACACACACAAATTCATTTTAATAAATGAAGGTTTCATGTTTGTAAAATGTTCCTAGAGACAATTAAATGGATTTCTATTTGCAAGAATTTGCAAATGAACAAAATCAATGTGGAAAACACACATTATGGATTTATTTGAGGATCGTTACTGTCTCCTCATCACAGATCTGATGTTAACGTCTGCCGTTAGATTTCCATCATCCAGTGTCCATTGCATTTTGTTGTATTTTGCTTTTGAATTACACATTTTTCCAGAGGTGGATGTAAACTGACTGACTCCCAGTGCTCTGATCTTAGAAACGTCATCTTTACACGGACCCACTTGCTGTGAAGTTTCCTGTTTCTAAAATTATCCAAGAATTTAACTCAACTTAAATGTCCGGACTCCAGTGCTGTGTGTGTGTGTGTGTGTGTGTGTGGGTGTGTGTGTGTGTGCTGACACTGTCCGTCATCTGTCACACATCACATGCTCACTCAGGCGCTCACATGCCACCAAGTGGAACGCTGAACACCCAGTCGACCCACACATTCACTGTATATATATATATATACACACACACACACGCACGCACAGAGTCTCCCCACAGTCTTCTCTAACTTCAACACTCCTCCCTCTCCTCCTCCTCCCTCGTCGTCTGTCTGATTCCCGCTTCCCTCTCTGCGTTGTTGTTTCCCGACGTGAGGCTCAGACGTGCGAGTGCAGGGTTGCCTGTGTCTCAGTGAGGAGAGGGTTGGCTGCGAGATCTGTTAAAAGCAGAGCTGTGAATCTTTCATGATGTCTGATGCAGTGACACGAGGGAGAGACAGACAGATATAGAGGTGAAGAGGAGGAGAGGATCTGAGGGGAGGAAGATGAGAAGGAAGGAGGCCCTGTTCCTGGGTGCCTCTCCTCTCATCTCTCCTTCATCCTCCCTTCATAGACCAAGCCACTGGTTTGATACTGAAACCAGCTCCTCTGCACCACCCGTGGTCCAGTGTTTTAGCCTCGTGATCAACGATACAGGCCGAACCTGAGGATACGCTGAAGCTAAAGGTGAATCTGAGAGTTGTTGTTAACGAGATTAACACAAATTTACGCTCATGACAAGAATAAGTTATATTTTATTATATTTATTGAAACTGAACTGTAGTCTATCCAACAATCAATCAATTGGTTGCAGGAAAAAGAAAATCAATTTAACTAAACCTGCCACAACGTCATGAAATCAAATGAACTATAAATCAATATAAAACGTATTTGCAGCATATGAATTCAGTTTAACCTCATAATTAGACCAACACATTGACGAATGGTAATTCTGATCTGTTCACACCCAAAGCCTCCAGCCTTATAGATCCTGAGACACTGATTTTAGATGCTGTGTCGTGTTCGGTGCTGAGCTGATGTTCAAACGGCAACTTTTATGGTTTTAACAAAACTCAGCCACAGCTTCTTTGACAAGTCGACATCAATAAGTTTGGAGCCAACATTGGAAACTCCGTGAGAGCGGAGAGAGTTTTTTCTTTGTTCCTCAGCCCAAAGGTAATGGATTTATCTTGGAAGGCTACTGAAGTCGTGCTTCTCTCATTATGAAACACCGGCGACTGTCGAGGACGAGGATTTGTTTGGAAAACAGTATCGAGCGACTCATCGACCTGTCGAACAGAAGACCGCAGTCCTGCAGGGGATCACAGTCATTATCCTAACAAGGAAAACCAACTGGACTGTGTTATGAAGGCAGAGGGAAGTTCTACAGCTGAAACTACAGGGATGAATATAAACTTGAAACTCAAGAATCGTTCAGCTGATCAGTGACAGCTGATAGAGGAGAAGATGGAAAATCTGTCACACTGATTTGTTTAGAATTTTCCAGAAGATCAGAAGAGTCTGTTTTCATGATCCTGAGCCACATCAATAACACAGATTAAATCCTGAAGAACCTCTGACTGTCAACACTAATCACTGCACTCATCTCTAATGGGGGGTTTTGCATTAATGAGGCTCGTCTGATATTTAACCAATGTCTACGATCATTTGAGGAAAGAGCAGAATTTCCTATACATGCAAATGTTACGAATACATAAACCAGAATGAGTGAGTCCGTGCTGTTGTTACATAAGAGAAAACATTCATTTCTTTCATGCTAACGTTTTATTTTTAAGCCCTGATGTCAGGTGATGGAGATAATGTGAAAACTGTGCGTGAGCAGTGTGGCTTTGATTAGCGCGATCGCTGCTGCCGGCTGCCGCCTCTGGTCGGGATATGTATCATGTTCGTGGCCACAGTTGTCTTTTAAAGATGGTGTGTGGTTAAGATAAAACACAATCCAAGGATGTGTGTTGCATACAAATTCAACTATAATGTGTTTTTTTTTATTTATGGAAATGTGGAACTGTCCTTTGGTGAATGTTTTTATGCCTCTGCACCGCGGACAGCTAGTTGGCAGGATGTTTGTCCGTCCCTCTCGCTCTTGTGAACACAATATCTAAAGAACACCTTGAGAATTTGGGAATTTCTTCAAATTTTTGGTGGAAAAGTTAAATTAGGCTCACAGGACGAAGTTATTTGTTTCGGTGGTCAAAGGTCAAGGTCGCTCTTACCTCACAAACAAATTGTTTGCCTTGTGAACACAATATCTCAGGAGGAATTTCAGAGAATCTGCTCAGATTTAATACAAATGTTCACTTGGACTCACAGATAAACTGATTAGAATTAGAAGGTTAAAGGTCAAAGGTCTAGGGTCACAGTGACCTTACATTTGTTTGTGTTGTGAATGAACAGCTCATGAACGCCTTAAGGCAATTTTTGGAAATTTAGAACAAAGGTTCACTTAGACTCACTGATTAGACTTTGGTGTTGAAGGTCAAAAGTCAAATGACTCGTTGTCTTAAGAACGTCCCAAGAGAATCCAAACATACACTTAGTCTCCTGGTTTAACTAATTGCATTTTGATAGCCAAAGGTCAAGATCACTGTGGTGTCGTAAAACATGTTTCTCTTGAACATGAAATCTCAAGTCTGTCTTGAGGGAATTTGTTTAAACCAGTCGACACTTGGACTCAAAGGTTAATTGATTATTCTTCAGTGCTCAATGGTAAAAGAAATGTATACAGACTGAATCTGTTATTTTAGTTTGCAATGTAAATGTACCCACAGCATTAAACCTGTTACTGAGTTGCTGTGGCGTAGCAGTACACACACGTATATATATATATTAAGACCAGTTACCAGTTTTAATGTCGTGGCTGAATGGTGTGTATATACATCATTGTATGTAATGCAGCCATTTACATTCTGCGTATGAAGCCAGAGCTATTATCCAGAACGACTGCGGGTGAAGCCACAGGGAAGATTGAATTCCTCCATTGCCAACATATAATCAAGCTCAACTGATGAATGTCAGGGTCAGAGTCGAACCTCGCTCCTGCATCTCTATGACCCTCACGGATTAAAGCAGTGGTTGGTGTAGAATTAAAAAAAAAAAGAGCACAAACCATTCAGGGCCTTAACATCCATCTTTAAAATCAATGCTGCACAAACCAGCAGTGTTTCTCTCTAACCCCTCTGCGCTCCAGTTCACACCTCCTCCTCTTCTTCTTCTCTCCTCCCTGTTATGTTTGTTTCCTCCGTCCTATCACACGCTATTTTTACTTTCTCCTCCCCCCCCCGCCCCTCCCAGCCTCCCGCTCGTCTTCCCCTCCTCTCTGGAAATCGAGCATCCATCTGTTTCCCAGATGAAACGACGAGTTGTTTGTCTGATGTGGTGGACCTGGTAGTTGCTCGGCTGCTTTGAGTCAGCGCTCCTCAGACGTGCAGTCCACTGGGTCTTATGCGCTGTGTGTGTGTGTCTGTGTGTGTCTGTGTGTGTGTTACTATAGAGATGGAGATTTCTTCTTTTTTCTGCCAATATGATGCCAAACATTTGCATAAAGTCGAATTTACTGTCCTGCAATGTCGTGTCTAATCTGATTCTTCTCTTACATTGAGCTGATCAAAGAAATTATTCAGCATTTTCGCATATTTAGACCATTTATTGATTTGCTGTTTAAAACATACTTACATTTCAACAACCGATTAATCATTTAAAGTAATTTTGAAGGCAAACATTTATTATTTTGTTGTTTTTCTTTGTTGCCTATGATCGTGAACGGAACAAGGCTGAAACTAAGACTTTTAATTATCGTCCAATAATCCTTTCTAATCCTTTCTTCAAAAAACATCAGAAAAATAATATCCATCTGCACCAAGTGATTTTTTCATGTCTTCTTTTATCCAGTATTGAATTTATTATAATTTCAGACCAATAAAAAAGCACGTTCTCACATCAGAGCCGGCAAATTAATATTTCTAGAATGACTAATTCCTAATTGACTAATCACTGCAGCTGTTAAAGCGAATAAAGAAGAAAATAATTGGCTGATTAATCGGCAACGTAAAGAATAGTTGATTGCTGCCTTCTGTTTGGTTCAGTTTATATTTCAAACATTCATTTTGTCATTTTCCATGTGCATTTTTCTTTTGTAGGATTTTTTTAATGGGTAAAGATAGTGAGACAGGAGGAGAGAGTAGGGGAATGACACACAGCAAATGGTCCCGCCGGCCCGGGAGTCGAACCAGGGACCCGCGGCGAATTGGGTTTTAATTGATTTTCTTCACCTGAATAAGATAAAGAATTTAACCGAGTTCCCTGAAGGAACTTAACTCGGATTCATGAGCCTTCGCAGTGCACTTTAACTAAAGCATTTTATTGTGTGTTGGTTTAGTGTCTGAACCCTGTGACTCAGCTTGTAGCTCCACATTTTAACTGTCATGCATTGTGGTTTGTAATTTCAGGGAAGGACGCGTACAGACACACGTAATGGAAAATGAACACTGAGGCTTTACAGTGTTTGGCTTCTTTTAATTGGTTGTTTGAAGGATTAAGTGTCGTAATTCAGGTGTTTTCTGTGAAATATGAGCATTAAAGGTGCAAAACCATGAAAACCTTAGTTTCATACAGACTGTAGTAGTTTCACTTCATGTATTTAATTAAAAGATTCAATTTAGTTGGTTGGTTGGTTGGTTGGTGGGTTGGTTGGTTGATTAGTTGATTGGTTGGTTGGTTGACTGGCTTTGAATTTAAGCGGACTGTTTGAGTTCTGCTCTCTACTCGATGCCTGTCTTATCTTTTCTGTAACTTATTTAATCTTCTTGTTTTTAATGTGAAACAACCAGGAAGTTGTGTTTTCTGTGGGTGGCATCCAGACTTCAGTTAAAAATATGAAGCCATCTATTTAGCGTGTTGAGAAGAAGATTGGCTGTGGATCTGCTCAATAAACTGTACAGTCACCAGGGGAGACATTACATCATTACTGCTAATCACAGAGTTCTTAAGTGTTTTCCTCAAACCCCAGCAGGGCTGTCATACGTTTTATAGCTTGAGTCGTCGTCTTGGAAGAAAAAAAAGAATGAAGTCATTTAGTGCTGAACAATAGAGGCCACACTGAGAGGTCACACACACACACACACACACTCTGAGCACTGATGGGATCAGGGTGTTGAGTATTATCTGTGTTACATCTCATTGAGACTTGACTGGGTGTCCTCAGGTGAATATGTCACGGCTCTGCGCAGTCAAACAAACAGACCTGGCTCCGGTTTCTAATGGCAACCGAGCTCTGTCATCATCTCCGATACTTAACGTGTCGGCGGAGCGATACGTGATTGCTTTCATTTCTGAGGAGCGGATTTAAAAAGGTCAAATCAATAAGGAGCCGTGCTGCCGCCTTCAACTTGAACTCAAGTGGTTCATGGAAAGAGCAAGTTGGTGATTTGTTAAATTTCTAACCCACACAAGCACCGGGATACCTGATACCAATCAGACGGATTGTGTGTGTGTGTGTTTGTGTGTATTTGAGGGTTTTCAGTGCGTGAGTGAAGATCAGACGGAGGCCTATAATTAGACACGTTGCTGTGAAAATCCGAATTCCACGCACGCCTGCTGTGTTTGTGTTTCTGGGAGCTTCACTTTGCTCCGTACAGCCAGTCTCCCTCACACTCTTTCTTTATCATTCTAACCTCCTGAGTGTCGGCTCCGGGGCTATTTCATGTTATCTTTATTGTTATTTTTATGGCATTTCTGCTTTATTAGATCGTTTGCCGTCGGGACTGACGGAGAAGTTTATTTGATAGAGGTGGCGAACTGCATGAAAACCGGCTGCCCGGCTCGTAACATTTTGAAGACACAGCGCGCGTCATATCCTGACAATACACCAGGGTGCCCACATGAGTTTTGTGAAATGTGCAACACTTAGTGCGGCCGCTCCAGTGCGGTGCTGCCCCAGAGGCACCATGGGAAACAACAACAAGAGTCAAAAGAAGGAGAAGGAGACGAGCTGCCGATGAAATTCAAATATCTGCTTTGCATTGTCCTCACTTTTCATTTGAACCTTGTCAAACTTTGTCAGTGCAAAGTTTTATGTTGAGGTTTAAACAAGCTTCATTATCACAACAGCATAAATATTCATAATTGATTTTTGGGATTGTCCTATTGTATTTGAAACCATTTATATACGTACTTCATTTACCAGCTTTCACCCTGAATTCAAACCCGGGTTCAGAAAAGACTTGAGAGAAGGTGTAGACTTCAAAATGCATCCAAACACAGTGGTGGAGAGAGCGAGAGAGAGAGAGAGAGCCTGGCTGAATGCCACCATCTTACATCATGCAGCAGGACCAGGTGAGGTGAATCTCCCAGACTCCTCCCACGTGGCGCCTGCAGCAGAAGGCCTGCTGAGAGAGGAGGTCTGGAACCCGGCGCAGGGTTCAGACAGGTTTTACTTAGTCCCTTAATTAATCATGGGGATTGTTGTAGGTGTCGTCTCCCGGTGTCCCTGCAACTCAGGTGGATCGCTTCTTTAACAACAAGATTTCCCTACGCTTTAAGGGAAGGATGCTTGGTGTGTGTCTGTGCGTTGTGTAATCACCTGCTTGTACCTGTACTGTCTTTTCTATTGTGCTTTTCTACTCTTATCAACCACTCTAAAAATCACATTCTGCCATTCACACCTTTCTCACGCATCAGGGGCAATGTGGGGGTTCAGTATCTTGCCCATGGGCACTTGGGCACGCAGACTGGATGTACCAATCTAAGCAAAGTGCCAACGATGCTCCTGATGGCATCTCGTTTTAATACCCTCCCATGGGTGCTCAGATCAGCACAAGAGGATTTGTAGTTTAAACAATGTGGCTGCTGAATGGGAAAGAGACAACTGCTGCGTTTAGAAACTCGCAAAGACGCTTGTTTGGGGCCCAGTGCTGCACGAGAGCTACAGCGGAGGTAAAGTGTGTTTTCTTGAACAGTAGCAAGTTTGACAGTGTTAATGTGAAGACTTACTCATGTGTCTTTGTTAATTAATCCTCGAGCAGAAGATCATAGTGGACATTGTATTTAAATAAGAGTGCAGCAGGCTGTTATCACTTTATTTAAACTCTCTGGACCACGTGGCTCTGTTCTCCCAGCGACTCCGATCCGGCGTCGTCTCTGCCACATTCACTCAGTTCCGACACACAAGATGTGACCTGGAAATGCCCGACCTCAGGCTGTGACCTAATGTTCCCGTGAGCACTGCGATTCGATGCCTCCTGCTGAGAAGGAGCTGCATGGAGAATCAGCTTCCCCCCCTGCCCGACACACACACACACACACACACACACACACACACACACACACACACACACACACTCTTGCATGCTCACATGAATTCATTCCCACCTCTCATTCTCCACCACTAACACTGTGCTGTTGGATTAGGGGCTGATGTCTAATCTCCTGCTAATCCTGGCCTGTTAATCCACTGTATGTGTTAGCGGTTTTTAGTACAGAGGATGACAGCTAATGCACTGACCTTCCCACAGAGGGAGCGACACACACACTCACTCGTACTTGTATCTTCTCAACTCTCGCTCTCTCGCAGCGTGTTTGAACCCTTCAGGAACTCGCTGTATTTCTCCGGTTACTTAACGACTCCACCGGATCTGGCCTGAGGCAACGCGATCTCCTGTTTACGGTCGACCGGTCAACTGTAAACAAGGGCTTATCCCAGCAGTCAAAGATAGCTGACGTGACCTCTGCCCTCAGCGGCGTCATCCACATCCACATCCACGTGCACGTGAGCGCTCACGACGCTGACTCTCCCCAGCGTGGCACACACCAGTTGGCACGTGCTGCGATTTTCTTTTTTTACAGGCCGAGTGACGGGATGTAAAAGTAGTAGTTAGTTTAAGAGCCTTTAACTGCTCCCAGAAATGACATAGAATTATGGTATTATACGGTGAAGTCGGTGCCATGTGAACACACACAGACACACACTGGCTGGGCAGCAGACAGGGCAGGACTGTGGGGCCGTGGGACTATTTTTACTTTGGTAATGGTATAAAATGAGGAGAGGTTCACCCAAAGCACCGCGTGTCTACACCTCCCTCTCTCTTCTTCTTCTCTGCTGTTGGTCCGGACTTCAGAGCTTCAAAGAGTCAGCATTTTTCATTTGTTGTTCTGGAGGCAATAAATTCTGTTTATATTCTTTAATGTGGCCATTGTTCTAAACAGAAGAAGCAAAACAGAGAATGTAGGAGTGAAGCAGTACATCCCAAAATAGTTTGATGTTGAGAAGAATCTAATCCGTCAGCTCAATATCCACATTTAAGGCAATATTATACATTTTTATGGTTTTGTTGAAGCACTCGGCTCGAGGATGAAGTTTAGGGAAAAATGATGATCTGGTTCAAAACTGAGAAATCCACAGTAGCTTCAGACCCAATGTGTCTTTTTATTTAATCACACGTGATCAAAAACACACTTCAAGTGCTTCTGTGTCTAAAACTGGAAGAGCACTAATTAGTGTACGTACCTCCGCCAAGGCCCGACAGTCCCAATACATTCTATCAAGCTGCATCACATAGCACTCAAAGATATCAGTCCTCAAAGAATACCTGATATTTTTCACAAAGATAAAGCAGCATATCTCAAGAAATTCACAAACATCTCGCGAAACTGGCAAAACAAATCTCGCCATGTTAAAGAAAGTGATGAAATTGCTGAAGCCATCCCCCTTTAATCAGATCTGCTCCGATCGGTCCTTCTCCCCTGACCCATCCTGTGTCCTCCCACCACGTTCCAATGAAATAATAAATATAGAACCTCAATGTTGCCTTATCACAATTTACTCAGGAGAATAAATTTGATATATGATGTATAGATATATGTAGGGGACTATCTTACACCTGGCGAAAAACAGAACAGCAATTTTCATTATCCCATCCGCGAGAGTGACCAGCAGAAACCTGCTCTGGGGTCAGTGGCACAGTGTGTCACTATCATTTTTAAGGGCACGTTGTCAGGATAGTAATAAGTTCAAAACCCCAAAATAAGATACAGAAAATATACAGCACATGTCCTCACACTGGGACGATTCAGATATTGTCTTATCGACTGATCCTCACCTTTACTTTGAGGTGAGTCCGCGGCAACAAGAAGAGTTTCTACCATATTTGCTGTAAAGATGCAAAACATCGATAAACGCTACAAGACAAGACGCCTCATTGATTTGTCGTTGACCACAGATTTAATTGAACTGCTAAAAAAACTGCAGCATCAACCATTGTTTTTGTTCATGTTCTACTCTCAGTCTGTCGGTTAAGAGAAAAGTGTTTGGGAGAAACTGTGAATATACCAGAATTAAAGAAAGACTTTAAATCACGAATAACAGGGAAAGGATTTCTCATTTATTAGACACTTAGAAGTAAATTACAGCTTCTGCTTCTGTCTCCACCTACGACCCCCCCCCCCCTCTCCCTCCTCTCCCTCTTATTTCATTTCCGTTTTATCGCCTTCTCATCCCTCTCTCTCATCCCTCTCTCTCTCACTCTCTCCCTCTCTCTCTCCCTCTCTCTCCCTCACTGCTTCTTCATCATTACGACTCGCCCCTCCTCTCCCGCCCTCGTGTTTCAGTGGATAGTAAAAATGGTAAAAGTGTGCTTTGGTAGGAAGGCCATGTGGAACCTTAAATCACTCACAGGTGCCTTTAAATGGTGAGGAGACGCACACACACACACACACACACACACACACACACACACACACACACACACACACACACACACACACAGATGCAGCATCAGCCCTTCATTTAGGTGGCAGTAATTTGCCGCAGTAAGTGACAGGGTTATTGTAAGACGCTCATTAAGAAAGGGAAGCAGTGAATAAACGTCTGACTGAAGGAAATAAATTCAAAGCACTGCGCCACTTTTACTGCTCAGCAATAAGCTGCTTTGATGTGGTGTGTGATGGCAACGCCGGGGCAGACTCTGTGTGTGTGTGTGTGTGTGTGTGTGTGTGTGTTTTAACCCTGGTTGTACATTGTATTTGTAAAGCGGTCAAAGTGAAGCATGATTGTTATGCTGCAAGTGTCATGTATGCGTGCACTGTACCGTGCGTGTGTGTTCCTGTCCGTGCAGCTCCAGAGGTCAAAGGTCAGATCAGTCACAATGAGACAGACCGTTACAGTGCAAGGTCACTTCCTGTGGCAAACTTTCATCTCAGCAGGAGAGGGAGGGGGGATATTGTTGTGTCCTAGAAAATATTACGAGTTGGTCGTTGTGATTTGTCCCATCAACCAACATGGAGGAGGCGTGATTTATGACCTATACTGCAGGCAGCTGCCAGGGTTTGATCAAGACACGTTGAGAACTTAAATACAGTTGATGGTTTTCCCAGAAGTAGCCGTTGCTGATGTGAGAACGCAGCGTTAAAACGACATCATCGTCCAACACGAAAGGAAAGTGGTTGTAAACAAACTTCAGGCTCTCAGGGTATAATTGTTTCTTTCGTTTGAACAACACCGACGCCGCGGCACACAAGAGAGCTGTTTGTCCACGTCCCACTTTATCCCTGTGTCAGCAGCTGAAGTAGGTTGAGCAATGGTTTAACATCTGGAAACTAGTCATTTCAGAGCCTTAACTTGTGCTTTACTGTGCCGACTCAGCATCGCCCCAGCTCCGAGAGATTAGTCTGCAGCTGTCGGTGCAGGTTACACGTGTGATGGAGCGCCTCTACGCCGCGAGTGTAAATGGATTTACGCGTCTCATTTAACTCGCCGGACGCCTCAGCAGTCTCAGATATTGGAAACGACGCAGCACTTTCTCCACTAAAACAAAAGTGATCTTGTATTTTTCATGGTTCGGGGGAAATCGCCTGTAATTACTTATGATTGAACAAAGTGCAACCGAAGCAACTTTTAACCAGGTCAGCAGAGTGAAGTCGTTCAGGTGCTTCGTTATGATTAAAGTTCTAATTGTAAACTCTGTCTGTCTCTGGGCTTTTGTCTCGGTTCAGACGTCAGGGATGAGTTGGGATGTTCATTTGTTTTGGCTGCAGCAGTTTCTCACTGTCAGAGCGAGCTGCCTCTGTGTGTGTGTGTGTGTGTGTGTGTGTGTGTGTGTGTGTGTGTGTGTGTGTGTGTGTGTGTGTGTGTGTGTGTCAGATCTGGGATTATCCTGTATGTATAACCATTTAGCGTAACCTACAGCCTCAGGGTGTTATGTCTAAGTAACAATACGTGTGTGTGTACATGTGTTTCTATGGTTGTGAGGACATGTTGTCCCCACTTCAAAAGGCTTTTTGAGGATTTAAGACTTGGTTTTAGGGTTAAGTTTACAATTAGGTTAGAATGATGTTAAGAGGCAAATGAATGCATTAATGAATTATGTCACAGAGTAGTCCTCACAGTTATAGAAAGATAAGTGTGTGTTTGTGTGTGTGTGTGTGCACGCGATATGAAACACAGTGACCTGATTTTCTTAACTGTATGTCTGGTGACCCTGATCCACCTCGTCACGGCAACAACTGTAAGAGTGTGTGTGTGTGTGTGCACGCGTGTATAGTGTGAGAGAGATTTAATATTAGTGATATTAATCTGGCTCGATAGAGATATTGTTGTACATGTCTTAGTTAATAAAATAAACTTATCATTAAAACATTTCTTTTGAATAGAATACCTCGAAACCCTGTGTCCTAGAAACTAATTTTATTTAGTTATTTTTAATGCTTCTTAATTTGGATAGAAAAAATACGTAAAGAAACTTACTATGATGTTCGACATAATTGCAAACAAGCTGGTGAATCTAAAACAATGATAGCCAGTGGTGTTATGTAGCAGAGATAAAAATATTCTCATTAACATTCACTCATTTTCCCAGAGGGCAAATAGAAACGATTGTTTGTTGCCAGAGACCAAACCAATAAGTGTTCCTGACAAACACGTCGGCAGCGTGGCACTGAGAGAAATTAATTAATTCCAAGTGTCAACCTGTGGTAAACAGACAGCTGCAGTCAGGCGTTAAAATAAATTGCTGTATCAACAAAGTGCTGGTTTTGATTAAATCTGGGTGTTGCCATAATCAGAATACTTTGGCTTGGCTTCGTGACCGTTTGGCTCGATGGGATTTTATTTTGAGTCTCGTTGTATTTCAGTCGCTGAGCTTGGTTTTTGGATTGCAGATGCACCAACAGGCAGAAAAGCAGAGAAATGCAAAAGAAAAGGCTGAGGCAGCTGGTGGCGTGTTGCAGATTTCATTTCCTGAGTACTTCTCTGTAGCGTGGCATTGATAGCTAGCATAGCACATTAGCACGGAAGTTGGCTAAGGTGCGTGTCCTGAGCAGGATCTGTTTATTGATTGTTGTTGTGACGATCGCGGAAGCACCATGTGTCGGGCCCTGCCCACTGAAAAGTTCACGCAACAAATACGTGCGAGTCCAGCGTAAGGCCTGACAACCAAATACGTCTGGAGCGTAATTGTTCACATACTTTGCACTATTCATGTACCACGTATGCTACTGGAGTATTCCACCAGAGGGCGCACCACTGACAGTATTTAAATAAATTTAAAAAAGGCCTAGCGGTCTTTGACTTCAGTTTCCGAGTCCAGTCTCTTACCCGCTGTTGTGACAAGTGTATCATTGTGACCAGAGCTTTCCTCCATGTTTATTGCTGATGCCTTGCCTACTGACACAAACTGCCCCTACACTGCCACCTGTCAGTCATGTGTGTATTGCATCAATCATTAATATCTGACGACACACCAAACAGTTGCAGGATACACTAAAGCAGCCATGTGAAGCAAGTTTCCCCCTGGCCTAACTCCACATTTTCCTCGGAGTGGCCTCGATTCAGCTCTTTGGTGCCAGGCCTGACGGCTCCTCGTCAGCCCATGGTGCGGTGCAGGCTACCTGTCTGGCTGCTTGGCACGTGTGCTGAGGTTTTCCCACTTGTCAAGACGGGCTCAGGTATGCTGGGCCTGCCGCGAGGAATGCAGGGAGAGAAAAAAGAAGAAGAAGGATGCCATCTCCCGAGAGGGAGGGAGGCTGCGACCGAGAGAAGAAAGTGAGAGCCAGATGCTTTTGATAGGAAAAAGGAAATTAATGGCTAAGCAGTGTCGTCTTGATGTGGTCTCCATGGCGACCAGTTTAAGCTGTTGCACATCTGCAGGTTATGATTAAGTGCAGGGTGCCCTGTGGCAGAACGCGGCACTGCACTCTGCCTAATGTGGCACTGAGCTGCGGAATATTCACCATTTAATTCATTTATCGATACTGAGGAATTCACTTCATCAGGATTCAGTCTAATGAGGAGAATAAACTCTGTCTGGGTTTTACCTCGGCCACATCCTCGACCGATTTACAGAAACCACACTGAGGTTGTGGGTTTGAATCCGTGAGGGTGCATTTGAGCTCTGAAGTAGGATAATGATGATTATTGTATATTGTGTAGCAAGATTTTAGTGGTAAAGAAGGAGACTTTTCCTGCTCACATTAACGACTGATTCTGTTCTTTATGTTGTTGTTGTTTTATCGTCAACATTCATCTGATCTCCTGTGGTTTCAAATCTTTACACCTTGGCTGATGTTTAGTCACCAGTGAGCTCTTTATATTCAGGAGGAGATATTTACTTTTCCTCATCTACAGGACGACTCACGATCCTCTGAGCTGCTCATCGCTGTGACAGGCTGAAGCAGCTCCAGTCTAAAGAGCCGTCAGGTTTTCACGAAGCTGTTTTCCATTCCCTGCTCTACACAGCTGTAAATGAAACAAAAGTCACACTTGAAAACAACACTTCAGACATCACGGACATTGTGGGGAAACACAGTCAGAGTCTGTTCTGTCGAGGTGTGAACATGGTTTGCTGCTGCATCAGTCAGGGAGACGCTCCAACCCTCTGCCGCAGTCGGATGTTTCGCTGTCAGGTGTTAAAGTTAAGTAGGAGGGACACGGAGCTGCTGGAGACGGGAAACTGAGCCAATCGTGCAGGTCTTTGGCTTTAATGGAAAAGAAAATGTCGTGATATGTTGAAGGGAATTATATCAAATCATTGTCCTTTTGTTAAAAGATCCCCTCATGAGTTCTGTGTCCTCTTCCACAGTTTCATAGTTTGAATGTCATGCCTGGACTCTGAGAGCAGAAATATCACATATGTTTTATTTTTATTGGACAGCTTTCATTTATGATTCTGCTCTTCAAAGTTCTTGCTTTTATCTTTTTATACTCTCAGTATGTTTTAATTTGCTTTATCTGTCCCTTCACTTTCTACTTACTATGCTCATCGTTGATGCACCGACACACCAAAGCAAATTCCTTGTACTGTAAAAACCCTCTTTTCAATTAACTCGATCCTGATTCTCATAAAAGTATTTTCCAAACTTTTACATCATAAACGATTTCCTCTGTGTTTGGGCGTCTCGTCCACATGCAAACAGCATGAAGTCAAAAACAACTATATGTCAGACAAGTCGATTTTTTAATCATGAAACACGTTGACAAAACTTCACCTCCCGTCTTTCGTGGGAACAACCAAGTGCAGCATCGTGAATGACGTCCAGATGTCCACGTTTCAGTGATGCACCACATCTCTTCCTGTAAATGAAGCCACTTCTTCACTGAGGGTTGTAATTAAGAACAGCAATAAACACTTTTCCCTTTACACAGGGTTGGAAAACACTTTGTATAAACTAGTTCATCTCAAGATTAACCCTGATGCCTGATACACTTATGTATTTAAGTGTAAAGAAAAAAGTATAAACAATGAGAGATTTCCAGCTCACTTTCTCTTGCAGTCCCGATTCCTCTCTGTCTCTCACTCTCCCTTTGAAATGCTCAGTATCTTGGTTTTTCTTGCATCAACGGGGCCTCAGGCGCTAAGGAAACAATCAATGAGGGTCCCTGCAAGTGTAGTTCAAACCTGTGTGTGTGTGTTTGCCCTGCAGGATGTGGACTTCTCTAAATATATGCTGAAGCTCGAGGGCGAAAACCAGCGTGAGCAGCCAAACAGGCACTGACTGACAGACAGAGACTGACCCACATCCTTTTCTCTCCTCTCCTTGAGCAAGGCACCTCCCTGACAAAAGCCTGTTCAATCCGTCTGCATGTTTGCAAGCTTGCTCTTTTGCACATGTGTTAGTTAGTGCGTCGCCACTGTGCTTATTTCTGTTATTCCAAGCAAATTAAGGTTTTATAGCAGGATGCCAGCTGCTCCCATTACCCAGCAACCCAGGAATGCAGTAACGCATATGTGTCTGTGGTAAACGCCCTGTGTCGTCCAGGTCGGTGAGCAAACCGACAACGAGATGCTAACATTAGCTGCAGCACATGTTCACCCCCCCCCGAAAGACGATGTCCTCTTCGATATGTAATGTTCAGGGTGCAGTTTTAAGCTGACTGACAACGAACCAGAGCTTTTAGTCTTCAGTGGGGTAACTAAATAATTTGTGATTAAAACACACACAATTTAGCTTCTTGTATATATACTTTGAAGTAATGGTCACCATTGGGTTCGTCTTGTCGTGCAGGGAAAGACTTTGTCCCCTCAGAGCCTCCACATTCGACTGCATTGCAAGATAAATGAAGATGAAACCTGTTCATGCCTCCAGCTTTCTGTTTTATTAGGCGGCTTGAGATTTGGGCGAACGCCAAACCACAGGGGCCTATATTTAAAAATCATCTCAATCTCCTCCATGAAATAAAAAAAATAAATGTTTGCTCATATAAACAGAGAGAAGCGTTTTATTAGGCTTTTATCTCAGGGCGGTGACTCAGTCCTCCGTGTGGAGCAGTCCAGCCTCAGCAGCTCAGCGTGCTGTCAGTGTCTTTATCGTCAACCTCTTCTCCTTAAATCTTAGGCTGACGAGACGCAGCAGCAGCACCGGCCTCGTCAACCTCTGATGTAGCTTGATGTGTCGTCGGGGGGGAAAAAAAAACACCCAAACGTGTCCACAATTATCACAAACGACGCAAAAAACATTTTATATTTGACCAATCAAATTAAAACTATAAGGGGTGGAAGGCTCCTCCTGTCTGGGAGCAGTTCTCCAACCATATCAGCTCTGAGGATTGAAAACGTTGGTGGTAACACACACACACACACACACACACACACACACACACACACACACACACACACACACACACACACACACACACACACACACACGTACCACTAGCAAGTGCAAGTGCCAATGAAAGATTCATAGAGCGGTGATGATGAAGGCGTCTACTCTTCTGCTCCACTTACCACAGTCGACAAATTCTGCCCCCAAATCCACACCCACACCCACTGACACACACACACACACACACACACACACACACACACACACACAGATAGACACACACCAACGCACGGCCTGTTAAAGAGGGAAGAGACACAGCTGTGGGGTACTTACTCGCCCTTAACCTTCCCAGATGTGGACACACACACACACACACACACACACACACACACACACACACACCCACGCACACACACACACACACACACACATACACACACAATCCTGAGGCATCTAGCATCAAGAGACCAATGCCTCAGACTGTTTTTTCTCGTGTGTGAACACATATATATTTGTGTGAAAGAACATCTTTACATGAACCTAAGGTCAGAATAAATGTTGAAGACGAGCTCCTGTTCTGTACGTTTCTATATTCTTATGGTAACGATCAGTTCTTCCAGCATCAGGTCCCAGGTTGAGGTTTGGGTGAGTCACGCTCTCATGCTCCAGTCATTGGCTGGAGTTGAACCTGTTCTGTTATTCTCAGCATAAAATGAAAACTTCTAGTTATTGCTGACTTTCTTCATAGTTGGATCTATTGATATTTTCCATATTGCATCTGTGGCAGAAGTTTTAATACTTCATCTGAGAATAATGTACTGTTAGTACTGGCCACAGGCTGAAGGTTAGTCAATACTTTCACAGGTATTTAACCACCAGGGTCGGGAATTTCAAAATTTGGATTTCAATGATGGTACAAGAAGAAACGTCAGGAGGTCTCCAAGCTTTTTTTTACAATTTATCCTGAAGGGAACGTGAAAGTCTGATTAAATCCAGAATCAGTTGGATTCATTTTCATCAGAACATAAATGTATTCAAAAGCATTTCATTTCACTTCATCTAATAATTGTTGATATAATTCCCTGACTGCCAGTGACATCCTTATGTGCTTTCGGGAGGTAGAGAGGGTCGTCCACTAGCCAGAAGGTTGGTGGTTCGATCCCGGCACCTTCAGTCTGCATTGCAAAGTGCCCACATAGAAAGTTAATTAGACTGGAAACTGATTCACTTCCATTTCAGGCTGGTGTTGAGCCTGATTTCATTGGATGGTGATTGACATGCGCAGCAGATTCGTTAATTAAATTACAATCAAATGAATAATTAATACTTTGTCTTTTCCCCGCTGTGCCAGGTGAACATCTGAGGATGTGTCCTCAGGGTCCGACCTGCTGCACCAGCACCATGGAGGAGAATCTGGCCGGTCTGACGGCCCGAGAGACCGAGGGACTGATCAGAGATGCTGGCAGGTCGCTGCAGGCGGCTTTCAACGCCCTCCACAGGAGCTTCGACAGTAAGTAGAGTTTGTATCTGTGAATATGTGTGTGTGTGTGTGTGTGTGTGTGTGAAACACTCATTACAGGCTGAGCTCAATAGCAAAGCTTGAACTCAGGGGAGTTCATTTGTATGTTGTGTATTTGTGAGTTTGTGTTTGGTACAAGCTCAGGCTATGCTCACAGCTCTGTTCTGCAGCTCCAGTAGCGTGTGTGTGTGTGTGTGTGTGTGTGTGTGTGTGTGTGTGTGT
>CM048046.1:21237500-21445000 GCA_026259375.1 Verasper variegatus | reverse complement strand
TGCGTGTGTGTAGGTTTACCAGTCATGTGGAACGCCAGGGGAACCAGGCACAGGAAGCCCCGCCCCCCACGAGCGGAGGAGGAAGAGCGGCTCGCTGACGGCCTCCGAGTACAAACCCTCGCCGACTGCTGGGCTCAGGCTGGAGATGCAGGTGTGTACATGATACACACTGAAAGCAAAAACTCTCTAAATTAAAAACAGAACCTTTAAAAAGTGACGATATTGGCAGTTTTTTATTGATCAATAAACGGCATTGAAAATCTGAATCAGTGAATTTGAGATGCTGCCCTGATGTTGTTGTGTGGTGGATTAGAATTTAAATTCAAAATGTTTGCACGACTTAATGTTCATACGAGATCCCAGGTGATTTATTGTACTTTGCATCAACATCAGCCCATGTGGTCGCACAGGGAATTTAACGTCCTTGAGAGCGACGTGTGGCTACATACAAATGTACCGGAGGATGCACTGCACATGTAAAACAAGCTAACATAGATACAGAGCATGTGGTTGTATGATTGTCTAAGTTATCCATGTGTTCAATTAATGTTTAGAAATGGACATTAATGACAGTTTTCTGCTTTTTAAATCTTTAACAACTTTCTTTGGCTTTTAAATCTTGGGGGTATCTTGGCACCTGTGAATTTCAAGACAAAAACTTTTTCCTCACTCCCGGATGTTTTCTGTCCTCAGGTATCGGACCTCTCCAGTAAACTGAGGGAGATGAGGCAGTACTGGGTCCAGCTCCCGGTGGCACTGTGCAGCAAACTGGCAGCAGGAGGCGCCGCTCAGGATAAATGCTGGAACGGCATCACCAAAGCCAGGTGAGGAAGACAAAGCAAGACACAGGCCGAGTGCCAGTGTTCTGCCTCAGGGACTCACAGACTTTGAGTTGCAATCCTGGTAAATCGGTGAGGGCTAAGGTTTTCTCGCTTAGAAACTTTCTGATCCCTTTAATTTGGTGCAGCTTGATTGAATTTAAAGGGACTTGACTGAGGCTACTACTTTATCATCTTGTAGGAAGTGAGATAAGTTTCCTCCAACAGAGTGAAGTTCACTCTGAACACTTTCCTGTTCTGAAATCTGTTCTGCACACGTTGCCTTTCACGCAGCACAGAAAGAAATGTTCGTGACAAAAAGAAAGCCTGTGCTCTTTAACACCGAACAGCTAAAAGATGTTTCTGAGGGGAAGAGGGTGAAGGAGAAGCTCACGATGAAGCGGCTGTGATGCAGTTTCTGCCAGAGACAGGAAGCTGTTTCCTCTCAGTCAAGCTGAATATAACCGCGTACAGGAATTTATTCAGAGTTTAAATTTATTCCACATTCACATCCTGCAACACAAGCATTCATGGCCACACAAACACACGCCCCTGTTGTTTGTCTCAGCCTCCATTAATCCATGTATGAATGGATTATAAAACAATTTGATGCCATGTTGACAAGCAAACATGTTATTCCCCCCCTGTGCACACACACACACACACACACACACACACACACACACACACACACACACACACACACAAAGCAGTTGGATTAAAGCCAAGTGATGAGATTTATCCCGAGCAGAGCACACCAGAAATATGACGGTCATATACAGCATGAAATATAGTAGGTGTGTGTATGTGTGTGTGTGTGTGTGTGTGTGTGTGTGTGTGTGTGTGTGTGTGTGTGTGTGTGTGTGTGTAGGCATAGGTGTGTAGCTGTGGCAGTGAGTAAATCATTACTGTGATGAACTGTTTGAAAAGCTACAGCGACATCTAGTGGTTGTCAAGAGAGCTCAATAAATGTCACAGGCAAAATTTCAGCCCTAATAAATTCTAGTGGAGTGGAATATGTGATACAGTCCTGTAAACGTATATATTTATTATTTTGCCATTAATTGAAATAATGGTGGCACAGTGGTGTGGTGGTTGGCACTCTCAAGCAAGAAGGTTCTCGGTTCGAATCCCAGCTTGGCCTGTGTGGGGTTTTTCTCCGGACTTCGTCCCACAGCGCAAACCCATGCAGACTGGAGTTTAGGTTGACCGTAGGTGTGAGTGTCATGGTTTTTTACACTCTACATAGAACCATACTAAAGTTTTGAACCTCACATCCTGTCCCCGTCCTTCCTCTCCTCCAATCAGATATCTTCCAGAGGCGATGGGCGACGGCCTGGCCAATCAGATCAACAACCCAGAAGTGGAGCTCGACATCACAAAGCCAGACATGACGATCCGGCAGCAGATCATGCAACTTAAGATCATGAGCAACAGGCTGAAAAACGCCATCGATGGTAACGACGTGGACTTCCAGGATGCAAGTACGTCTTTTTCAAATATGTTTTTACACTATTTATGTTTGACCCCATTAAAAACTTAGCTGTCACACACAAAACATTCATTAATGGCCTGATTGTCTGTGTTAAACCAGCGTTAATAACAACTGGGAACTGATACTCCCAGTTAAACTTTATTAAAACAATCAAAATTATTCCTTTTATTAAGGTTATTATTCCAAATTTAGTCATTTTTTCAATTATTATTAATAAGTCTGAGCGTTTAATGGAAAATTAAAGGCGATGTCTCTTTAAAAACGCAATTAAATGTCCTTTTTTTCAAACAATCAAGACTTTCTCTTACAAAAGATATTTGCTGTCCTCCCTCTCTGATCATCTCCCCAGGTGAAGACATCAGCGGCTCAGGAAGCGGGATGTGCGTGGGTGGACATTGTCCTCGGGGCAGGCCGCGATTGTACGCCTACTCGCCAGAAAACAACCGAGTCCGAGGCGCGGCCACGTCTCAAACCGGCCTCCTGCTCCTGCTCCCATCGGTCGCCCTGCTCTTCCAGCGATGATGGACTGCTGCCGCCTCCAATCAGACTCTGAAGTCTACAGCATGGACTGGGAGAGGTTGGAAAGTTACCTTGCCAAAAAAAAGTTCAAAAAGACATTTTGGACAAGATTTTCTTTGACTTCAGAGAGGAGCGAAAAACTGACAGTGACAATGTTCTTTATTTTGTTCGGCTCGGTTTTCAAATGTTGATTGTGTGATTCGGTTTCTTGAGCTGGTTCCAGTGGATTCCTGGGATGAGGATTATGGGAGATGAAGACGACCAAGAAGAAACCTGACAACGATGAAGACGATGAGGATATTAACGACGACTTCTTGACTTTCTATCAGGTTCATTTAGCTCCAGTGTCCAGTCAGCAGGCGGCCTAGTTCAGTGAGGAAATGTCTCGTGGCCCAATGCGTGGTGCGTTCAAGAACACTTCTCATTTCATTTTTTAGCTGCAGGTTGTCGACCTTAAGGAACATTGTGTAAGCTGTAAATGTTTGTGTGCATTAGCTCAGAGACTGGCGTCATACTCAGCCTTGAATGTACAGTATGATACTCACAGTATATCGGCAAAAGAATCCCCCATACTCTGTGATGTAGTTGTCCAGATGTTTCAGTGTGTGTTTGTGTGTCGGCATTAAACAGATGCAGTCGGTACGATTCATTTGAAATGTTGCAGACGAACGATCCCGCTCCTGAAATGCAGTGACGATGTCGTGGTCGCAGGATTTGACCTCATTGTTACCGTAAAGCCAAAACATTTCAAAAGTTTTACTTTTACCACCTCATCACCTTTGTAAAGAAATGAGCAGCCTCGTGAAAGCATCTATAAACAAGCACAGTCATGGAGTTTCCTTAAGTCAAGAACATTTGTGACACTGATGCCGGGATTTTTATTGAATGATGTTATGATGAATAACAGGATTTTCAGTTTTGTACATACGGTTCAGGACATTTGCAAAAAATATTGACAACATGTACACGTTACCCTGGTGATTTGTTACTTGCCCGGCATGCCTGCTTCTCGGTCTGCACTACTCTACTGGTACATACCAAACATAGAATTAACACGAATAGCCGACCTCTTGCACACACATGCACACGCACACTGGGGTTGTGTATCAAGCTGATTTTCTTTGTTCGTGAGTGTATTGAATCGCACATTTCATTCATTAAACTCTGTTTGATTGTCGCAGTGGATTCTGACGTGGACAGTTGATTCAATTATTATTCATAAAGAAGCAGTTCAGCACATCCTGCTTCCGTGAGCCGCTGATCGGAGAGGGAGGACAACAAATACCTTATGTAAGAGAAAGTCTAGATTGCTTGAAAAAAACTATATTTAATTGCGTTTTTAAAGAGACATCAGCTTTAGTTTTCCATTAAAAGCTCAGACTTATTAATAATAATTGAAAAATTACTAATAATAACCTTAAAAAAATGAATAATTTTGACTGTTTTAATAAAGTTTAACTGGGAGTATCAGTTCCCAGTTGTTATTAACACTGGTTTAACATGGACACTCAGGCCATTAATACATTTTTTTGTGAGACAGCTAAGTTTGTAATGGGGTCAAACATAAAAAGAGACCTGTTTTGTCATTGATAAAATAATTGAGTCATCAGATAACATTTTATTTCAGGTTCAGCAAATCAAGAACATTTATTTTGTAGCTAGCTGTGTCGTTATTAAACAAAGAAATGAATGTTGGCGTCGCCTTCTATTTACTCCAGCTAGCAGTGCAGATCAGAAAGCATCCACTATATATATATATATATATATATATATATATGATATTGGAATCACTATGGCTCTAAAAAACCCATAAAAACATCTGACTTGTTCTCTTGACACGGTCTGTGAGTGATGATTCATCGCGACCAGATTTAATTATTACCCACTGGTCCTGGTTCCAGTGCAGGGCCAGGCAGGACTAATCACCATGTGCCACACCTACTCAAAGACTTTTCAACATCAAATCAAGGAGGATTCTCTCCTGAGATATTCAACTTGTCAGCACTCGTCATGCACCACTATAAATAAACCTATAGCTCTGTGTAACAGGCAGTGACGAGCCTCGTCTGGGCCTGCTGGGGGGAAACCAGGCCACAGATTGTGTGTGTGGATGACAGTTCTGCACCAGTCAGGGGGTTGGGAGTTAATGAATGATTTATTTTCCTGATGCTGATGTTTAAAATCTGATACAACAGAGTGAAACCGAGCAGGAGGCACAGACACACACAGACACTCACAGACACACTCAAAGGCAAAAGAGTTCATGACAGAGTTTCTATTTTTCGAGTGACAGAAAGTCTTGAATTTTTCAGTGCACATTTCATATCTCAACAAAATGACGGTGACCCGATTTAACAGGTAGGTTTAATTGGAGCCTTTTCCATGCGACGCCTTTTCCTGAAATGTGTCTTGTTCTGTAATTGTCGACAATGTGGAAATGAACGGAATGTTATACTGACAGTCACAGTCCTGCCACACAGTTGGTTTTCACTGGGCCGTGTACAGACACAAGGACGATTTATTGACATTTAGCACAGTGTCTGAACTGTCTGTCCTCCATCAAACGCACCATATTAAATCCCTCGAGGTGAGCAGCTGCTGTCGAACAAAAGGCTCCACAACTCTTGCAGCGAACGTTCAAGGGAACCGTCTGGAGACAGTTTAAAAAGAATAGTTCTGCCTGTGTGACAACCAACGAGCCTGTAATCGATTTCTAAGTCTGCACCTGCGGTTTAAAAGACGTAAACTCACTGTTAATGTGTTTTCTTGGAATCCTCGAATACGTCCAGTTGCTGGCTTTAAAAGACGAAGCATCGCTGTCTCTTTTTGTGTTTCACCGACACGCAACTCTTCTACATCCTGGTCAATGTGTACCTGCACCCAGTAGCAACCGGATGAAGGTTGCTCACTGTGGTGATGGAACCTTTTGACAGTTGAAATGTTGGATTGAGAAACAAATGCAGTTTGATTGTCTGGGCTGGAAAATGCAGTCATCTGTACTGCTGTGTTGCTGAGCAGCTTTGACGCAGACAGAGTAGAAGAACAGAACCTGGTGAAGATGAAGGAGATGAGGAACAACACAACAACATTTACCCAAGTTGTATTTTTTGCAGTAATACACAGTGAAGAAAAACTTTTTGTTGTTGCTTAAGCTGTTGCAGAGGGTTGGAAAACTTTTTAGCACTTTCTTTTCACTGATCCACAGTATTGTGACGTGTCCAGGGTGTATCAGCTGGCATTGGCTCCAGCCCCGATGGATGAATGGATGGATAGGTGTGCTGTAGTATGTCAGACTTTGTGTTCTGCCTCTTATGCTCTCCACACATACTGTTTTCCTTTGGGAAACCAAAGCCTCTTCAAACATGATTGATCAGACAAGAAACTGAAGTCAGGAAGCTTCCAGGCCCCAAAATCGTGTCCCTCGCCGACAGACGCTGCATCTACAAACAGCAGAATCAGCTAAACAGATACATGGATAAATGGGTATAGTTTAACTGCTGATCCAGCAGAGGGCGATCACTGTCAGCTTAAACTATCGCATGCCCTCTTGACCAAGAGCAAGCCAGCTATGTTATGTAGTTTTGCCACGAAAAATGGACGACACCAGCGAGCAAAGCCATCCTGAGTGGACAACCACGACACCAGAGCATGTGAGAGGTGGCCTGTGGACGCAGTTTGGGTTCTGCACCATAGATGGCAACATAACGATGAAACATGAGGCTGTTTGTTGTCGAATATACTTGAAACAAAAATGTGTGTCCTATCAAATTTGTTCAAACTCGAAGTCTGACGGCGTTATTGGACAAACAGACCTGGTGCTGCAGAGGCAGACCCAGGATGTGCCTCTCACCCAATAGTGTAAATAATGGATGAAACACATGTGTTGCACATCATCTTTTTTACCAAGTCAGAGAAACACAAGGAGCACGAGCCTCTACCCTGCTGATCCCCCTGCTCGTTGAGTGACAGGCCGGTTGCTGGACTGCTTTAGGACCACTGGGTGTCGCTGTCCCGTCGCGGAGCCAGCACCACGCCGGGGCTGGGGGGCGGCGGCGGCGGGGAGGGGGAGGAGGAGGCCCGGACCACTGGGCATTACGCGCGGGTCAGGTGGGAAAGAACGGGTGATTGGTTTAAGAGCCGCCTAAGCTCGCTCCTGATTGGATAGAAAGGTGCGAGGAAGCGGGGGACTCGGAAAGAGAGAGAGAGAGAGAGAGAGAGAGGGGAACGAGAGATCCACCAGCGGTTCATCCACTCCAGTCCCCGCAGAGTCTGCAGGTGCCGCACGCTCACGCACCCTCGCCACGCACGGACACGCAGAGGACTGAGATGTGACTGCAGGTGCGGAGGAGGAATACAGTGTGGATTAGTCTCTGACAGCCGGATGATGGCAGCGCACAGGCGGGGAGTCGTGTTGGCCACGCCGGCCACCTGGGCTGCGGCGCTGCTGCTGCTGCTGCTGGTGGTGATCACGTCGGTGTGCGCCCTGGAAGGTAGGTGCATCTGGGGGGACGTTTGTCTGGCATCGGCTGGGGCAGGCTGGAGGAGGAGGAGGAGGAGGAGGAGAGGGGGGGGGCAAGCAAAGCTTTGGATGCGTTTACGCACGAGCCAAGGAGGAGCTGTCCTCGTGTGTAGAGTCTTCAAACCCCATTAACGGTCCTGTCAGTGGCTGCGGTTTAAGTTTGGGTGTGTTATCCCTCTGCGATTTATCACAGGAAGTTTCCCCCCCCCCCCCGTCAGACTGAGCTGAGTGATGGTCGATCACCTTGCAACAGTTGAAGGCTGCTGTGCTGCACTGGAGGGTTTAGGTCATTGCTCAGACGTCCCTGTGCACATATGGAGAAGAAATGCATGGAACTATAGGAATAACCTGAGCTGCAGGCTTTGGGTGTGTGTGCTCCTCCATATGTTGTTTGCTCCACTTTGTTATTGTCGTTGAAATACTCTCATTCCCACTAAAACCTTGCATGATCATGTTTATTCCAACACGTAGCTTTGGATTCACTCTCTCCCTGTGTTCATCTGGAGCAGCGTCTGGATCCTAATCACAGCTCATAGGTAGTCAGTGACTCTGCGTATCTGTTGCCACCTCCCCGGCCTCTCCTCCCCAATGTCTCCTCCCTGAAGCATCATCACCCCCTGCTCCTACCTTCCCCAACATCAGCCTCTTCCTCCTCTGCTGCACCAAGCACTTTTCCCGAAGCATATTCTGTTGCTCCTCCCTGAACACCCCTCACTGCTGCTCCTTCTCCTTCAGCTCCTGTTGCTTCTCCTGCACCTCTCCCAAGCATCTAATTATACTCCCGCTGCTCCACCTTGAGTTTCACCTCCCCCTTCTCCTCCTGCTCCATCTTCCCAAGCTCCACATTCTGCTCCACCTTCTCTCACTCCTCCCGAAGTACCACCTGCTGCTTCCACCTCCTTTCCCCTCATCCTCCACCTGCTGCTCCTCCCCAATATCAGCTCCTCTGTTTCCCCCTGAAGCATCATCACCCCCTGCTCCTTCCCAAACATCAGCCTCTTCCTCCTCTGCTGCACCTCTTTAAGCATGGCCTCCTCCCACTCCTCCCACAAAGCATCGCTTACTTGTGCCTCTGCTGCTCCTCACGTAGACTCAACCCCTGCTCCTCCCTGAGCATCCCTCACTGCTGCTGCTGCTCCTTCTCCTGTTCCTCCCGTTGCTTCTCCTGCAGCCAGTGCACCTCTCCGAGCATCTAATTATTCTCCTGCTGCTCTTCCTTGAGCTTCACCTCCTCCTCTTCCTCCTGCTCCATCTTCTCCTTCCTCCCCCGACTACCACCTGCTGCTTCTATCTCCTTCCCCTTCTTCCTCCCCCTGCTCCTTCTCATCCTCAAGTTCCCCTTCTCCTCTCATACTCCCCACTTTCATGCTGCATAAACAAGACTTCACACACCTCATCCTGACGCTCCTCCTCTTGTAGAATCCTCTTTCATCCTCTACTTTCCCGTCCTCTGTCGCTTCTCCTCCTGCTCCTGATGCTCCTTCTGCTGCTGCTGCCGTCCCTCGTGGAGGCGCTGGATTAGCCTACTGCTGTGTTTTAATGTTGCGTGTAATGCTGGGCTCCATAGTGAACCCCCCCCCCCCCCCCAAATATGGGACATGCAAAAGTGTTGAAGGACAAGTCTATTTTGATTAAACAGAAGTGTGTGTGTGTGTGTGTGTGTGTGTGTGTGTGTGTGGTGTGTGGTGTGTGGTGTGTGTGTGTGTGTGTGGGAGGTTATGATAAAGAGAGTAGAGACAAATAGGTGCAGTGTGGGTGGTGGGTTGGTTTGTGGTCACGGTGGCCTTTTCACGGTGAGTAGGTGCCTAATGAACCGATGCATAAGCTCATCTGAGCCTGTTGGTGTAAAATCCACTCGCTGCTGTTGTCTGCGCTCTGTGTTCACTTGTCCTCTGCAAACTTTCAGACCCTTTTAATCGACCGATTCATCTGGAGTCTGCAAACTCTGTCAATCTTTGCATTTGAGGAGCCGGAAACCACAAATCTCTCATCCATGATGATTAAATAACCATCAAACCTGCTGCTCATCCATTTTCTGTTCAACCAACTTATTGATTAATGGATTCTAGTGTCCGCTGTAATCCACAGGTACTATTTTGGGAAAAGCGGCCATTGCATATAAAGCAGGGAGGAAGTTTAAATTAATACATAAAGATTAATTAGATGTGAAGGGCTGTTTAAGCTCTAATCCAAATTTCATTTGATGCTAATTAAACAGGCTTGTGCAAAACACAAAGCTTCATTTAATGTTTATTATGTTATATTATTATATTTATATTATGTTCACGCCTGACAAACATGAATTACCAAGTAATTTGACCTTTTCTGGGATTAGCTGATTAAAGTTTTCTTTATTAAATTTAAAGTTCTACATTTTGTGTTGATAATGGAGCTGAATTCAGTCTATTTCTCTATATTTCTAGAATCAGTCTATCAAATGAATGTGAACAAGAGGAATAGATGTTGGTGCTTGGACTCTGGAAGTAGAATGTCCTATAAATGAGTTGTTTTGGATATGAAGGAACCTGCACGTTGCTGCTGGTGATGATGATGAGGAGGAGTGAAGCACAAAGTCGGGGGCGTCTGACGAAGAGCGTCTGATTGGACGGTTGAATGAAGATGGTACTCACAGATGAGTCGGTGCAGGGAGGTGGAGGCGGGTCCCTCAGTGATCATGGCACTGAAATGAAAGCTTTACACTTTGACAGCTTGCAGGGGATTGGCTCAAGGCGAGCTTGTCAGGTTGTGATTGGATGAAAATTGAGAATGAGGTGGAGCCTAGAGTAGCAGGAAGGGGATAATGCAAGAAGACGGTCTTCTGATTGTTGTTGAAATGTCTTTGATGGATATTTACCCTGATAAGCAGCTTGGTTTGAACCGTGCAGTCAGGCAGCCTCTGCAGATCCGTGGGTGAGTACGGGGATGAGGGAAAACAGGCCAAAGTAATTTTTATCAAGTTTGCTGTCAAAAACAAAAGTTTACTGTGCTATACATTATTCAGGCTATAGCTTCATAACCTGCTGAGACTGTTCCATGACCCCCCCCTTAACAAAATCAGCACAGTAACCCAGCATTCGACCCAGTTATTTTCATGCAAGACCTGCTGGTTTTTTCGAAATCCTGGATCTGTGCTCTGCTGCTTTTACCAGAAGCATGCATGTTACACACATTATTTTCTGATCAAACATGTAAACCATTTGCAGTTGATTTCCCACCGGAGCCTGAACATGTGCACGCTCTTGCCCGTCTGTCATCTTGTGGGAATGTTAAAGGTTAAACATGGTAAATCCTGTTTAAGATGCTGCTATTAACATGACAAGCTGTAATTTGTGACTTTGTTCAGTCTGTATGAGTGAGTGTGAGTGTGTGTGTGTGTGTGTGTGTGTGTGTTTGCAACAAATAATGAACAAATGATCTCCTCGGGGGGAAACCTCTCAAACACTTATTGCAGAGGCTTGTGCAGATGACACACAGGGTACAGCATGCCACACACACACACATGCTGTACCGTGCACCATGCTCTGCCAGCTCATGTTTTAAAGATGTGGTTTCTATATTCATCTGTTGACAGTTTATCGATGTGACTGACAGATAGTCTAACTGGGGGAAAGGAGGCGCGTGAAAGACGATCCTTCGCCTCGGTCCTGAGACTTCTACTCCAGTGTTTCCCAGCCTATTTTTCCTTTAGGGGCCTCCCCCTTTTAGTTTTAAATATTTATTTCCACACAGCATTCTGAAATATTTCAGAATAAATCAGGTTTCCTTCTCCCGAAAGGCACCCAGAACCTGTGGGAATATTTACTTTTCGCTGAGAGACTCCTGGATTTTGGTGATTTATCGCCCACAGAGAATTGGGCGTCAAGAGGCAATTTCAGATCAGTCAGTCTGCTATAAGACACCGTGCAGCCCTCTACCAGCAGGCTGTCATAGTTCACTATCCCAGTTTTCAGTGGTCCAGGAGGTCATTTCTAACAAACACGGCCAGTGTTTACTGAGGTGTGATTAATAGAGCTGTACCATTAACGTGGACGTTTGGAATCATGAGTCGGCGACTCCTCGTTCGACTGAGATTCTTTAACTCAAGCATCTGTTTTGTTTTGGGTCAGGCAGTGAGCAGTGCACCTCAGGGGACTTCTAGGTCTCCAGAAGCAGCTGAGAAAAAGAACGGTCCTCTTTTTTTCTATGCTGTTCTCTGGATATAATAATTTCTCTACCTCGAGTCGCCCCGTCCGCCTGGTGAAGACGTCGGCGACGGATAGTGCAGCGAATGCAGAAGTGCCTGAAACCTGTATTCTCTCAAATGACTGGACTTATAACAATCTCAATTCATAATGGTCTTAATGTTAAGTTTCAAGTCTTCTGCAATACAGCTTGATGTTCATTTAGTCTTAAGAGTCAAATAAATGATAAAAAAAAAATCCACTGGGCTGTGGATACGGAGTGATTGGCGGCTACTACTGTCCAATAGACGCAGGTGTGGGTGTGTCCTTGAGCCGTCAGTTAGGCTCCACCCTCTGTACCTGCAAACTCAAGACTTCAAAACAGCAGCTCACAAACCAACTGGTGTCTTCACAGCGGGATGCGTCTATCGTGGCCCCACAGTCCAGACTTTTTTTTTTTTTGTGGTTATATTTATTCCTCTTGTTCTCCTCCACCGAAGTTCCAGCACAACAGGGGCAAAGCAAAAACCAGGAGACAAGGGCAAGTTTATTTGACAGTTTTACCCTGCATGACAGCACATATCACAGAGAGACCTCCTGAGAGATGGAGGGAGCAAAAGAGGGATGGAGACAATGAACTCAGTGGTTAGCTGTACTCATTTTATTTTCCTGTGCTACCAGTGCCTTAACAAAACCCAAAACTTTAATAATGCTGGAGTTCTAACATTTCAAAATCACAAATTCAAAATTTGAAATAGATGATGAGCATTAAGAGCATCTTCTTCTAAGTTCGGTTTATTGACGGGTTGCAACCAATGTCCAAAAAGGAGCTATTTTACTTCTCTCTCCCTTTTCATTACTTTTTTAAGAAACAAAAAAAAGGGGCCGGAGGCTAAGATCATAGAGAAAAAAGGTTCCAATGATGTTACATTATTATAGGAAATTTATGACATGATCAAAGCATTTACACTTCATAGTCGGAATGATTTGTATAAAATGCAGTAGATAGCTTTAAACCGAAGGAAGAACTAGAGATACTGCGACTAATACTAATACGAAATAGCTCAGGATATATTGTATGAATTACTCACAGCTGTAAGTTGATACAAGTGTGTATATATAGCATTTTGTATTGACAGAGAGGAGAAATAATAATGGTTGAGCCTAAGGACAATGACAGTCTCTGGGCTGTGAGAGAGGAACTCCAGACAGACGACACTGAGACAGAAAACCAGACCCTCGAGGTAGGAAACCAGGACTTCCACAGAGAAAACCTGAAACTCCAGAGAGAAAAGCAGGAAGTCCAGACAGTAAACTGTGACATGGAGAGAGAAATCCAGGACCTCCTGAGAGCAAATCCAGGACCTCCAGGGAGAAAACCAAGACATCCAGAGAGAAAAGAAGATACTCCAAAAGAAATCCAGCAACTACAGGGAGAACTCCAGTCCCTGAGATTGACTCCAGAGGAGGTGGGATTGAGAATCAGGCTTGTGGCAGACAAAATGTATGGTACGGGCAAATTCAACCCACTCCGAATATTTAGAAAACTGTTCGGCCTACTACTATCTTTCCCCGACACAGATTAGCTTTGAATTGAATGGTGGCACTGAGGGGCAGTGGTTAGCACTTTCCACTCACGGCAAGTTGGTCAGTTAGGCTCCACCCTCTGTACCTGCAAACTCAAGACTTCAAAACAGCAGCTCACAAACCAACTGGTGTCTTCACAGCGGGATGCCCGCTTGGATATTACGTGGACGCTGTTGTCACTCTCGGCAGCTCGATAAAGCATTGTGAATAGTCTACATGAAAAGAAAAGGAACAAATCATCAAGTATTCCTATTGAACTGCCTAATTTGATTTCATGGTCCGGCGCAGCTCTAGTGAAACTGTAATCTTCACACCTTGGCTGTGAATTTTCACACAACGCAACAATCCTGACGAAGAAATTGTTGATCCACAGAACCAGTGATGAGTCATAGAAAATATCCATTTTTTAATGTATATTTAACTGGCAGCATTTTGCACATTAAGTGTTTGGGTCAATGTTCATCCCATGCTGATGATTACACGTGCAGTCTGCAGAACATGTTTTAGTGTAAATGTCCAAGTCAAGTCTTCATTAGCAAAGGAAAAGTGTTTGAATACTGCCCAATAAACTGACACAGCATTTTGATAATTTCCTTTCTAAACTTTGTTAATATTTGAAGTTGAAATTTCGTTATTGACCTTGGAAATAGTTCTTTTACAAAGACTAAACTATTATGAGCTAATTTAATCTGGTGATGAGGATCCTGAGCTCTGGCACCGAAACAAATCCTGAAAGAAAACTTAAGTTAAGAAGTTTTATTCATATAGTTTTATTTCATACAAAGAGTTAAGTCCTATTTGTGGTTCCTTTTGAAATGTAAATTTCAGCTTGAGTCTGTATTTCTCAGGTCCACAGACGAATCTGTGCTGTATAACAGGACTGCACCTAAATGAAGGTTATTGATTTTATATTTTTGAGGGCTGTATATGCCTTTTTAAATTGTATTTTATAGAAGGAGAGAGGTGGAGACCACATTGAATGAAGGAAAACAGTTGGACACAGACCAGGGACCTTGATGGTTGATGCCATGTATTCCTGACACAATTAGTCAGTTAATCAATGGATCGATTGGATTCAATGGATTCTCTTGTTCCAGCTTTTCCAGTGTGAGATGGAACTGTGTTTTTTTTTGTTCGATTAAAAATCCGGAGGATGTGGCCCCTGATCTGAGACGCAGCTATTCTGTCTGGGCCATTTTCTTGACATGGGAAAGTTACTGAATCTGTGCTGGTGTGACTGGGATGTACTGCAAGCTGTTACACATGTAGAATGTTCAGTGACTGGTTCCTGCTGTATCCAACCTACTCACTGACGACACTGTTTATATCAACAGCCAACATCTAAACCACCATTACAGACATTAGGCTACAATCACTCTTTGTCTTCCACAGCTGCCATTGCTGCTTAAAAAAGCATAAATTGCTTTTAGCTGCAGAAAGAAGCAGACGGCTCGCACATTAGAAAGCACTTCACCACTCAAAACTCCTCAGGTTATTTGCATAACAAACCAGTCTAAATAGATGATATTTCCTGATATGAAAGTATAATTGATACTGTTGGAGAACAGATCACTCGTGGGCATAAAGGGAATGAAAGAATCTTTTGTTTTCACCAAAATTCTCCTTTTCCTTTGACTCAGGCCCATTATACAGTCACTTCAACTAATTTGCAGCTCAGAGACGCCCGTCGATACGCCTCAAAGTCGGACAGACGGCAGTGGCATGCTGCTCGAGTTGTTCTGTCTCCTGTATTGATTGAATTAACAATAGCACCAATTACCCTTGGTTTAGGCAAAGGCAAAAATTATCTGGGTTAGGGTTAGGGTGAGAATACAGAGCAGGATACTGTCCGGAGGATTCACCACAAGTGACCTCAGTAATTCCTTCATTTTGATGAGCTACATGACCAGATACTACAAGGGAGACAGCCACTCTCAGACCGGGAGGTAACAGAGTACAACAGACAGCAACAACACAGAGCTCTGCAAAGTCTCCTTGGTCTCGGGGTTACACC
Source organism: Verasper variegatus (assembly GCA_026259375.1). Taxonomy (NCBI): domain Eukaryota; kingdom Metazoa; phylum Chordata; class Actinopteri; order Pleuronectiformes; family Pleuronectidae; genus Verasper; species Verasper variegatus. Next base: position 21,429,888 of record CM048046.1, on the reverse strand, counting down.
TACAGCCTTTGTGGTCGGCAGTGTGTCAATATGTGGCCCCACACAGACGTGACCAAACGTCTCACTGTGCGAGCATGTGTCTCTTAGCCTCATAGCGAGTTAGCACAAGGCATCTCACCAAGCTACCGGATGTCTTCCAGGCTGGTTTGGGAAGAACACGTGTCACCGGATTGACTCGCTGGTAGATTGAGGCTGTCAGGGGAGATGCAGCAGGGCCATGGTGGCATGTGGTCAGCTGATATCTTCTCTCTCTGTGTCTGGACGTCTCCACTCGTGCAGACATGTGATAAACAGATCTGTGACTAAAGGTCTGCCTTAAGAGAATAGAAATGAGATGATTAGACAGACTTAATTAACTTGCTTAAAACTCCTTAATGTATATCCTGATAGTATATTAAAACCAGGACATCAGTTTGGTTGCATGCTTTGTGTTTCACAAACTGTGTGCATTTTTACAAACAATTATAAAATTAATAAATCTGTTGCCAACCAATCCCATAGAAAGAACAAAAATAACAATGTATTAATCTTGAGGAGTTTTAAAACATGCACTTAGAATCCCTATGCAGCTCAAAACCGTAAAACTTTTACTTTGAAGGCACAGTGTCTCTTTTTCAGTTTCTCAATTTCCATCGTTAATGTTTTTCGCTGAATTGCATTCTACAGCACAAACATTGACGGCGTCAAGACGGCATTTGCTAATTAACAATAAGATCAGCAACACTGATTTGCATATGTACACAAAAGAACCAAATTAGGAAAATAACCCCCTAAAGGGATGTTTCTCAATTTACAGTGTGAACAAATGCTAATTAATATAATTCATGCATGGAACTATCTATGGAAAATCATTTTCCGATGGTTTATAATACAATCTATTGTATAAGTATGAGATATAATAGAATTTTTTAAATACATAACTTGTCCGTATTAAATTTATCTTTCAAATCATCATTCTTACTGGGCCACTTTCAGATCAATTGAAAAATATCGGTTTCTTCGTAACAAATATGTGCAAATGAAGCATTGGCTGAAATGTTTGGCTCGATCGAGTCTCAGATACGTGGACATGAGGTGTCTTCAGTCCTAATCTCCACGTCACTTTCTTCATGCACTGACGCTGTCATGCTGCTGTGGGTGTGTTCTTTGTGAATAGGATGAGCTTATCACCATTTGAGATGCAGCATTAGATGCACTTAGACACACACACAGTACTCACCGTGGCCCATTTCCTTTCACAGGAGTTCTATTCAGCTGCCGAGCCCTTTTCAATCAAGCTTTTCCCTCTTCACCCCACTCTGATTGACTTTGACGTCTGTGGGTTTCGAAATTAACGTCAGTTTACATGTGAATATGCGAAAGAAATATAAAGTGGAAGTATATTTACTTAAGAAGTATTTGATGAAAATGTAGGGGGTGGGGGGAGGCTTTAATGTTGGGGCTTGGAGATTACATTTCAGTGTTTGGAGTTTTAATACTTCAGTGAGAAGCTCGCAGTTGCGCGTCGTCTTATTTCGTGTCCCACTCGTCTCTCATTCCTGACTGGCAGCTCGGAGACGCACACAGTAAAATCACTGGAAATCTCTTGATGCTCTTAAATCCTTGGTGGATTTCGCCGTGTGGTTTTTGTGAGTCTGTGAGTTTCATGACAGCTGAACTAGTTGTCTCATATACGGAGAAGTCTACACGTCGTATTAAAGGTTGAGCAACTAATGCAACTTCACGAGAAGTGCATTTCTGAATCAATATCACATCACAAGTTCATTTATGACAAGAGATTAGAGGTGCAACAAACAATTATTTGTATTATTGATTCCTCTGCTAATTAACTTATTCATAAAAGTCTCAATGATTCCTAAGATGTCTTGTCAAAAGGTTTGATATTTTAAATGTAAACTTTATTATAAATAACTATAAATTAAAAGAAAACACACATACAACCAAATACTGTTAATAGAATTATTTATTCTGTAAAATATACTGCCACAGGAAGACTTTCAGTTTTTTACCTGGTAGGTCAATGTCACAATCGCACCATCAACTGAATCTGACCAGTGGGAAAGGGGCTATTTCTTTTATATTCCCATTAAACAGGACATTTCCTCATCCTATTCACCATCCGTTTCTCATCCAACACACAAACCTTTTAGACTGTGCCTACAGAAGCTATATCATCCTCACCCTCCTTTAAAACAGAGCATGTCAGTTAAGGGCATGTTCCTCTTGTGTTAATCACAATGGCACAAAGGATTCTGCCACAGTGACAGACTGGAGGCTTTCACGCAGCGCTCATGTCTCTGAGCGAGTGTGTGCGCTGTGCGTGTGCGTGTGCACGTTTCTTTTTGTGGTAGTGGCAGTGTCATGTTAACTTTTCATCCAGGGAGAGAGAGACAGGCTTCATCAGTTCTAAAAATAAGAACCCAATATGTTCTCCTTCATCTTGGTGCCGTTCCCGTTTTCTAAAAGACAATAAGTTGGTTATTTATTTATTTTACAGTGACTAGCACACCCTGTTGTCTAAAAACTCAACGTGCTGCAGTTATATTTATAGTGACAAGTCTCTGCTGTGACAAGCAATCATGTTCTGAAGTACCACAATATATCTTCTGTGTCTTAAAGCCACAAACCTGCGCTGCTTCTTTTAAAACCGATGTAGCACGTTGACAGGTCTGTACCTGATTTACTGTTGTATTGAATTATCCAGCGTATGATATGTCCTAGTGACGCCTTCATCCAACTATACTATTGTAAAGAAATCCAACGCCATAGAAGCGTGTACGAGCATTTCTCGTCCTGGACTTGAAAAAGCTGTAAACTGTAAAAAATGTGCCACATTTAACGGACATTTCTTTTTCATTTTCTGAGGGTTTCTGTGGCACAGCGATGATGTGAAATTCATTTTTTTTTTTTTTGTTTGCCCAAGAGTGACGAACAAGGCCTCTTCCAGCAAACAAAATCGTGACACCACACATTTTCTAGGTCAAGGCTGTTAACGACGAGCGGGGAATGACGGGAGAGGTGAAATCAGAGGGAGAGTGAGAGACGCACAGGAGGAAACAAAGAAACTGTGCATGTGTGGTACTGGTGATGCTCCTGTTATTCTTTTACAGGCACATTATGGGGACTGAGAGCATTTTTTAAGACTATGGTTAGGTTAAGTTTAAAGTGAAGGTAAGAGTTAGTGTCCAGGATGTCCTCTGAAGTCATGGAGACGTGTGTCTGTGTCTGCTTATGTGTTGCTTGTTCAATAAGAAATGGTGACACAGATAAGTGCTCATGTGTGACAGCTGGCTTGTTGTTTTTAACACGGCCGCCCCGCGCCTTTCCCAGCTTCCATTCACAACAACAACGACGTGTCAGCGACGAGGAGAAACAACCTGGTACCTCAAGGCATCAGTTACTCTCGTGCACACGTCTGATCCTAAAGATCTGTTGCTGTGACACCTCACCGCCCTGTGGGCACACTCGGCCCGAAAACCTCTACCACTGGTTTCCCTCTGATGGACGGATGAAATCTGAAATACATTCAGCTCTGAAAGTATCCGTCTGCCACCTGGTGTTGCGTCCTCTTCTGTTCTTGCTTCACTATAATGGTTTCAGGTGGTTGTCGGCCACTTGGGAGTTAGCTCGATGAACTGTAAATAACTTTTTAAAGCACCTTTCAATGGACCCAAGGACGCTTTACATGTTTAAGGACATATTTAAGGTGACAGAGACAAAGACAAGGACAGATTCTATCAAATCAGGTCATTTACCTTCTTTTTAAAAGGTTTTCATTGTTTTTTTTTAATGTCCAGAGGGATGTGGCTTTGTGAGTCTCCATTGGCAGAGCATTCCAGAATTCAGATTCATTCAGTCCCATTGCCATTGTTTGGACTAGGCCCCTTAGAAAGGACATATTAATGCTTCAGCTCACCAAGACATTTTGGACAGTTCTATTCTCCCAACGTTGTGGGACCAGTTCGTGGAAGCATGACTCTGCCCCAGTGCACAGAGCAAGGTCCATAAAGGCTCAGTTGGGTGAGTTTGGTGGAGAAGAACTCGACTGGCCCACACAGAGCCCTGACCTCCACCCCGTCCAACACCTTTTGGGATGAACTAGAACGGACGTTTCGACCCAAGCCCTCTCGTCTGACCTCGTAAATGCTCTTCTGGATGAAAGGGCAGAAATTCCCACAGACACACACACAGAAAGCCTTCCCAGAGGAGTGGAAGCTGTTATAGCTGCAAATGGAAGAGCAACTCCATATTAATGTCTATCAGGGCCCTTAAATTCAGTCGAGCTTCACCAGATTGCACATAGATATCAGTTCCCTAAGTAAATATAGTTGCTTTCAGAAATGCTGTGAAGTCTGGATATTCTCCTGAAATTATCCTGAGGGGCTGTATATGAAAACGCAAATGTCAGAGTCTGTTTCTCCAGACATTTTCCAGAATGTTCCCCCCTATTAAAAACCGAAGGGATTGTCGGAGTGAGCCCTTTTAAGAACTCAGCCAGAAAATGGCCGTCGAATTCTACTTCTATTCTATTCCTCATTTATCTGGACTCTGAGCGAAGTTGCTTGGTTTTTAAAAAACTGTGTCTGGATCCACGCCAAGCTTGTATTTTTTTGCATAATCCTGGTGAAGAACAAACAAATCAACAGAGCTATCTTGTTGTTATCTATTTTCACATCAGCCAGACAAAGAGAAACATTTGGAGACTTGTTAGTGTCCACGTTACCAAAATAAGTGCGATAATGACTGAACTGTCTGCACTGGGACCAGTCGACTGTAAATCCAAAACACTGAGCTGACAGCTGAACTGCAGAGTCGGACGATGACTCTTTGTTTTCACGTCTCACATCATCATTTGATTCACGGTCAATAGGAAAATATTGATGGAATCGTACAGTACATATGAATTAAATCAGCTCGGTTCCAACATCATCACTCATATTCATATTTCAGACGACATATCAGAAATACGCAGCAACACACAATGATGGCAGCACGGTGCACTGGTGCATGTCGCTGTGAAATAGCAGCAGAGATCAGGTGTGTGTGTGTTTGTGTGTTTGTGTAGCGTTCAGGGTATTTACTGCTGAGGACAATTATGTTTTTAAAATCCTTTAATGTCACATTACTATGTATGATGCTATAAAAACGTCATGATTGACAGCTGAGACTGATTTGCGATTGGTCAAACTCAGCTTGACACTGGACGTGTATCACATCAAGAATTGAACATTTATGATAATGTACCCTCAGCTACCATTCGAGTATCACTGGGTGGTGCATGAAGCAGGGATCCTGTGTAATATGTGATAGTGTAAACTACAGCATGCACATAAATAAGTCAGTATCTCTTTTCCTCTGGGTTCGAGGTGAACTCCCGATCCCACTGTGAATTGACGACAACACACCAGTCAGTGTATCTTCGAGCTGCAGTATGCACGTGTTCCTTCCACTCCGGATAAGTGGATGAACAAATAAACTCTCTCTTTAATTAACGACACGACGGTGTCACGCCACAGTGAGGGAATGGTCATTCTGTCTGCAACATGTGCATCTCCTTGTGTAAATCCACTGTGTTGTATAGTTATCTGTGTCTTTTGCTGATACAATGTGTTTTTTAAACCGCTGAGCAGACTCTTTTAAGACAACGGGACCGACCCATTAGCCGGTCCCTCAGATTGATGTTGAATGTGGAAGTTATTGGGGGAGAATCTGCAGCCTGTGAATTCACTGTGTTGCAGATCAGAGCAGGTCTGACACAGCAGAGTGTTAAACTAGTGAAGCTGCTGTGGGTCTAACGCTAAAACTAGTTAGATCTATAAACCTTGGTGGAATGTACGTCTATGTACATTAACTACATGTATATATACTTTACTTGCTTGAGTCTTCAGATGTTTTATTTAGCAAAATTCTAAAATATTCAGTTTACGAGTATATACATTTTGAAATATTCTAATTAAAAGGTTCCCCACACTGACGAGCTACATTATAATGCTGCTTACATGTTGTTGTAATGTGCATGTTATTCTAGTAAAGTAATATTCTCCATATATAATTAACATTGTAAAAGAGGACGTTATTTTTTATGCTTACGTAGAGATTTGAAACAGGACTTTTCCTTTTATAGGCTACTTTTACTTCACAAAAAAGCTCTGCACCTCTAACTTTCTTTATTCTTTTCTTCTTCTATCCCAAGATTCCTAGTGTTTAAGTTTAATCACATAGTTTCCTGTGGTACAAGTACAAATGTCCCAGGTTTCTTGTTTCATGTGGAGTTTCTGCCTTATTTCTCCTCTAGGTTCTCTGAGCAGTTTGCGCTGATAATTGTCTCCATAATTGATTTTGGGGGGGGTGGGGCATGTGAGGTTGTGAGCTGCTCTGCGGGAGTCCTGCCAAGTGTGTGTGTGTGTGTGTGTGTGTGTGTGTGTGTGTGTGTGTGTGTGTGTGTGTGTGTGTGTGTGTGTGTGTGTGTGTGTGTGTGTGTGTGTGTGTGTGTGTGTGTGTGTGTGTGTGTTTTTGAGAGACCACACATCTGTGTATTCGATCTGTGCAGGTGCACATCTGTGTCCGGATGCGTGCGCTCTCGACTGAGTTGTCCTTTCGTGATGCGTCTGCAAAGTGTCATTCCACTCCAGCGGCTGATTGGTCCACGGCGGTCTCTGCAGGGCCGGTGTGACGTCTTTCACTCCTGGGAGGCCTTTTAGTGTACGTTTGGCTTGTGTGAGGGTGCGTGTTATTTCCGTTGTGCTTCCTTAACCATGAGTGTGACGCTCCCAGGCGTGCTTTCTTTCTCTAGGAGGCACGTACAGTACAGAACACACACACACACACACACACACACACACACACACACACACACACACAAAGGGATACAACAACATTAGTAACTTGCTGTCTCAGGAGCAGGAGACTAACCTGGTTAGAACCCACTGGCTAATTAGGACGAGAAGAACCAGGCTCACTTGGTGTTTGACCACTTTCATACATCACACTTATGAAAACAGGTAAAGGGAGAAGGAGGCGTTGAAACGGTGAAATTACTTCTAAATCAGTGTGATGAAAATACTTTTATCTCCCTCTCGTGGGCCACAACAATGCTTGAACAGCCTGTTTGACTGCTATGAAACAGTGCAGATTTACCTGTTTCCCTCCGCCATAAAACTGCTTCTTTTTTTTTTCATTTCGTCGTGTTGCATTGGTTGAGGAGGTGCAGCGCTTGTGGGGGCGGCGGCCACCACATCGCAACGTTCATAGCCTCCAATATGTCAAAAGTAATTAGGCTGATCGGAGAGTATACCCTATTATGCACGGAGAGGTGTGTGCGCGCCCGTGCTGTTAATTAGACTGATGAGTCGACGCTAATAAGCCCAACGCAGACCCTCAGCCACGAGACTGCTTGTGTTCTCGTTACACTTCCTGTACCTTTTTTACATCGAGGAATGTAATGTTTTGCTGCTTTGCTCGTCTCACTGTGGACCTGAAATGTGCACAAATCGATGAAGAGCACTGTTTAATAAAAGCTCATTATAATGGATTAGGCGATTTAAAAAAATAAATAAATAAATAAAAAAGAATTTCAATCAGCCATTTCTTCTTTCACTAATTTTTCAGCCAGAAATGCGAAATATTCGACGGTGCCAGCTTCTAGAAGTATTTTTTAATTTGTGTGTCGGTTTTACAAAATAAGCAGTTGGAGTGTGTTAAACAATTCTAATAACTTACATTTTTATGGGGACCCAAGGACGTTTTACATATTTGAAGGAGAAGTACATATTTTAGGAGACAGAGACAAGGACAGATTGTACCAGATCAGGTCATATGCATTTTTAAAGTAGTTATTTGAACGTCACAGGATGTGGCATTGAGAATCTCTATTGGCAGAGAATTCCAGCGGGTGGGGGCAGAGCCACGCTAATAAGAAATTCCACTGTTTTCTGACTAAAACATTCATTGATAATTGAGAAAATACTTGTTCATATTCATATTCAAATTCCCTCTGTGCAAATTTAGAAGTTGGTCATATTTAAAAAAGAAGATATTTGGCTTCATGGTTTAATATTCACACCCACGTTACTCTCCCTGCGCTTCATCATAATGCTCAAGCTGTGCCGGAGATTTAATAACATGAAATGATGAATCACCGCAGTCTCCCAAGAGTTCCTGCGTGTGATGGTGCAATCAATTTCCAATAAACAAAAAATTTACCAGCCAAGTTTGTCCATTGTGAGACGAAGTGTGAGCCCGGAACGCGGCGTACAGATGGAGAAAGATGGTGGCAGGGTGGAGTATGACAGCGCACGGCCATTGTTCTATTCTTCTAACAAAAGCCCTAAATCGAGTCGCCTCTTGAAAGCCTTTGCTGGAAGGTGAAACGAGCTCCACGAGCTGCTCCACCATCTCCTCCACCAACACTGGGGATTTATAACCATGCTTCTCCTTTCTTCCCCCCCCCCCCCAAAACTTCAAAGACCTTCGCATAGGAAGAAAACATACAAGGTAGAAATGAACCAGCTACGGTTTTGGGGCGTTTGAAAATCTCTGTTGACATCATGCCACTAGACGCACAGAAGCTACAAATTAGGCAGTGACAGTTGTCGCCGTTTTGAATAAGCTTTGGTCCGAGATTTTGATAGTCGGCTACATTTCTGCTCGACAAGCGTTTCATTTTCCCAAACGACCTTCACTCCCAGGGGAGAGCGGAGAACTGGGTTTGGCTGTAATTAGGCGAGCTCGCCGACAAAAAAAGAAGCACTCAAGGTGGAGGAGGAGGAGGAGGGGGAGGAGGAGGAGGAGGATAAAAGACAGGGAAGGAGAGGATGAAGGTGGGGAGGGTGTGAGGAGGAGGAGGGCAGATAATGAGAGGCAGGGTGACAGAATGAAAGAGTGCAAGAGCATGTCAAGAGTCAGGGGAGGGAGGGAGGGGGGGGTGTTAGCCTGCGGCTGCCTCATGGTGTGATGTCGTGGAACCTTCTCCCCATGTTTTATTACAAGGGGCTCTGTGTTGAGGTCTGTGTTGAGGTCTGTGTTGAGGTCTGTGTTGAGGTCTGTTGTCGTCAGCGTGTCATGTGACTTCATTTTGCATCGTTCGCCCACAGCAGAACTCTGCTCGAGCAAAGTGGTGTCGTCGACCGTTCATTAAAGGAAGCAGCACAGGTGACGTCTTTCATACTGCAGAATCCCTGATGGATCCACTAAAATGAAAACTAGAATGGTAGAGAGAGCGGCGAGGCCCGAGAAGGTAACGGCCTGTATTTATATAGAGCTTTTCTAGTCTTGATGACCACTGACAAGTGTTTACAGTCTCAAATACTTCTTAAAGTCATTGTAGCTGCTGCACATTTTACACACCTTGCCTTGTCAAAATACTACAGATATGCATATTTTTAATATAAGCACATATGCTCCTGGGTTTTTATTCTGGAAGTATTATATTTATTTATTTAACACAGAGGAAAAACTTAATTTGGCAAAATATCTCCGTTACATAGTAGTTCCCTAAATGTGTGTGAATTTGTTCCTCAAGATCCCTGAATTCCTCCCTGGGAAAATGGTCAAAATGCCTCTCACTGTTAAAGAGAGAGAACTGGACCTGCACCAGAATGTAATGGGTTCTTTTTGGATTCTTAACACGTCCTTCCACCAAGTTTTGTGGAAATCCATTCAGTTGTTTTTGTGTAATCTTGCTTACTAACAAAGGACCACAGCTCTTGGCGGAAGGTAATTATATTTCTTAGGTCTTTCTATGGCTACGCTCGTGTTTTGACTTGTCTCCTCTAATTGTGACTGTTCAGAGCAACGCGGAGCAGTTTCTGTTGCTTGAATAACTTAATTAAAATAATAATAATAATTTCTCCATGAGGTGGGTTCTTTTGTCTCAGTGGAATTAGCATTTGTGCTAATTTTCTGACTTTTATCAGATTGTTTGCTCCCCTTTCTGCACTATGACAGTAATTAAAAATAAGAGTTTTCCATTCTTTGACTTCACAATCCCAAATCTTTCATCGCAGGCTGTTTTTCTCCGGCTCGCTGCATTACCATGTATGTTCATGCATTTCATTCATCTCCCTGTATTACATGTGTCTCATTCTTCCAATTTACCGGCCCGTCAGGCTTTGTACACGCCAGACAGAGAGATGCTGCAAATAGTTCTTAGGGCTGCAGACATATAAATATATCACCATTAAAGCAGCAGGATGTATAATACGAAGAGACATGTTTCACAATGAAAGTTGTCATGTGGGATTTTGCTGTCAAGCTGCTTTGTTGTGGAGTTGTCACATAGGCCTGCTTCTCATCTTCCACTTAGCTTTGTTCCCGTCGGAGCAGGTATGATTATCCTTGTGATGTTCGGCGCTGTGACAGCGCGTCGTCCAGCTGTGATCAAATCAATGTATATCGGGTAAGTATGTGAGATTAGAGCGGCGGGCTGAGCTGTGGGTTCAAGCGGGGACATGAAGTCAGTAGTGGCGCCGACAGCAGCCGGGTAATACCTGCACATACTCGCATAACAGAGCCGTCAGTTAAAGGCTATTTGCTGCTGCTGACTGATTTCACCTGTGTGTAATTACTCTAATTACTTTAATTTACGCTCACTGACAATGCAATGCACTAAGTCATTAAATTACCTGCAATGTGATCCGCCTGCTTATTTCAGATAAGAGTCGTTATAATGACTCTCAGCACACTGGAATTCAGGACGTGCATTCAGGAGCGAGGGATATATAAGAGTATGTTTTGTGTTATTGTACAATATCAATCATAATTGGGTTTTCCAACAACATTTCTGGAAAATTAATCGGATCGCTTATGGAGAACCGACAAGAATATCTCACAAATCAAAGCACTCAGCCAAAGAAAAGTCAATATTTTAAGATTGTGGGCAGAAAACCGCCTCATTCATTTGTCTGCTGGATGGTTTATGAAGTTATATTGTCTCTTAGTTCACTTCGTCAAGTCCCAGTGAAGCTCTTTCACCTCAAGGTTTTATTTCTTCGGCGTAACTATTTGCTAAACAGGTAAAATAAGACCCTGTAGCGGAGAATTTCCCACACTGCTTTTTCGACTGCTTACGATGCTTGCGAATGCTAAGTAGCATCAAACTTGCCCCTCGAAGTCATCATCCGTCATGGTCGTCCCAAGTCACGGGTTCTTCCTGTGTTGTTGTTGTGTGAATGCAGCGTTTCCTCATTACTCCAACCTTTTCTTTAAGTATTAGTAGAGTAAACCTTTTTCCTGATAGATGGGTCATAGACCAGGCATTTCAACGTATACTGTTTCACTGTATCCTGTTGTATATAGATGAGGTCAAATGTTCACAGATGACAGTCGGGAACAAAACCGTCACCCCGAAGTAAATACAAGGTAAAATGATGACATTTATTCTACCTGGATTAGCTTTGTTGTCATTGGGTCGCATCTTTTTGTTTATCCTGTATTAGCATAACCACAGGGCTGCTTTTTATTTGTGGCCCACTCATCTCTTTTCATCGTAGTGTGTGTATGTGGGAAGAAGAAGGAAAGGAGACGCTTCGCAGAAAAAAAGGTGTGAAGGGGGATTTTAGGAATTCGAATGACATGCATCACTGTGCAGCTTCCTGTTTGAGCTGACTCTTAATGAGACGTACCTGTCCTCTCCCTGCAGCTCCCTGTGTTCACCTCTCTCTCTGACTGTCTCTCTTTTTGTCTGACAGAGACAGTGATGGACACGAGGACGGCGACAGCTGAGCTCGGCTGGATATCGTTCCCTGCCAATGGAGTAAGAACCATGTGCCAAAGTATACTGTATGTGCTGTGTGTGTGTGTCTGTGTGTGTACCCTGGGGGGGAGGCAGTTAGAGTATTACAGTGCGTCATTAACAAATCTGTCAAAATCTTAATTACACATGCAAGGTGACACCAATTAACCAGCACTGATGTAGAATAGAATGGATTCCGATAGATCAGAGATGTGTGGCGCGCACAACAACTCGCAATAGACACACAAATAGATCAGAATAAATTGAATACACTATAATTGAATAAAACCAAATAGGTTGTTCCAGCCACGGAAACTCCGCAGAGTTTTTAAATGCTGTCTTGGCAAGTAGCGTTTACATTGGTCGGCTCTCTTTCTCTCTGTGTGTGTGTGTGTGTGTGTGTGTGTGTGTGTGTGTGTGTGTGTGTGTGTGTGTGTGTGTGTGTGTGTGTGTGTGTGTGTGTGTGTGTGTGTGTGTGTGTGTGTGTGTGTGTGTGTGTGTGTGTGTGTGTGTGTGTGTGTGTGTGTGTGCTCTAATTGTGATGAATGGTTGTCCCTGTGCAGAACAGAACAAGGTAGAGGAGAGGGGAAAAGGAAATGAGGGAGGCGAGCAGGATAGAGAGACAAAACAGGAGCAAGGGAGAAAGAAAGTTTAATTTGTGTCAGTTCTCTGTAAACCCATTAATCATTTGAGCCTCTCCTCTCCCCTCTCATCCACACCCCCTGCCCTTCCCTCACCCACGCACACTCCCCAGTGGGAGGAGGTGAGCGGCTATGATGAGAACCTCAACACCATCCGGACGTACCAGGTGTGCAACGTGTTCGAGCCCAGCCAGAACAACTGGCTCCTCACCACCTACGTCGACCGGCGGGCGGCACAGCGCATCTACGTGGAAATCCGCTTCACCGTGCGAGACTGCGCCTCCATCCCCAGCGTCCTGGGCTCCTGCAAAGAGACGTTCAACCTCTACTACCTGGAGACGGACAGGACCGTGTCCGAGGGCAACAAAGGGGTGGAGTACTGGGCCAACGCGCCTTTTCTTAAGGTACCAGAAACCACAGCCTCTGAATAGAGGAGCGAAGCGGGAAAAGCCGAGTTCTGGCAGCAGTCTCGCTGTGAATTAACATTTCAAAGTACATTTTAATGACGATCTCAGTGTTACTCTGCACACAGATACTGTTGAGCCGTGTTATGCCAAGGGTTCAGCGTGGAGTCAGACATTTTCTCTTCTTCTGACTTTGGTATGCTAAACAGGAGTGTTAAGAGCCGCAGCACCCAGACTCTAATCAGTCGCTGCTCTGGAGGAAACACAGGCCAGAGGCTGGTGTTCTCTGCTCATTCATTACGACATGTCACTCTCCTCTGAACACTGGTGTCTCCAAACTTGGGTTGAAGAAGATGTCGACTCAATAAACCCATTGGACTGTCTGAAATTGCATTTGTTGTAAAGTTGATAACGGGGGTTCGTATTTCTTAGCTCATTAAAAGTTGTCGGAGATGCAGGATTTTTATGTGACGGAAGCAAAATGCAATCGAGAGGCAACACTCCAAACTTTTGTCAGTGCAGCTGAGTCACTGTTTAAATCAGCCTCAATTTATGACTAGTTAGTGGTCTCAAAGGCATGTTTCCAGTACTTTACAGCAGCTTCCCCAAAACATTGTCCTCTGTGTTGAAGCTTCCTCGTCCGCAAACTGTGTTTTACGTCGTTAAACAGAGATTTTAACACTCAGATTTTAAAATCCTCGTTTCAGTATGTCAAATGGAGAGTTTAAGAACGGCGGCTATATACCTGCTTCTCTATTTTGCAGCTGAATTTAGTGTCATTGCACCACATCGCTGGCATTCACAGTCGCCTGCCTCGCCCTGTATTACTTGGATCACAGCGTTCTTCTCTGGTAGTTCCCTTTTCTTATAAACGGAAAGGAAAATATCCCCAGTAGTGTAGACTGTAGGTCTAAAATACACCAAATATTCACCCTTCTAGAAAGAACACACACAAGCTTGTCCGTTTATTACTTTTCTCTCATCCCCCTTCCTTTCCTTCGCCTCCTCCGTCCCTCTCTCTCTCTCTATTTGCGTTGCTGCCAGGTGGACACCATCGCAGCAGATGAGAGTTTCTCCCAGGTTGATTTCGGAGGGAGGCTAATGAAGGTGAACACAGAAGTGCGGAGTTTTGGGCCGCTGTCCAAAGGCAGAGGCTTCCACTTGGCCTTCCAGGATCTGGGGGCCTGCATGTCCCTGCTGGCTGTCAGAGTGTTCTACAAGAAATGTCCCAGCGTGGTGCAGAACTTTGCTTTTTTCCCAGAGGTACGTAGAGGCACGCCTAACTGCAAACTGTGTTGCTGCTTTCATCTTCGACTTTGGAAGAGCTGTTATCAAAAACATGTTTATAAACCCTTTTGTGTAGACGCTGACTGGAGCAGAGTCCACCTCATTAGTCATTGCCAGAGGAAGCTGCATTCCCAACGCGGAGGAGGTGGACGTGCCAATAAAGCTTTACTGTAACGGAGATGGAGAGTGGATGGTTCCCATCGGCAGCTGCAGCTGCAAGTCGGGTTACGAACCGGACAATGGCAACGTGTGTAGAGGTAAATCTATATGTTAACTAGAATGGCACTCAGTAGAGCACATACATCTGCCAAGGCCTAGCACTCCCTTTAAATTCAATCAAGCTGCACCACAGTGCACACACACACACACACACACACACACACTCATAGTGAAAGTCCCTTGTATGTGTCTGGTTGTTTTCATCAATATCCTTGAATTATTCAATGGGAAATATATGAAAATGTCAAAATTCTTTCTCACAATGTAAAAGAAAGATCCTTGGTCCGTGTTCCATTTTGTAGAAAATCTCTTCAGTAGGTTTTGCACAAACAAACAAACAACAAACAAACTAGGATGGAGCAAATGAGGTTGTTCTTGTTCAAACTGCACTCAATGAAAACAAGAAAAATCAATGAAAAGTGAAAACAGTCGTGTGGAGACTGAATTAATGGCGTTTTAATGACCTTGCGCACAAACACGTGACATTATCTTGAAGCACGAACCCACAGAACCTGAGTGACAGAAGATCAATGTCCAGCCAACGTGCTTCTCAGCAGGCAACATCTCAATGAGCAAACAACAAACACACAAGAGCCAACCTCACAAATACACCACAGCAACAATGGAAATACTGAACCGCATCACTAAGCTACAATGACATATATGTTTTTAGTTCAGATGTAAATCGCTCAAATACACATGCAGATTATCTTTTTAATATCTCGTTTGTTGTTTGCTGTTAGAAATCTGACACGGTTGAATCCTGACTTGCTCTGCGAGACACTGCTGAGTCAAATTATGTAGAAAATGCAAATGTTTGTTGTATCCAGGGGAGCAAAGCATGTCATCTGTGGCAGTCCTCGTTAAATACGCACACGCGTGTCTACATTTAGATGTATTTATGCCCAGGGGTGCAGCCCACGATGTTCAGTATGTTAATGTTAGTAGAGGCAGACTTGGCTGAGCGAGGCACAGAAATAGCTTCTTCAGTATCTCTACCTCTTTTTCTTCTTCTTTTTTTATATCTGGCCTCCTTCCCCATTTCCTCTCCAAAGTAAAACCCATCATTTCTTATTTTCCCTGGAGAGTCTCATCCATTTGTGTGTGTGAGTGTGTGAGTGTGTGAGTGTGTGTGTGATGTATGTACATATGGTGAAATGATAAGTGAGGGCGCTTCATCCCATGTTAATTAGCCTAGCGTGTTCCAGCCAGATTAGTCTTCTGTAAATTAGTCCTGGCCTGTCAGAGAGTGTCAGGGAGACGGAGGAGTATCACATCAGGAAGGAAGGAAGGAATCATGGAGGGGAAAAAACAATGGAGGGAAGCGAGGGACAAGGATGGAAGGAATCATGGAGGGAATGAAAGAAAGGAAAAAATTAGGGAGGTGAGGAAGAAGGCAAGGAAGGAATGATGGAGGGAACGAAGTAAGGAGGAAGAGAGAAAGAGCCGTCTGAAGGGAAGGATGGGCAAGAAAGTAAAAAAAGAATATAAATAAAGCAGAGAGAACAGAGACGACTGATAATAATATATAATAATAATAATATTCTACCTTCTACGTCAAATGCTCCGAATGAAACGGAAGCTTAGACTTTTGAATCTCTGGCTCTTTGCTCATAAGAAAACGTGCCTGACTTGATTCATGGGAAACTGTGATTAAGTCTGACAACGTTACAGTGATGTTGATTGTCATTGCAAAAAGAAATTAAGGTGGAATTAAAAAAAATCAAAAAGTCGTCCAAGTCCTTTGCTTCGGACGCCTGAAAACTATTTAGCTCGTCGTCGTTGCCCTTGAAAACCAACGTGAGGAAGTAGAGCTGGGAAATTATTACATTTTCATATCAATAGACGAGAGCAGTGGATGTTCTAAACATGATTTGTCTGGAATTGGCTGTTTGGCCTGTGGTGGTTGCAGCTTATTACTGAAACTGTAAAAAGTGATCTTTAGTAATTGAGCCGCGGTAAAAAAAATAAAATAATCGCTGCCGGACTCGTGTTGTCTTGATCGACAGCGTCGCGAACAAAGACGAGTCCCAGGAGAAGCTGCTACACAGTTTATTGATAGTGAACGTGTTGTTTGAGCAAATCGCACCATATTTCATACAGTGGTTCCTTAGGTCCTTAACAACACACAGGCCAAGTCTGAAGTCGATGAGATGAACGGTTCTTGAGATATGACGGACACACACAGACAGACACGCGTTTATCAGGATCGTATATCCAACCTGAAATTGCAACCTGCTGATATTTTACTGGATTTTCTCATTTTCTCTTAGAGGACGATGTCTACTGCGACCGGTGTTTACATTGTTTTTAAATCCCTTCCAAAGTCAGAGCGGATTCCATACAATTTAAATGAGGATTTGAGTCAAAGGCAGAACGCGCCGGGGTATTCTCGGATGGGAGCGTGTCGGCTGGAGTGTGCAGACTGCAAACACGGCCCGTCGACATGACGTGACAGTTTCTGTGGAGCCGAGTCCACACACACCTGCGACGGGCTGTATTCAAAGCTCCTGTGCTTAGACTGTGATCCAGTGTGTCGTGGGACAGAGTGTGTCCCGTCTTGTCTGCGCCCAGCCGCCATCTTCTTGGTGAGCTTGTCTGCCAATCAGCTGATAACCACTTGGCAGGAGACTGGACTCACCAGTAGAACAGACGGTTATCTTTCTGTGTGTGTGTGTGTGTGTGTGTGTGTGTGTGTGTGTGTGTGTGTGTGTGTGCGTGTGCGTGTGTGCAAACTCAACAAATATTCAAAAGACTTACTTCAAATGCTCCTCTCTACAAATGTGAGCACTATCATCAAATACACACAAACACACAACCTACCCCTGCTGTGAACCCCGACAATGCAAAGAGATTTTTTAAAAACCTGCAGGCGTTGAACGCACACAAACACACACGGGCGTTTGTCTTTCTGCAATTGTGAGGACGCTCATTGGCATATAGACACGCACACTTTCATGTACGTTTTTTAATAATTGACCAGCGAGCCCGTATATGCCAACTTCAGACGGTTGTTATCCACATGACTCCACAGCCGGCTGAAGGCGCAGAGGGGAAACTGATCTATTTCTTTCTCTTTGTCCCTTTTCTTTAAAACACTGTCTTTCTCTCTGTACATCTCTGAGTCACGTGTCTCTGTCCTGTCTCCTGCAGTTTGTTTTGTTGTTTCAACGTCCGTTTCTTAGGTTTGTTCCAATCACATGATGGATTTTTGTTCTTCACACAAGAAACTCTTTAATTTCTGTAAACCCGATCACATCAGATTAGGTGCATATCATTGTTGTCAAATATTCATATATAAAAGACGCAGCGGCAGATTGTTCAGGTCAGAACAATATCTGCAGCTTATGAGAATTATACTAGAGAACATGCTTAGTTCCTATTGTATCTGTTGCAGGGATGAAGCAGCTTTCTTTTAACTGTTATTCAGAATGCTCCCTGAACAGTTTAATTTAAACACTGATCAACACTGATCAAACTCTAATTACAAATTAATGTGGATGCTTTGTATGATAAAAGTGACCTCATACAGTGAGAAGATTTTTAATCCTGGCTTTTAAATATAGTTTGCCGATTGTCAATATTTCTGTCTGTTCCGGATTTAAATTATGACTGATGTTCCAAGTGTGGGTACAATCCCACAGACACACACACACACACACACACACACACACACACACACACACACATCATCCTCATGCATTTGCAATGTTAGCAGATCCTTTGACAGCCGGACACAAAAAGACAGAAAGAGAGAGATAACTATACAGAGAGGTATCAGGAGACGACTGAAAGAGAGCGGGAGCAAGACCTGTTGCCATGGTGACACGCCCCATGTGTATGAGGACGGTTGTTGAATAAGTGACCTTGACAAGCCAGATGTCTATCTGCGTATTCAAGACACAAACACACACATACAGACACACACACACACACACAAAAGAGGCACAAGGCATTGACATGCAACTTCAAAAGGTCTGAATACAAAGAAACGAGCAGCGACGGACAGAAAGTGAGGAAAACCTGGACAAAGCTGGAGCTGAAGGTAAATATACGAGGAAACATAATGGATATATTTCTTTCAAGTATTATCTACACTTCAGAACCAGCGACTCTAAGCAAAGCGGCATTGGTCGACTTAATGCTTATTTAGTTCTTTTTAAACCACTTTGATCCGGCTGCATGCAAAGACCCACCAGAGCTTTTTAATGCGTGCATTTCACAGCGCTCTGTGTTTTGGGGGTATTTTTTTTGTTATGTTGGAAATAAAACGAGGGAGATAGAGCTGCAACAAAGGGCCTCTGGCTGGAGTCAAGCCGGGGACGCCGTGGTACATGGTTAACATCTTAATCCCGGAGTTTTACAGGTTTGCACTGTGGAAGTGACGGGACGCTCCACCGCTACAGAAAACTCCCGCCCCGCACCTTTCTGGATTGGGGGGGTCCAGTCATACTGATGGTGAACATTATTGTTATTGGATTTAATTAGATTGAACCAGCTATTAAAAGGCCAGTACATTCAGAAATTCCCCCGTTTGACACCACGAGGAAGTGAGGAAGTAAAATGTATTTATATATTGTCACAGACCTGGAGTCACACAGCGCTTCACAAGGAAAAGGTAAAAAATAGAGCTCATACAAAATGCAAAACAGAAAACAAAAGAGACCTGGTCCAGACTTGATCGTCACCTAAAAGAACCTCATATTTAACGACAGTAATTAGGACAAACTTCACAAAGGAAATACAAAAATCTCCTTGTCCCCCCCACAGCTCCGCTAGAAGAGGCCCCATGCGTCCCAGACCACGTCCCAATGTGGTGATCGGATCTCTGATGTGTCCCCAATTATTCTGGGCTGTGTTCACGCTTGTACTTGTGATCGGATGTCTCTTCCTGGAGGTGTCAACTAAAGCGCTGCTCTTTCCTGCACCGGCCAATCACATCACATTAATGCGAAAGAGGAGGTTGAGGCAGCTGGTGAACAAGCGTGTGTTTCCATCGCAGGTTTTAATTTTCCATGCACGTCTCTTTAACATTGTACTGATATCTAGAATAGCGTGTTAGCGTGGTCATAATTCAGAATGAGCCCTCACAACAGGCACTAATGAAATTTTTGAATGTGTGTAACATCCTCTGACTTTACTTGTGATCTGTTTAACTTTGCATGTTTGTCTTCGTGTTACGTTTGAGTTTGAAGTCAATCTGCTGTGACCTTTTTTCACTTTGGCTTCAAACTTGATGTCAGACCTTTTTATAGTTCACCTGTCACATGCTCCCACACTCGCTGTCAGTCTCACAGCCAGTCGACGTCGTGCTGAAGTCGGGGCAGTGACTCTTTCTGCAAATATTGGTGCTTAGAGGGACTCGGCTGCTGACCGGCGGGGAAATGTTTAATGGCTTACCTCAGCTCCCTTATGCAGTATTTATACAACTAACAAATTATTTAGAAGTACTTTTGCCTGACACATAAACTCTCACCTGCCTTTAGTTTGGTTTAACTTCAGATTTTCAAGAAAGAAAATAATTCCAACTTCTCCTTTTCCAAATTCGACCTGATTCTGACCTTGTGTTTTCCAACTGTTCTGTCATTTTGGCTAAAATCCTGATCTCAGGAGTCCATCCGCTCCGATGAAAACGTCTCAGAAGTCACAGAGACTTGCTGCCGTAAATAAAAACCACTGCTGCTCAGATGATGTGCATATTTTGTTCAAAGTCCAGTGTTATAGATACAGGTTTCACCCAGTAACACCAGCAAGGTGATTCTGGCCTCTGACATCATGTCCAGGCAAAGGTCAGGCGTTGTGCTATTTAAAAATGCATGTCAAAATTAAAAATGCAACAGTACCTGTGCTTCACCATCTGGAGTAAAGAGAGTGATTCATCCATCTGTGGCGTCAGAAACCTGCTGTTTGTGGTTTAGAATGAAGTTTCACCTGCTTATTATTTGAATGTGTTTTTTATCTGTCAGTCAAATCACAAAACAGGTCAAATATGAGACACTGTGAAAATGATTAATGTGTTTGAAATGCTTTCTGTGTGTGGGTTCATTCCCACTGACTCATTCTTACGTGTTTTATTTAAGTTTGACAGAAAAACGCGCCTCAAATTCAGTTTATTAGTTTGTTTATGTTAAAGCTGTGTAATTCACATGGATCTTTTTTTTAAAAGACATCAGGCGTTCAAGGGGACTGATATTTATGAGCGTGTGAATGTGGATCAAGTGAGTGTTGGGTCTTGAGCTGCGCTCTGAGGCTACATACTATACTTGTCCTGCCATCTCCAGATGACTAGCTGGCCTTCAGTGAAAAGGAAGGGATGACCTTCATACACAAACTGTCGTCTGTACGCATCATCTTCTTTTCTTTATCCTGTAACTACAACAGAGGCATCGAGTCCACACGGAGTCTGATTTCCATTTCGACTGTAGTCTCAGTCGCAGGCGTACTGCAGAGCAAATAATGAAACTACGTGCAGGCAAGCTGAATAACGAGAACGTTCCTTAAGCTCAGCATGAGCCGTCCCTGCATGAATAGAAGTTGGGAGGGAGACAAAGGGGGACATCGTCTTTAAGAATTAATTTATGTGTTTGGTGTCATGAAGGATAATTCAGTACAAATGTATAGACAGAAGCGACTCTGACCCAGATAAGGCAGCTGGAGAAATGAAGCCCCCGTTCCACACCGCAGATAATCAGTGCGACACACATTTTGTGGACCCACACAGAATATTTGTTTGTGTGTCTTGTCAGAACAAGATCATGAGCCGCTATTCCAGAAAATCCCCCCCTCTGTGCTTTGTCAACTTCTGAGCACCAATAATAGCTCCGCTTACAAAACCAAGTTCAGGGAACGTTTGGAGACAAATAGATAAATAACTGACACACAAAAAACGTGACGCAAGCAACATTTCCTCATTCATTACATATTATTTATGTTCTTGATGCAGAGTTGTGTATTGTTTTTATTAATGCACCCCCCCCCCCCCTCTCTCTTCACAGCCTGTCCTCAGGGCACCTTTAAGTCCTTCCAGGGGGGAGGATTATGTCAGCAGTGTCCGCTCAACAGTCGCTCCACCATCGAGGCGGCCACCCTCTGTGGCTGCTGGAACGGCTATTACCGCGGCGACATGGACAAACCTGAGGACGTGTGCACCAGTGAGTCCATCCGTCTCTCTGTCAAACAAAGGCACAAACAAACACAAACACACAATAAACCTGTCAATAGTGCAGTCGGGTGTGATTCTGCCTCAGGACGACCGATACAGGCTCATGAACGCATGATCTTTGGTCTCAAGCTACCAATAGCTGTCGTATTAGAGCTCATCAGTGCTCGACATTACTGGCCCTGCCACGGCTCAATATTAAACAACAAAACAAAAAAAATCAATATCTGCTTCTCATTTCTAATTCCAACTCTAATTCCGTGCACCTCACTCGGAGTTAGTGTGCCGCAGCGCTCCCCCGCCCTCGTTTGGGGAATTTGGGAGCAGTAAGTAATAACGCTGCCACGTTCCTCTGGCGTTTCCATTGAGGTGAATGTGTGTTTAGTGTGTTGAAGAGGCGACATTGCTGTTCAGGACGAGGCACGGAGTCAGACAAATGCAGGCTCCTCGTTCCACAGAGAGACGCCGTAAGTAGGTTAAAACATGAATCACTTTGGACTGTCGAGCGACTGTGCAGCTCGTCTCAAACCGTGGACCACGCTGTGTGCATGTGCGTGCGTGTGCGTGTGTGTGTGTGTGTGTGTGTGTGTGTGTGCACAGGTAGGTGTGTGTGTTGCGTCCTGGTGACCTGGATAGACGATTCTTTTTTGGGCAGTGTCGAAAAACTCTCATTCACAAGATGGACTTTATTTTACAGTTACATTCATTAACTTTCAGTTGGGCATGTTGACTAAATAATGCATTACTGATTATTCCCTTTATGTATGAAAAGAGATGCGTCTGTTTCAAACAATGTGACGTCAATGACCACGTACTTGCATGCGTCCTTTACATTGGCATGGTTGTCAAGCACCACATCCACTAGAGGGCAGCACAGAGCGGAGAGTTTCTGACAACAACAAACGAGGCGATGGTGGACGAGGTTTTGATGATGTGCTTCTTAGGAAAGACGTTAAAGGCTCGTCGCAAAAAGTTGGTGAAGCTGTTGGCTACACTGCCCCTCATGATTTCAGGGGGTATTGCTTTGTTTTTTTCTGTCTAGTTTGTATTTGTAAGCTTTTGCCTCACGTGTTCGGGGGTTCCAACCAATCGCCAGGCCAGTTCCTCTCTGTGTGGAGTTGTGCGTTTTCTCTCCACGCCTGCTTCCTCCCACAGAGAACACGTTTGTCTATCGCTCGGTCAGCTGGGATCAGCTCCTGACCTCTGTGACCCCTCAAAAGACTTAGTGGGATAGATAATAAGTCTAATCTGGGCAACAAGGGTAAAGCTAAAGGTACATTTTCACAATTTCGACTGTTGCAACACTATTCTGCAGCTCGCTTTGCTTTCACACCACAAACCAACCACAGCACACTTGGAAGTAAGGAGACAACTTTTCACACTTACATTTATATCGTCCTCACCAGCCTGTTTGAAACAACAGCAAACGGTCGAGAGTGTTAAATTTAACAAATCAAATGCAGACAAAGACAAACTCTGGGTTCTGAGTAAAAATGAGGAAGTGGTTTTAGAGATTGCTGGGGGGGTTTGGGGTCTCTGTGGTGAGGCTGAGAATCCAGGTAATGTAGCAGGTGAGTGATTGGAATCCGTGTGGCTGGTGTAATGCAGACAGGTGAGTTTTTGGCAGAAGGTGAACAGGCTCTGAAGACGAATGGAGAACGGGCACGGTAGAAACTTAAAATATACTAAACCTCAAAGTGGCAATTTCAGAAGTTTTTTTTTTTTTCGTAATGAAACAATTTATAAGGTTAACTTATTCCGACAACAAAGCAAACACATGAAAAGCTTCACCTCAAACAACAGCAGCACCTTTTGAATTGATGCTGACAGAAGAGAACAGCATCGTTCTCAGGGAAAAGGAGGGAAACACAGTCAGACTTTTAATTCAAAGGCAAAAACAAATTGAGGTTAACGTTTTTAGCTGCAAAGTAAAAAAAGACAGAAAAGTGCATGCGCTCTATATAGTTTTTTTATTTTTAGAATGTATGAAGGAGCTTCACTTTATATTTGGTACAAACTCAATCAGATGAATTCAGTGAAATGAAGAGTGTGGATGTAGTTGCCTGAAAACCTGCCCCACACTGAACCTCATGGGCTGCAGGTGTGTTTTTGAACTGTATATGTGCACGTGCTGTTGCCAGGATGTGTCCTGTTCTTATTAGCATGATATCTCAAACGCCTTGAGGGAATTCCTTCAAATCTGGTGCAAACGTTCACTTTTCCACTGGTCAAAAAGAAGAACGATCATCTGGTTTTTGGATGCAATTAGAATGGATACAGTCGGCATTCACATTCACCAGCTCCTACACAGGCAATGGGAAAGGAGTCAATCGCCTTTTTAGGGGGTTTAAACAGAATTAAATAACCTGCAGATACCCACTTGTTTTGGGGTAAAAGATGTTTTGGACTGAAGGATGACCTGGTTGGACTTTGGCTTTTCATCGTGGACACATAATCATAAGATCGCATCGAGACAATCCTCAAATTTACTAAAACTCAACAGATGAGATTTCAGTGGTCAAAGGTTCACGGTGACCTCATCATCGTGCATGCAGTGTGTCAGGAACACCTGGAGTGACTGACACGACTCTGGTTGACTGATGCACACGACTGCAGAGCACGCGTTCTAGTTTAAATGTATATTTGTGTTTAGGGCCAATTGATACAATGGAAGCAATTTAGAAAACAGGGGGAAAAGTGCAGTTTGTGTCTCACACTCCCTGAAGTGTGTGAAATGGTGTTTTATTGTCGCAGCAGTAAAAATGTGTTTGTAATCTCTTTTCCTGAATTAGAATGCGTGTGTGTGCTGCGAGATATTAAGTGTCTGACTGCGTTGAAGAATTTGTTTTTGTTCTGTTCAGATGAAAACAAGATTGAGTGAGTATCTGTGTCAGCACACCGCATGCGCCCGTGTGCATATAATTATGAATGCACAGCTTTTGACGGGTCCTGTCTCTCTCAGCAGGAACGTTCAGAAGATCATGCTGCTTAGATTTTCACCCCCCTACCGGTTGTTAGTACTGACTGCGCCAAGGTTGAATACCCATTTTATCTCGGCAGTTTTTCGTCTCGACGTGTCTCGCTGTCTGTCTGTGTGTCGGAGTGTCTGCGCGTGTGAGCAGTCAAGGAAAAGTGAAGCCGCTTGGTGTAACCTTGTGAAAACTCTGGGTTTTGTGTTGAAGACTCGCTGTAGTGCCGTAAAAAACCAGAGTTTCTGCTCCTTTCAAAGATTTGAGCTGAAAGAAAAGACAAGGAGACAAAATGACTCTGATTCTCTGACTGGTGGTGAGACTTACTATCGCTCACAAACCTGTCTGTGTTGAATGGGCTGTTCACTTGGCCTGTGGTGATGCTGGTTGCAGCTTTATTTATGAAACATGAAGGAAAGTGGACCTGCAGTAATAGAGCAGAGACCGGCTGCAGAACCCTGAAACTACGCCTCCGCTGCCTTGGGAAAATCTACTTGATGTTTACTTTGACTTTTTGTCTGGTCTGTGTCCCATCTACTAACATGGAGGAGGCGGGGTTTATGACATGCACTGCAGCCAAGCCACCAGGGGGCGATCCAGATTTCAGAACAATGAATAAATAAATAAAATATGGCATATACTCTCGTCACATTTACACCGTAATCGTAAGTGAAAGGTTATATTAACCGGAACATTTCCAAAACACAACATCTAAACAATATGGCAACCTGCTGGTGCAACAGTTTACTCCACTGCCATCTTGTGATAATAAAAATATCCATATGGAAGCAGTTACTACGAAGCACTTAATTAAAAGAACAAATGATTTACTGAGTCGCACCATAATGAAGTTTGATTGCATCCAGGTGTGTTGCATTGAGCCGATTCACCGGATTAATATCGGCATCACTGTGGAACACACACACACATACACACACACTCATGCTCACACTCTGTTCTTATCCTCCCATCGTCTCTCTCCAGGTGTCCCCTCAGCTCCTCGCAATCTGGTCTCAGTCGTCAACCAGACGTCGGTGCTGCTGGAGTGGCACACGCCGCGGGACACGGGCCACCGCAGCGACCTGTCCTACAACGTGGTGTGCCGCCGGTGCCACAGCAACGAGCGCAGGGCGTGTCAGCCGTGTGACGACAGCGTGGTGTTCGTCCCAGGCAAGCGGCGGCTGAAGGACACGATGGCGGAGATCAGCAAGCTGCGGGCGCACACGTCGTACACCTTCGACGTACAGGTCGGTCCCTGAGGAGAGAGGGGGGGGGGGGGGTGCGGTTCAGATGTTTTATAGCTGCTGCTTTGTGGAGGATCACAGGGGGATTTATCCTGGATTCACAGTGGACTCAAATTACCCAGAATCCCATGCAATACATACCCCTCCACTGTTGATTTGTATGTTCATAGCTTCTCTACAACTGCAGCTACATACACAACCAGCTATTGGCTCCTTGATGCTTTCAACTCTTCGCTTCAAATGCAAATAGCCGCAGATATTTACCATGATGCTCGAGCACACTGAGGCTGCATCGATATTTTTCCGACACGCAGGCCTTTTGTGCACAATCTGCAGTTTTATCATGTCGTCTCAAAACACACAGAAGTCTATAAAGCGTGTGCCGCGGCGAACTCTCACCGCATCAAAGCCGAGTGTCTCAGTGAAGATAACCTGCTGCTGCGTCGTTGACGAGACTTTGTAACTTAAACTTCTCCGTGTAGCCAGAGGAGGTAGAAGTCAGAGTTCAGTGGGTCGATTACAGAGAATTCTATATATATTTTTTGGGAATCCACTCAAACTTAAAGTATAAAATCTTTAACACTGAGAAACGCTGATGAATAATGAGGCCTGGACCTGTCACGAGTTCATCTTCCTTTAATCTGTTGTGGGATGAACCGATCAATACGGATGTATGAATGCATCAGTAGAATAACATTATTGATTATGAAAGTTTTGAGAGTATTTTTTTTTGACTGAAGAAAGAGATGAATTATTACACTTTTGACACCTCCTCCAACAAGCCAAAGTCATCTTAAGAACTTAACTTGCAGAATTAGTTTTTGTTAGATCGTGAATATCACCTCCAAGGCCAACTCATTTTCTCGCCAGGTTAAAGAAGAAAATAATTTCCGATATCGGCCCTTTTATCCGGATTCGCTCCCAAATGTTCTGGGTTGTTTCTTCAGTCGTGTCTCAAGCCTCCACAAAGAGATTCTCATAGAGATTGGTTCAGTGTTTTTTTGAGTAATCAATGAAAACAGAGCCTCGTGGGCTGAAGTAATAAAGAATGGAGTTGATAAAAGCTGTGAAACCAAAGCTTCACTCATCTCCTGCCTTTTGTTTAATGATTTGCACATTTACCCAACAGCTCTGCACATTTTAGTGACATATTCCACACGTTTTTATAAAGCTTTTGATGCAGTTGAGTGTCTACAGTGTGGTTTAAAGCGAGTTTACCTCTGGTGTGTAGCAACAGAAACAAACGAGGGTAACGGACTTTAAGTGTTCAGTTAAAATAAGTATTAATGTTGATGCCTCCTGAGGTGGAATCACTGACTACACTTTATATTCTGCAGGCAATCAATGGAGTCTCCAACAAGAGCCCTTACCCCGCCCAGCATCTGTCAATCAACATAACAACCAATCAGGCTGGTGAGTGGGGAGGGGAGGGCAGGGCAGTGGCTGTGTGATGGTGTGTGTAACTTTAATCGTGTGTGTGTGTGTGTGTGTGTGTGTGTGTGTGTGTGTAAGCATACCCTGGGGCATGGTGGATTAAGCGAGGGAGGGATGACTCGGGGATAAATGAAATTGAGCTACAGTCCTTTAATTCATAAAACATGTCATCTGCCATCCTCTGTCTCCTCTTCTCTCCTGCACATCAACAGCTTTTATCCTCTTTCCCTCTTTCCATCCGTCTCTCTCTCTCTCTCTCACTTCTCCTCTTCGAGCCTTTACCCCTCCCCCCCACCCCCCCCCCCACCCACCCACCCTCTCACTCAATCTCTTGACATTACGATTCTTCGAGACCATAAAGAGAGCTGAGTTACTGCTACATCAGTTCTTTATAGAGACGGACTCAAGTGATATTTCCACCGCCGCCCAGATTTAGATTTGAAAGCTGCTTTCCTCGTCACATCGTTTACCTCATCTACGGCAGCCCGGGCTTGTTCCTTATCAAAACATAATCCATTCTCACCTCGCTGCTGCTGCTGCTGCTGCTGCTGCTGCTGCTGCTGCTGCTGCTGCTTACTGAGCACATATGCCACCGCAGTCGGGTGCAGGACTCTCTTTTATTCCTGAAATCTTTAAGGACTCAACAAGAAGTCATTTATTTTCAGGTTGATTTCACTTTGTGGGGATTTCAATTTTTGGTGAAACGTTTTTGAGCTTGAGGAAGTGAAACCTACCATTAAGAGGCACCTAGGCAAGGATGGAGTTTCAGGTGATAGCTCAGCTCATCCTGTTGTATTCAATAACTTTAGGAATCAACACGGAAACTAGAAGCAATCCTGTGAGCTCTTGTTATTTTCCCATTGTTTGATGCTGTCTCAATTGGTCCAAAAGTCCAAACCATCAAAATACATGTTTTCAGACAGCATCAAACTGAACCATGTGGGGGGGAAGGGGGGGGGTGCAAAACTTCGGTCAGTTCGTCTGGATCATGGATCGATTGTTTTAGTTCGGACAAAACTGAAAAGTCCGAAGTTTCGGGCCCAAACAAGGTGTGAAAGTGCCCTGAGTTTCCTTTTAAGATGGAGTTTGGATCAATTTGACGCTTCTCACACTGGTGTAGCGTCGGTCTCTCTGTCTCAGATGAAAACCATCACATAAAAAACAGCTAACAGCTTCCAGTTCCGAAAAAAACTATGAGTGAAAACACATTGCAGACATAACTCTTGCTTCTCCATCAGTGACAAGTGCTGTGATTTGATTTCATGAGCCGGGATAAGGAAGTGTTTTTTCTCCTCTGGGTGTAAATAATCCTCGACAATACATCATTACATTACACTCTATATCTGTACTTCTAGATTTGTGGCGTTTAAGCTTGTCGGCAAATCTTTTAACTGTCTAACTGATTGTGTACTTGTGTGGTTTTTTTTACAGCTCCCTCAGTAGTTCCCATAATGCACCAAGTCAGCTCAACCAGCCGCAGTTTCTCGTTGTCATGGCCACCGCCTGAACAGCCCAACGGAATTATCCTCGACTACGAGATACGATACTATGACAAGGTAGAGTGGGATGACTAACGTGTGTCTTTGTTTGTGTTGTTATGGTCACAGCCAGTAATCCATTAGAGTTAAAACAGGTGAATCAGTATCAACTGCACCGAAGTCATTTATTATCCCGACTCGTCCTGGGGAGCCGATTTTTACCAAGAAAACACAACAGTTCATTACTTTCACACAGATGCAGGATAAATGAACCAGTCAGAGAAACACAAGGATTTAGTTCAGCGATGCACGAAAACACGAAACCGTCGGGTGATTCGATTAAGATGCTGTTTTTTTTTTTTTTACTTCAAGGAGAAATCAGATGAAAAGATTTACAAGCCACCAAACTCAATGTGTCTATTAGACATGAAGCAACAGCCAGCAGACGCTAGTTTAGCTTAGCGCACACGCTGGGTTTTGCAGAGGCAATAAAATCCACGACCACGTCTAAAGTCGTCCAATAACACGTTGTATGTCATTCTTTAATCGATGCAAGTCCTGCCATCGCCGTAAGGTTGCCAGGCAACAAGCTGAGATTTCTGAAAGTCAAAGAAAAACTGCCCCATAATACTGAAAATTGTCGCTGTCAGTTTTATATGATATAACGTTTTAATAAGTATATTTAGAGGAGGTGGTACTCAGATTTTTTTTACCTCTGGGCAAAGTCATTCTATTGATTGAGCTAAGCTAAGCTAACCATGTTCTG
This sequence comes from Verasper variegatus, assembly GCA_026259375.1. Lineage (NCBI taxonomy): Eukaryota > Metazoa > Chordata > Actinopteri > Pleuronectiformes > Pleuronectidae > Verasper > Verasper variegatus. The sequence continues at coordinate 21,400,556 of CM048046.1, read as the reverse complement.
GTGTTTATAACTCATCCAATGCTAATGTTCTTACAATTTTATAATGACAATGGCAACAACAACATCTTTGTAACCATAACAATTCAAAAGCTATTAAGAAATGCTGCAGGTCAACGAGGAGAAAGAAACCTTTAGTAAATGCAGTATTTTCTTCCATGAGATGCAAAAGAATGCATTTGTAAATTTAAAGTAGTTTTTTAGATAAATATTTGACGGCAGGATGTTTGCGATAAATCTTTCCAGTTATTTGACCAAAAACAAAATATATCAATGTCCACTGCACCCACACAAAACAATGACAGGTGTATGTCGACAACAACCTCACTTAAAATAATAATGATCACTCAGTAACGTATAGTTTTATGGAGTTAAGCAACATTCAGTTGGCCTCACTTCTTGTAGATCAATAAGTTACAAAGTACTTCTTAATGCAGCTGCTAGCAGTAGCCATGTTGCTAATGGTATTGGTGTTAACATCAGTGGGAAACACTGGGGGTCAAAGTCGTTACTTTCTCGTCACAACATGAAAACCACTGGTTGATTAACGAAATCATCATTATTACGAGTTCGGCAGCTGGAACGTGTTCGGTGCCTCTCGAGACGCGACACGATGATTAATAAATGACGGCTGAAGGCAGAACCCTGTCAACATATTGCTTCTGTTTTAGATTAATAACTCCTGTAATTGATTTATTTCCTCTCTCGTTTGTGCCAGACGTCTAATTTAAGAGTTGAGTTCATGTATCATCTTTTTTTTTGTTTTTTTTTTACCGTATTATTTCCTCATAAGTCAGGATTAGTCTTGGAGCTATTATGCATATTTCATGTTGCCTGCAGTCACACTGACAAGGTTGTACAATGACAGGAAGTCATTTAATGTTTCTTTTTTTTTATTCCAGCACAGATAAACTCCTGATAATAGTCACGCAGCAAAAATAAGCTTCGGTTAATTAGCATCTGGTTTCCAGTGAGCTCTTGTCAAACTGAACTTTGAAAGAAAAGTGCAGCCGTGGGCCAAAGGATGTGCAATTAAATTATCTTTAAAAAAAAAAAGTAACAAAAGAAACAGTGAGGACTCGTGCACATCTCATGGGTCTTCTGCCGACTCCCCCTTCACTTCAATCGCCAGAAGAAACATTAGCTCATAAAAATTTAAAAACACAATTATGGACAGTCATTTTCTTTTAACCCCCACAAACCTACAAAGAAAGTTTTATATTTTTGCCTTTGCTGGGTTTATTCTCTCAGTCAGATGTTTTATTGCTGTTGCCGTCCTAGTTCGATCATTAAATATTTTATAATTTTTTTTTAACAAGCGGCAGAAGGTGAAACTACATATTTAATAGCTGTTTTATAGGAATGTAATACATCAGCCATCCCAGTCATTTTCCCTGTGATGCCATGACATGTTCTTCCTGCTCTCGTGGAGTTTTTCATTATGGTTTCTGGCTGTGGGATGATGGCTGCGTATATTCTGCACAAGTCCGTGGGGAGAAATGTTAAAGTCTCTGTTTGGACCTCAGTATCTGCTGAAACCAGTACAAACCACTGGTTCTACCTAGAACAGGTGTTAATGCCGAGCTCCCCCTGCAGTGGATGGTAAAAACTGTATGTTTTATGAGTGTAAAGCAATTTTGGATCATTGTGAAACTCTGGTGGGACTAATTGGGCTGTGGCAAGTTGGATATGTCTGGAAAATCTCCAGAGAGGCAGGGAACATCCTTATAAGGTTTCTGCACCTCGACTGCTCTTTTCAATACAAACGAGCAGTTGTTCTACTCGGCGCTCCCTCCAGATGTTTGACCTCCTTACTCTCTTTCTAAGGACGAGCACAGCAGCCACCTTATGGACGAAACTCCTCTTGACACTTTTATCCATGATCTCATTCTTTCAGTCACTGCTCGAAGGTCGTGATCGTAGATCAGGGTTAGAACATGGAGACACTGGTCAAATTAAGAGCTTCACCATCAGGCTCTGCTTCACCTTCACCATAACAGGTGATTGGATGGTTTGAAAGGAGATGACCACGTATTCTGAGTTGAGGTGGTGCAGATGGGTCATTTATCGTGGTACTCTACTTTGACAGCTTACAGGTGATTGGCTCAAGGCGTGCGTGTCCAGTGCCGCCCCCTGGAGCCGGACCAGGGAGGAGAAATCAACAGCAAGAATCTGGAGGCTGCCATGACGAATGCCCACCACTTACACAAATAGACACTGATGAGCTGCAGCTCACCGTAACTCATGTTGATTCCTAACTGCTCAGGCTCCTGTTCAGATTTGAAGGAAGATGGAAGACAGGTTCTGTAACAATCAACCCTCAGTGTTTTGCAAAGGAGAATAAAACATGAATGCGATGATGAAAAGTGTCACCCCCCCCCCCCCATCAGACATCTTGAGAGCACTATCTCCGTATCTTAATCTCTTAACGACAAAAAGACTAAAGCAGCGATTTACACTCTCTGCTGTAGTGGAGGCTGTTGAAACCCCAGCTCCTAAACTCCTGTGCTCCGTGAGGCTGTCTGACTGAAGCAATCAGGCCTCCAGCTGTTCTGTTGTGGACAAGGTCTTAAACCTGCACGAACCAGGAGACGAAGGCGCAGAGCGCTGTCAGAGTGCAGTGATCAAAGACCTTCAAACCTGGGGCACCAATGACGGCTTCTGATTCAGGGGGCGAGTCGTTGAAGACCTGATTGCTTTCCCATCAAAGACATGCTGCTCGGAGAAAGAAGGGGAAAAATAAAAACTCAAAGAAACGGCAATTTGTGGCTGCACATCTTGTCTCTCTTTGTTATTCAGTCAATGGGAAGCGATGCCTGTTTGAAGAAGAAGAATTAAAAGCGTATCTATATCACCTAAAGCTAGGCACCCGGAATATCCTCATCTTTTTTCTGAAGCCGAGCCAACTGCCGCAAAGACAGATAGACTTTCACCGCAGTCGGATAAAAAGACAAAGAGCCAAGCACCTACAAGGGATTGTGTAGGATGCACGGAAAGGTACAAGATGCCTCCTCGTCCACTGCCCACATTTTGAATCTCTGCCATCTTATTTTTTTTTTTCTTCCTTTTTTTACAGAAAATAGTTTTTGGCATTCTTTGGGGGAAACCCACATCATTTCTCTGCGCTAATTTCTCTCCTTTTTTTTAATACTTACTGACGTTCCGTAACTCACTGAAAGTCTCCAAACAGAAAGTGCAAACTTTAAATGCTCGAGACTCTCGTCAGTTCTCTTTCTTATCTATTCTCTTTGATGAAAACACTCAGGCACGCTGAGTAAAGTCCATGACTCCAGAAGGCTCGCTCACAGATTTCAATTTTCCTGCACAACGGAGTATGCGGCTGTGATTTCACCGCGCTGCACAGGAGGAAGAGAGAAAATGTGTTTGTGTGTTGTCTGGGATATTATCGCTGCTTTGAGAGATCGTGGCGTTGATCAGTATTCTCATGTAAAATCCTATGTGACTATTTAAATACAGCAGTAACACAACCATTCATCACTTAGTAATTAAACAACAACTCTGAGGTACGCCTTCCAACATGTATGTTGATGCTTTGGATAATTGCTTTCAACTATTTATGCAAATTAACCAATAATTTATGTTTGCAATCATCATTCATAACCTTGGCCTCCTACAGGTATGTATTTAAATGAGATTAAAGTCTTAACCACGTTATATTCCAACCAGGCTTTTCTCCATCTGACTCGTATGTTAAGAAATGCTACCAAAGATGATCAACACATGCAGATCCAGTGTCTAATGTGCGATGTAATGGAAGCTGGGTCATAACTGTGAAATGCTACACAAAGAGATGATTCATCTACAATTAGTGAAGTGGATTTATGCCTTTTTATAAGAGTGTGGTACCTGATAGCATTTTTTTATCATCATTTCAAGAGGGGAAACGTTTGCGGATCCCTCTGTGCAGAGCTCACTGTAATTTAAACTCACTGCTGATTGTCCCTGTCAGAAAAAACTATTTAGCAAGTGGTTAGAATGAGCTGTTTATATTTTTCTGAAGAGTCACTTGTTGTTGTCATGAAAATACTGAGTCTCCTCTGAAGAGTAAAAGCTGAAGTAGTTTGCCTGCTGTACGTCTTAGGGAGAAGTTCTGGTTGTTGAAAAAATGAGTATGTAACCTACTTTAGTCCGAATAAGTCCCAGCTCATGACAATACACTTTTTACATATTAGTTGAAAACTGGATTAAACAAGGCGGAGTGTCTGTTTAAATCTCCTCAAACCTTCTTGCCACAACAATTCAGCACAGATAAAATACTTGGAAACCAGGTTGTACTGCTCCTTACAATAAAAACAAAAAGGCAAAAGATTGGTGTAAACAAGAGAAGAAGAATCTTCTACAGTATGCGTGTTCCTCACGGGGTGGGGGGTGCTGCTTAGCTCCCATATATTCCAAAGTTCTGGTGACGGAGAAAGTTCCAGGAGCAGCAGACAAAGAAAGTGAAAAAAGTTTGGGACTCTGCCTCTCGGAGAGAGCAATTAGACTGAGTCGAGGACATAGTGGAGCAGTGCACTCTGGGAGATGAACTGTAGCTGCAGTCTGACAGTCACAGATAAAAACCAGCACTTAGTAAAAAAAAATCAGGGCAGCGACTTTATTGTAAGTCGGCCATATTTGCTGCAGCCTTTTGCTTTCAGGTTATTTAACATGGAAGCCAATTAAGATTCCGACTCAAAGGCTTAAAGTTTGTTCTCTCATTGTCTCCTCTTGTCATTCTTCTTCCTTGATACTCATCTTAAGAAGAGAGAAATGCTGTATTTTACGCTGTAGACAAGCCGAAGGCATAAAGTGACTAATTTTAGCTCCCGGCTCCAAGTGAAGACGTCCTCAGGGAGCAGTTTGATAAGCCAGACAACTGCAGCGCACCTCCTTTTTCTGCTACTTTGTCATTTCTCCACCTTCCTTTTCTCCATTTTCTCCTCCTCCTCTTCCTCCACCTCCCTCACCTCCTCCTACCCTCTTAGCCACTCTGTAGATAATGAGGTTTTAATGTAGTAAATTTGATATGGTGCAGAGAGGCAGGATTTTCCCCCCACTACTTATCTCTGGCTACCAGACATTCCCAGATGGGCTGTCCCCTAACCTCTTCGCTGTGGCAAGCATAGAGCCCACCCCCCCATCACTCACACACACACACACACACACACACACACCTCCACACCTCCACACCCCAACCCTGACACAACACTCCCCATTTCTGTGGTCACTCCTAAATATAACTCTATATCTTATTCCCCCTCAGCAACTCTACAGTTGTCTCGTCCTTATTATCACAGGAGGATTAGTCGAGTCTGGTTGTCGTACAATTTTCCGTTTATAGATAGGGTTTGTTCTCGTTTGGGGTTTTTTCCCCGATACTGCTGCTAAACCGAACTCTGCACTGAGAATCGATCCTGTAGGTTTCGGTACCCAACCCTATACATAGATCTATATGGTAAAAGGACCTAATTCATGTCTTCTATGTTCTATCCACAGAGCTTTTTATCACACCGTACTCCTACTCTAATGGAACAGCCTTCAGGGACCATTTAGGGTTCAGTGTGTTGCCCACTTTGACATGGGAGGAGGCTGGGATCAAACCACCGACCCTCTGGTTACCTATTTCTGTGAGATAAAAAACTGCAGCGCCTGTGGCTCTACATCCTAAGCCATAGTCCTCATCTATAGATCAAGCTCCTGTGTGTACGCAGCAATGACATTGACATCTCATATGATAATAACCAATGTTAACGCTAATAAATCTCAATCGTCTCAAACCCAGTTTTCATTTGATAACCCTCCTTCTCTCTCACCTCCACCAACCATCACTCTCTTCCCACTTTTGCCCCCGATGAACCCTCCTCATCACCTTCATCATCTCTCCTCCTCTCCTCTGAGCTCTGCCGTCGACCCCTCCGCCTCCTTCATCCTCGCAGCCTGATTCGCTCCCACTCCTTTCATGCCATCATCACACCATATCTGTCTCTCTCTGGACCGCTTCCGATTCTGCCGCAGTAAAAACCTTTTTATCTGTGAGAAATGGGTGACGGGAAGCACAGAAGGAGGGCAGACGGAGATGGAGGTAAAAACGTTGTAGCCGAGGCTTTATGAGATGGACCTGATACGTCTGATGGCTAATCCACCTCAGGAGGAGGGCGGCGGTGGGGGAGAGGGGGACAAACGCTCAGGTAGACCCATCGCTCTGGGCAACAGCTAATTAACCACAGAGCGCCGGAGGGATGACGTGTTTGCAGGAAAAAAGGGGAATGAATGAAAAGAGGATAGGAGGGAGATGGAAAGCAGCATGAAGGAGGAGAAAGAAGAAAGGATTTAAGAGGCTTAGGCAAGAGAAATATGAAGAAGGGGGTGGAGGGGCAAAACGAATGATGACTGGAGGGTAGACGAAGTGATGAAGAAGGGAAGAGGTTGTGAAATGGTCAGTAAGCTACATTTCAGAGAATCATTGTGTGTTTTTCAACCCAAAAGGTTTTAGGTCCTGCCTTGTTTGGTCTCAACCTAAATTACAGGTGTTGAAACTTGCCTCTGACCAGGGAGGTGGTCTCTGTTTGGATCAGAGTGAACTTCACTGGTTCATGTGGAGCCACAAACGGTATCTTGGACTCATGGATCTGTTTTGAAATGTGTCACAGTAAAGACTGTATCTTTTATTTTTCGTTGACAATAGTTGGTACAACACGGTTTCTCAGGATAAACTTCTCGAGATTTTTCAATCTACAATCTACCAAAGGGGGGTAAATGCAAAACCTCATTTTATTGCAATGTTTTTAAAGGTATGAACATATAAATTGGGACAGACACAGACCCTTTAAGCTTTTAGAAACCCAAAGTAGTTGAAGTTATTTCAACTGTTCTTTTTTTAGTGTTGGAAAAAAATTGGGAAAGATAAAGAACATGACAGAGACCGGCTTGGTGTGATAAAGATCTAAGATTGAATTAAAACTCAAGATGTTGCAGCTTCTCAGTCCTGCCAGGGCGTCTGTAGAGTTTGAAGTCCGAACGAATTAATCTCGTCTCAGCTGAAAGCCAAAATCTTCAGTCTCCTTTTAGTATTATACTGCGTCTTGACCGACCGTGAAACATGACCATCTGTCTCTGCACCGTCCTGCAGTCCCAGTCATCGCACCTGAACAGTTCAGTGGTCCAGAGCGAGGCGCCCAACATGGTTCTGGAGGGACTGAGGCCTGGAACCGGCTACGTGGTCCAGGTGAGGGCCCGCACTGTGGCTGGCTACGGAGCCTACAGCAGAGAGATGCTCTTCCAAACACTCACCGACGGTAAGTGGGTTAGTGTTTGGTTAAAGTGTGTGTGTGTATGTGTGTGTGTGTGTGTGTGTATGTGTGGGCGAGCAGCGGTTTTATGGTGTGGAGGAAAGAGAGTGCAGGACTAAGAGAGAGAGATCTGTGTGAGGTTGAGCCAGAGTGAAAATCTGGCTGTGGCCTGTAATGATATTTTATGTGTGTATTATTGGGAGAAACTGCCAGGTGTATATTTTGCCTTCCAGATATTCTCGGTTGTGTGTATGTGATAGGGTCTTAAAACTATAAAAATAATACCTCTCTATCCAATTTGTCTTTGTGTGTGTGTGTGTGTGTGTGTGTGTGTGTGTGTGTGTGTGTGTGTGTGTGTGTGTGTGTGTTTGTGTTTGTGTAGATGAGTATAAGTCAGAGCTGGGACAGCAGCTCTCCATGATTGCCGGCTCTTTAGTGGCTGGAGTGTGTATCGTCTCATTGGTTGCTATCGCCATCATCTGTTCCAGGTAACACCCACTCTCTCTCACACACACACACACACACACATCTTATACATATGCAACCAAACATTCTGCATACATAAATGTATAATCACCAGAATTAGAGGCGCAGGTTTGGAGATCTAATGAAATCGCTGTGGTGCAGTTCCATTTTCCATTTGATTGCATAACAGTTTTAAAGTGGAGACACTCTCTGAAACACTTGAAGTTTGTGAAGCCCCGTGAAGAGCAACACGCTGCCTCCTCTGTTTATAGCATGTTGCAATGCATTTCTTTGGTTCCATTCCAAAATAAGATTTATCTCGACCCAGTTCAAGACTAAATTTCTATTTTCTTGCCACTTTTGTCCATAAAATCTCACGTTGTTGTCTGCAGGAGACGGCAGCTGAAGGAGAGTTTGTACGGTGACAAGCTGCCGCAGTACAACACAGGAGGTACGTATCCACTTATTAAATAACATCTACTCCCACACATCAACCTTTATATTTGAACTTTCTCATCTTCTCTTCAGAGGCGACTCTGAGGCCTGACATGTTCAGCGGCCCCACCCCCACCGTGACCTTTCCCACCCTGTCTGAGGGTCACAGTTCACCGGGGGTCAAGATCTACATCGACCCCTTCACCTACGAGGACCCCAACGAGGCGGTGCGGGAGTTTGCCAAGGAAATCGACCCGTCCTGTGTGAAAATCGAGGAAGTAATCGGATCAGGTAGAGATATTCATAGACAAAATATCCCTAAACCTCTGGCTTACCCTCTGACTCCTCTCTCGTGGTGTCTCAATCGTCTGTTTGAAGAAAAACTCAACAATCGGCTGATAATTTTTCATCAAAAACATTGTGCATTCGTTCTATTTGTACAAGAGCTTTGAAGAGTTGAAGAGTGAGAAGAAAGTCACAGGCCACAGCGACTTTAAACTGCATCAAAGGGGTTGAGTTAGAAGAGTAAACCTCTGCTTCCTTAATGAGACCAACTGTCACATGAAGCGGCAGATACTCGGTAAATTAATCAATTTCTTTCGACTGCCAAACTTTTGTGTCGATGAGAAAAGATCTGGAAACGCACAATCCCCGATTTATTATTTTTTTTGCTTTATTTTTCTTCTCTTTGAAGTCAGGAGAGATGTTTTATTCATGCAGAAAACTTTCACAGGAATAAATTAAAACTGTCTTCATGCATTCTCTTTGGCTATCCGCGCTCGCACTGTAAAAATGCTGTGTGATGTTCGGCAAATGTTGGATGTGAAGTCCCAGAGCTTCCCCTGGAATATTTTTGGTGCAGTTGCAGTTTTGCATTTCATCTGCTGGATGGAAAAAAGAGATGGAAGCATGAAAGGAAAAATTAGGGGAAATGTGCAGTTCCAGGCAACAAGTGCTTCGTTTTACCTCTGATCCCCGAATAATGAACTTTAAACATAATAAAATACAAAACAAACATCAAATATAAATTTGTAAGACATTCTTAAAATTACAAGGTCAGAGATAAGTTCACTGTGGACACGGTGTAAACATCCAGTGACAGCACAACATAAAATTAGGAATAAATCCAGTTATCATTAATTAAGCAGGATACCATCTTTTGGGCTACATGTAGAAAATTAAATGACAAAGGTGCTCTCAAATAATCTCAACATTAAATATGTAAAGCTTTATATAATCTTTGTATTCGTCACTAGTTTATTGCTGTAGATACTGAAGAAGTTCCTTTTTAACAGTTTTAGTTTAGAAACTTTAACAACTCACTCACTCACTCACTCACTCAAACTCAAACATACAGCAAAGGAACAGGTGACCTGGGTCGGAATCGAACCTGTGGCTGAGTCGAAACCGCAGCTGCTGCTGCAGGAGGGTTAAACCTTCTGTATATTCCCTGCTGGCTGCAGGCAGACATGATTGCAAACAGTGCATCTCCCATTGATTCCAGTATATTCTTCACTTTTTCCACAACAGCTTGTGTCTGCAAATATACTTTAATCTGAAAAAACAACTGCGTACTCTTGCTATATCGAAGTAATTACTGAACTTTTGCACGTTTTTCTATTCAAGGCGAGTTCTTTTTGTCCTCTACCTCAGCCCATCTTAGATGGAGGAATGTTTTTACTTCACATGTTATACCCCTGATATCTCAAAACTTATTTTCTATAAACCGAAGCCAATCAAACCCAAATGGCCACGGAGCTCTGGGTGAAAAAGGTCACGAACCAGATTGAGACCCTCAGCGCTGCGAGTGTGTGCTCTGGGCTTTGGACTGTTGAGCCACTGTGAGAGGATTTCTGTAATCCCTCCGTTTCTCGCTTTATTTCTCTCAGGGGAAGGTTTCTCACCTCAGCTAGAGGTGACAGAGGAGCTATGAAAATGACGGCGGGGGGGGGATAGAGAGGAAAATATGAGGCCGGGGTGATATGAGATGTGGCCGGACTGTGAGCCCTTAAAAGCCTGAAATCTCTCCCATTCTGCCGTGGTAGAAAGTGAACCCGCCCTTTCTTTCTCTTCCCTTCCCCATCACGACGGTTTCTCTCCGTCTTTCTTTGATTATTTCCTGTTATCTTCATCCCTCTCTATGATTCAGCGTCTCTGGAGTTTCAGAGCTTGTTTGCTGGGAGAGAAATGCTAAAACAAAGAAGCAGGGTTTTGTGGGGAGGGCATAGAACAACAGATTGAGGAGGGAAGATAAAAAGGAGACAGCACCCTGAGGAGATAATAAAAATATCTCACCTTACTCTCTCTTCCTCTGTGAAAATGCCCCACTCCTTTCTTCCTTCCTTGTTACTATCACTCCCACTGTAAGAAGTGTAGAAATAAGCAATTATATCTCAGCTGACAGCTCCGCAAATTTACTTTGAGTACAGTACATTTAGAAATACTGTAGATTTAAGATGAGATTTATTATACACAGTATTTTCTCCAGTGCTCCACCCTCTCCTTGACCGCCTCTCATCTCACTCCTTCCCTCCTGCGTCCTCTCTTTTATTTTCCCCTCTGTCATTCCCTCCGTCTCCTGGTTTACAGCACTGACAGTAGATATATTTTAATGAGCAGTGAGATGTGGAGCAGAGATCACACAGAGACAGGACGACACAGCCTGTCATCCAATTCCCATCACTCATCCATTATTCACGCAGCGATTTTTATCTCGGCGATGAGGACTTTTATTTTGAAGTGATATTCAATTTTCATATCCCCGAGCAACATATGGCTGCATTTATTGTGACAAAATACATCAAGAGTCTGCACAGAAAGGACATTTTCTGTACATCGAGCAAGTTCATTGAGGTTTAAACGCATTGCATAAAGAAACACGACACATGAGCAAGTCTCTGTAACCATCCATTATCATTATTGTGGGGGGGGGGGCTGGGAACAAATCCCTCCTGATATTGGACGAGCGGCGGGGGTCACCTTGGACACAGCCTACAGTCAATTTAAGGCCGATTCACGGTTTTGCGTCAAAGTTACGCCGCAGGTACGCATGTAGCCGATAGGCGTGTGTGCGTCCCCCTGCAATTACGCCACCAAAACACTAGTGGGCGTAGAAAAAACTATAAAACTATCTCCATCAGGAGAAGCTCTTTAGCTCTAACCGAGTGACAGCCCTCCATGACGCCGCCCATTGGTTTGTGAGCTGCTGTTTGGACATTGGTATTCTGTTCAGCGCCATTTGGTTTTTTTGAAACCAGAAGTCACCTTTTTTCCCCCGGGGGACCAGGGGGTGGAGCCTAACTAAGGAGCTCGAGGACACTGTACGCCCACCTACACCTGTGACCTGCACCCATCGACGCCCAAATGCATACTGTACTTCATCGTCTATTTGACTCTAAATGGGATAAATATTTACTGACGTTATAAATCAAATGAGAAGAAGTAATTTTCTCATAGACTTCTATATAAAATTACTTGTTTTTATGCAACCTGTGTAGTCGCCCTCTGCTGGTCATTCAAGAGAAGACAGGTTTCAAACCTTGATTCATACAGCCAATGATATTTACCTTGGTTATGTAAACAGGAAGCAGAATGTCCAAACTAAAACATGGTTTTGTGGCTGTTGCCTCATCGGTGGTTCATGTGATTGACATGACGACTGTAGAACAGTCATTACAGTTAGATGAATCGTTTAATATCAGTAAAAGGTGCCCATCTTCAGTCCATCTCTTTAGTTTTTCCTGTTCAATTGTTTTGTTTGTTTATAGTTTTATTTCCTGTCTTTAGTTGTCTGGTTTGTTGATAAATTAATGACATCTCCTTGTCGTTCTCCCGCTCAGTTGCGTTCACGTTCTGTTTAAAGTTCTTTCCTTGGTTCCTGTGTGTATTTTTTGTATTTTGACCTTCTCGCCTGCCTGTTGTGGATTTTTGGATTCTTGCCTCTGCCTCCTGGATTTGTTTGCTAGTCTTGGAGCTTCCTTTACTGCTTCACCTTCCCCGAGGCCTTGTCTTCACTTTGAAATAAATCACTAAACCTGCATTTTGCTTTTCCTCAGCAAGTATATGTGGGCCCTGTTCTCAGAGATGTTGTCTACCTTGCTTGCACCAGTTGTTACAATCTGATTTCACAACTGACCCATTTTACATCATAATGTTAGATTTTTAAATGTAACAGGGTCACTGTTCTCTGAAAAGTACCTTGTCATTTTTGTCTTAGGTGAGTTTGGCGAGGTCTACAAAGGCCGCCTGAAGCCCGTTGGGAAAAAGGAAATATCCGTGGCCATCAAGACCCTGAAGGTGGGCTACTCCGAGAGGCAGAGGAGGGACTTCCTGTCCGAGGCGTCAATCATGGGCCAGTTTGACCAACCGAACATCATCAGACTGGAGGGCGTGGTCACCAAGAGCAGGCCCACGATGATCATCACGGAGATGATGGAGAACGGAGCTCTGGACTCGTTTCTCCGGGTAAATAACAAATCCACACAAGCTCAGTGTTCAGGCCAAACAGTTGAACTTATTCTGGAGATTTCGATCCAATCACCCTGTCCTCATCAGATTGAATTTGCGCAGTTGCCATGGAAATGTAGATGTTAAGATACTTTTCATGATTCCGAAGCACCTCAGGGACTAAAGAAACGAGTTCATTCGTTAATCTAAAAATAGTATTTGACAAAACAGTCTCAACTTAAAGCCCCTTGAAACTTCCACCATACCATTAAATATTCATGAATAAATAAGCAACAGTCAAATGTAAAAACAAACCCTTCAAATGTTCGACTTCAAACCAGCAAGAAGAGACAGAGTCTCAGAAGTGAAGCAACAAAAAAAAGTGTCAGTGTGATCGCGAAGGACCCATCAGTCATAGTGAGAAGCCGACTGAGGAAATGTGTCTTCATTAGTTAAGGTCCACGCTCTCGCTTTCAATCATATCACAAGGTCCTCGATGGCAGAAATGTCTCCTTAAAAAAAAGTCTGCACCTCCAAGAATAACATGCACGTCCTGAAATACATATGTATAGGAGACAATATCTTACAGGAGTCAGACGTCAAACATGTCTGTGAGATAGATAACAGATTCCAGCAAAGAGAAGAAAAAAAAACAGGATTGAAACTGTGAGAACTTAAAATGAATTGAGGTTAACGTGGACATTTTCCTTTATGAAATAACCACAGCAATGCAAACCAAGCGTTGAAGCTTATTTGCTCATACATACACTGATACAGTGTAAACCATTGGTGGTTTAACTTTAATGCTATTTTATTTTATTTTTTTCATTATCTTTGAAACAGGACTTTGCAATTCAATTTAATTCAATTGTTTATAGCACGTAGCACATTTTATCACTATTTTTATTGAGCAACAGCGCCCCCTGTAGCCACACGTGGGGATTCATTCTGCTGGGCTCCATGTGATTAGGTTGCTTTCATGTAGAGAAAAAGACAAAGTCTATCAATGTATTGAGTGGAGCTCTGGCTGTGTGGACCCACTCACTGAACTGAAACAACCACACAAGCTGTCGCTGTAACAAATCCACCAGACTTCTTCATAATTAAAAGTTTTCCTGCTGAATATTAGAGATAAACTCTGGTTTTTAACTGATCTACAGTTCAGTTTTGCTCTTCAACTTCCTGGAGCTGATTCCGACATTTGAATCTGTGACTCTCAGTCAGTTCCACACTTCTCACAGAAGTGATCGAACCCACTCACATTCAGGGTGAGGAGTGGGAATGAACGAGAAAACATTCTCCATATTCTATCTCATTGAACCGTAAAAGCTGATGTTTAAAGGTAAAACGTACTTTAACATTTAAGAGGCCAATATCATAAGTTTGAGGTGGTTGTCAAGAAGAATGAAACGATCAGATGATGAGAAACTAAACCTCTAAAGTGACCAAAACTTTAACAACAAAGTTTCCAGAGAAACAAAGACAGAAACAGCCTCCTGCTCTTCTCTCTCCTCTCTTTCCTTCCTGCTCCTTCCTTCCTCCTCATCCTGTCTGTCTGTCCTCACCTTTGATCCTGCCATCCTTTCGAGGCGCCTCTAAAAACAGAAAGAGACGCTCTTTGATGTTCTGTTCACACAGCGTGACCCCTTTTGACTCCGAAATCGTCCGCTGACTCACACGGGTGTACACACACACACACACACACACAATGATCGATCTCGCTGGTGTTGCTGTCCTAGCGTGACCATCTTGCAGGCACCAGACCCTGAGGATCAATGCGGCTGTGTGTTTGTGTGCACCTTCAAGGTTCTGCCTGCAGAGGATTAGGCCAGAGGAGCATCAAAGACACGGTTTGATGCACAAAGTGAATTAATAGACACACACACACACACACACACACACACACACACACACACACACACACACACACACACACACACACACACACACACATATCTTCGACTGCAACTATGTCAGGGGATGTTAGTGATGTTTATAAGAAACAGTCTGGCCCCAAGGTGAAAAACGCAAAAAGGCAAATGTTTTTGGCTCAACAACAGAGACGCAGCTCTCGTCAACTTCGCTTGTACACACTGAGGAAATGGTTGTAAAAATGAGATTTAAGCTTTGGCCTAATAAAATTAATGATTTTAATTAGTCTGTACACTCTCATATTAAACTGGTACACATACCGAAAGGCAGTATTGCAATTGTAGCATCAATGAGATATATCTTAAGGACATGAAAACCAATCGGCCAACATCATCCGAGGCTCTTTACTTGTTTAATATACTACACCTTAAAAGATCTTTGGTTAAATGTGCTGTTCTTCAAAAGGAAAAACAATGCAATGCATTTTCCTCCCTTTTGTCTTCCGCATATTCAAACAAACTCTGGAGGTAACAGCGAAAAAACAAATAGTCCTAATAAATATGACCTTTATAACAACAAAATTAAATTAATGTAATAAGATAAAACCAATAAACATGAAAACATTGAGCTTGGAAAACAAATCAATTATATTAAGTGCAAAGCAAACCACATATTTGCATTAATTAGTTTTTTTCTTTTACCAGCACTCTCATTAACTAATAGAAAAATAACACGACAGGTTGAATGTTGTTTAAATGACTGAAGTAAATACTGTTTTGGCCTCACATTGAACATTTGACCCCTTCACTGTGAAGATAGAAGAAAATAGGATATGACATTGAGGCACCTTTTCAAGAACATGCTTTTATTTTGAAAGAACAGAAACACAATAATTGTCCCACATTTCTGCTCCAAGCTGTGTTCGGATTGCTAAGGCTTCAAATCGGCCAGTTCGTGCACGTGTCTGCGATCTCGTGCGACCATTTTTCCATATTTCTCTCATGATTGTCAACCTTTTGTCTTCGGCAGCTCAAAAACACACATCGTAAAAGGCCATAACACTAACTCAAGATCAATGGCCTGAAAAATAGAGGATTGAATCGTAAAAAAGTTGGAAGTTAAAAACCATTAAAAATGACATTTCCACAGATGGGAATGATCAGAGTGGGTTTTATCATTCTTTCATCCGGGTTTTCAGTCTCTGTAAGAAAGTCCACACTCACTCCTCCACCGGCTGAGTGGGAAAAGGAACTTCTTGTTTGTTATAGATCCAGTTGTGACATTGTGACAATCTTTTTTTTTTTTATACACTCGACTCTTTAAATAAGAAGCGTGAAAAGGTTTGATAACGGAAAATAAAAATCCTCCTGGTGGTTTGTGGTTTTTTTGCAGCAGAATGATGGCCAGTTCTCAGTGATCCAGCTGGTTGGTATGCTGAGGGGCATCGCGTCTGGAATGAGGTACACACACACACACACACACACACACACACACACACACACACACACACACACACACACACACACACACACACACACACACACACACATTAGATCCTACCTGTGTTTTATTCACTATCTGGCTGTGAGAACACACAAACATGTTCATATTCACAAACATTTAATCCGATTCCTCTTTTATTGATGGCATCTGGCAGTGCACAACCACACACACACACACACACACACACACACACAGAGACTAAATCCCATTTTCTTTTTATAGTAGCCCAGGTAGCTGGGAGCAGATAACACACACATTCACACAATAAATCCTGTTGATGTGAACAGGTACCTGGCGGAGATGAGCTATGTTCACCGGGACCTGGCAGCTCGAAACATCTTGGTTAACAGTAACCTGGTGTGTAAGGTGTCCGACTTTGGCCTATCACGCTATCTGGAGGAAGACACCTCTGACCCCACCTACACCAGCTCACTGGTAAGGATACACACACACACACACACACACACACACACACACACACACACACACACATGGGACAGGCGTGCACACATAAACACACCCTTAAGAGGATACAGATGCTGCCATCTTACCGTGGCCAAAGGATGGCAAACTGCCTGCCTGTCTCCATGGAGATTTTCATGACCAGGAGGCTGGACCTTGTGAAACTATGATGCCTGGTTCTCATGAGATATGAGGATGACAATGAGTGGGACCATAGACTGTTTATAAAGATGGACGTCCTCATTTCCTCCTGTTGTGCGAAGATGAAGCCAAATCCAGGATCGTGATGAAGCCATTTTGCACAGTGGTGATCGTGGTCTGGAGTCGCATCGTCAAGGTCTCGCTTGACCAATCATGAGTCAGTCTCAGCTGTCAGTCATGACTTCTCACCTACTTTTTACAGCATCAAATTAAAACCAGATTTACCAGATTAACACTTGGATGGCAACACGTGCTTTGACTTTTTAGTGGTGGAGGAGGCTGGGTTTACGACCTATACTGCAGACTGCCACTAGGGGGCGATTGAGATGATTAGGCCTCACTTTTGGGGAGCTGTCATGTCGTCCATCTTTATTTACTGTCTGGCTAGTTGGACAGTAAACACAATGTCCTGAAGGTGGTGCCAGAGGGGGAAGATTGGAATCGACATTTAAAGATGCATCTCGTCTCAGTTCTTCAGCCTCAGCTGTGCTATTTAACTGATGCTAATGTTAGCATATTAACATGTGATTCAGTTGAGAGACATGAAATGTTATACCCTGAATACTTGTGTTTGGTATCTCTAGTCTTAGAGGCTTTTGTTTCTCTTTCTTTTCACACCACTGTTTAATCCTACATCACGTACATGTATGTGTGTTCTCAGACATGCAGGTTAGCTCAGGCTAATTGGCAACATCTAAATTGCGACTCTTGGTGTGATTGTGAGTGTGAATGGTTGTCACTGTATCTCATCCCGGTGATGGACTGGGGATCCGTCCTCTGTGTTCACCGACTGTCGCACGACATCACCTGGGATCGTCCTCCACCTCATGACCTCAGAAGGATAAACAGTACAGTTAATAGACGGATGGAGGATTCCCTCGTGCCCCGTGGACAGTTAATCGTCGTCCTTCACTCAGTCATTAGTTTTATTGATATGTTGCTATGACTGTAAGTGTTGGGATCGTGTAAAAAGTCAGAGGTCATTAAGGGACTGGTTCACTTTATCACACCTGCTTGTTGGGTGGTTGAAGAGCTTCTGTGACCTCCTGCTGAAACATGTTTCTGATGTCCGGTTGGAAGGAGTCAGAGTATTTTCTAAAACTAACAATCCAACATTCACACCGACAAGGATTCATCCTCTCAGGACCAGGAATGCTTGAACCAAATTGAATGTGAATCCATCACTTCATTTTGGACAGACTGAAGGTTCGGTCATTACCTTAAGAGCCACCATCTGTTAGGAGGCTGCTCATAATATTTAATTTAAATGGAAAAAAGTGTAAAAGATTACAGTTTACTGCTGTATGCTTGTTGCACCCGTGTTGCCTCAACTTGTGTTTACGTCATTTTTAGAGAAATAACTTTATTTCATACTTGTTTTGCTTATATTAATATTTTACTGTATACTTGCTTATTTTTTTACATTTGAATGTCCTCCTGCGTAAATCTTTATAAGATTTGAGGATGAATTTGAGTATTTCTTGCACCATGACAACAGAGTTCTTGAATGAAGCCCTATTTCCCATTCTCCCAGACTTTAAAATCAGCAGCCGTGAGGACAAGGCTTTTGTTCAGTCACTGCTTTGTCTTCATTATAAAAGACAAGAAATATAAAAGAGCTGTAAGTGGAGCAGGTGTGTTTATCCATCTCACTGAGATATCGCCATCTGCTGCTTCCTCTTTGTGGGAATAAAGATCTTGTAGAAAAATCGATCATATCCAGCATTATCTTTTAAACCTTAAAAACTGTATGTGATGCTACAGTGCAGCAGGTGACTCATGGATAATGTGCATGACATCAAGCGTGGACTCATTTCTCATCACTGTGTCTGCTGTAGATTGTGATGACTGTTACATTAATAGTCAGTCCTCACCTTGGTATTTATGACGGAGCATGGCAGATATATGAGCTGCCTGTGGCCTCTCTTTAAAAACATGTACTGCATGTGTATGCACGTGAGGAGAGAAACCATAAAAACACCAAATATATTATTTTCTCTTTCCCTCCCCTCCTTTCTCTCTGTCTCTTTCCCTCAGGGCGGTAAAATCCCCGTGCGGTGGACGGCTCCGGAGGCGATCGCCTACAGGAAGTTCACGTCCGCCTCAGATGTGTGGAGTTATGGGATCGTCACCTGGGAGGTGATGGCATACGGAGAGAGACCTTACTGGGACATGAGCAACCAAGATGTAAGTCTGTGTGCGTGTGCGTGCGTGCATGCTTGTGTGTGTGTGTGTGTGTGTGTGTGTGTGTGCGTGTGTGCGTGTGTGCGTGCGTGCGTGCGTGCGTGCGTGCGTGTGTGCGTGTGTGTGTGTGTGAGAGCGATAAAGAAAGAGAGCGACCCTGTCATGTAGCTGTGTGATTGTGTATAGTTACCTTTTCTTTAGGTGTGTGTGTGTGTGTGTGTGTGTGTGAGATAAAGAAAGTGAGAGGGGCTGACATTGATGTTTTATTTCCACTGTAGTTGTGTAGGATTGTGTACATTTACCTTCTTTTCATTGGTTGTCATTCTAAAGTATGCTAGTGTGTGTGTGTGTGTGTGTGTGTGTGGGTGTGGGTTGTAGGTGTGAGTTGTTTGTTTCCTCTGCCGTCTCTCACAGCAGGGAGTCGGCATGTCGAGAAAAACACACGGAAAATGAGGACATCAATTTTAAGTGTCACAGAAGTGTTTGTTCCTGGGAACATCAGACCAAAAGGCATCATTTCATTTCCCTGACAACTTTATTCCAATTACCTGCACAGTGTGATCAATTTGCTGTCACGTCTGTAACTTTTTATTTGATGCTGGCATGGGGGTTTGGGTGTGGTTAGGATCTATCTACTTCAAGCCTTCCCCCAATACTGCTTTTTATTTTTAGATATTACTAATACAGTGTAATAAATCATTTTTTTCTTGTATACACTGTATAGAAACTAAACTAAAAGTATTAGTTTAGTTAAGTAAGTGATGATCACCACTAATAATCAGCTGGTTTAACCCATGTCTTTTAACACCAAGCTGCAAAGATGTAAACTACAAGCTACGGAATCGTGAAGTTTGCATTTCCCCTTTTGTATGTGATGGAGTTTGCTCAAGGTTTGGACTTGCCTGACTTTGTGATCATGGTTAATGGATATAGGTGTTTTCAAGCACCGGGGATCGAACCACTGACCCTCTGGTTAGTGGACAACCCGCTCCATTAGATAGTCAGTAGATGTTCATAGCACTTAAATGGCACTTACTTACAGCACTTTGTAGTTTGGCTTTCTTGAAGAAATTGTACTTTCTTGGTTCTTGTTGTTCTGGGTTTGTACCCTCGTGGTTGAATGCACTTATTGTAAGTCCCTTTGGATAAAAGCGTCGGCTTAATGAAATGTAATGTGACTGTTTGTAACCATAAAAGAATCAAAGTCACTTATAAGGTGATTTAAACAAAACCTTTTTCACATTTGTGCTTCAAAAACCATTTGTTGACATATAAGAACAATCAAACAACTCGTCCTCGTGGCTCTGAACAAAACAGTTTTTAGTTTGAGATCAAGCTCATTATGTGTAATTACTCTTATTAACATTTAGTTTGCGCTGCCATTGTTGAAGCAGTGTGGGTGCACGTGTGTGTTTGTGTTTGTTGCACAGCGCTGCAGCACGTGACGGGCGTTTCCCCCGACCATCACTCACAGGCGTAGATAGAGATCTGTCTTTTTGATTGGGAGCAGAACCAGTAACAGCAGCAGCCTTTTGGTAATTTAACCCTGGGATGGGTCTTTGTAGGCATCTCATGGTTTATGTGTAGTGAAATTACATTTATCCTTTTTTTTTTTAGACTAGGAATAATCACCAGTTTTCAAAACAACACATGCACAATTCTCTGCTGCTGTTGTGCTAACATGACGTTAAAACCCCCCTCTCATCCGTCCTGTGGGCTGAGTATTTCATTTTAAACCTAAAGGGGATCACGTACATGAAAGAGGAGGTTCCAGCAGGGCTGACGTTTTCATTTTGAGGTTTTGTGTTTCTAAGAAGTAATGCAATACACATGTTATAGTTAGTTTTGGCACTAAATCCCCACTTCAAAGCACCGAGGCGCTAAATCCCAACTCTTGCTTTTCTAAAACTAAATGTCTAATGTCTGTGACAGAAGCACCAGCGAGTGACTTCGTTTCTATTCACCACCTCGAGAACTTGCTGGAGTAAAAGTCTGAGAGGAATAATTTAGATGTTGTCTGCTCCACTTCAGAAATGTTTAACCTCCTCCAGACCTCATTAACTTACACGTGGGGTTTTCTCAGTCTGGTTACTTATCGCACTGATGAGGAGTTAATCAGTTGTGAGATCCTCTTTCCGACACGTTTGAAGGGGAAAGGAAACAGTTTTTCTCTAAGAACCATTTCCCTGTTTTACATTCAGACCCTCTTCCACCTCTTCCCCGTTATTTCACACTTTCCTCGTCTCTCACCTCCCCCCTGCTGTCGCTCCTTAGC
Source organism: Verasper variegatus (assembly GCA_026259375.1). Lineage (NCBI taxonomy): Eukaryota > Metazoa > Chordata > Actinopteri > Pleuronectiformes > Pleuronectidae > Verasper > Verasper variegatus. The sequence continues at coordinate 21,379,427 of CM048046.1, read as the reverse complement.
TCCACCCAGCTCACTCCCCCACTGACGCTCCAGAGGAGTAGAAGCAGCCTATGCAGCAGTAATGGCAGAGAGTCGGTGTAATGACAGAGGCACAATGTATAATGATGGAGAGAGAAAGAGAGTGTGTGTGTGTGTGTGTGTGTGTGTGTGTGTGTGTGTGTGTGTGTGTGTGTGTGTGTGTGTGTGTGTGTGTGTGTGTGTGTGTGTGTGTGTGTGTGTGTGTGTGTGTGTGTGTGTGTGTGTGTGTGTGTGTTGCTACTATAGCTAACGAGGATCTGTTGGGGCATTAACTATGCATGAACCTGACACCCTAAACTCACACATGCTACACACACGCGCACACATGCAAGTAGACGTGTAAGGGCACACATACACACACACACACACACACACACACTCGCTCACACATAATTTCAAAGAACATGGAAGGGGGAATTGTCAGCGGAGCCGCCACAGGTGCTCTGTTCGACATGAATTAATCATGAAAGAGACCTGTGATGTTTCACTACACGCGCTGCTATTGTGATTGACAGCAGTGCTTAGCGAGAATTTATGTGGCACAAAGCCTGAGAAGTGTGTCGGGGTCAGGTAGAGTTCACTCTTTGCGAGCAGACAAAATCCCCGGCACTGCGGGTACAGTAGAAGAAGCACAGCAATCCCCCCCCCAGCTAACCGTTAAATAGGCTTACACGTGCACTTACGCGGTCGCACAAGTTTTAAATTTTACGAGAAGTGGCGAGCGCTGAGGTTTTTCGACATTTCACCGTTGGTAAAAAAAAATGGGACCCAGTACCGAAAACTCAAAATACACAGTTCAGTGAGTTTGGATTCTTGAATCTCAAAGCAAAAGGGGGAAGTTGAGACGAGTTTTAGGTCAACGATCAAAGCGAGGATGGGCAGAGAAGGGGGGGGGGTGACAAGGGATGATGGGAAAACAAGGTCATAAACTGAAGCAGGCAGGATATGGAGACAAAAGGCTGGAATGCTTTGGCAGAAAGAAATCTGGCACGGTTTGCAGCCACAGCGCATGCAGGTGAACCAGGAAGGATAATGAGGAGCAGGTGTGCAGGGGGATGTGGAGGTCAGGTGATGAAGGGATGACGGAGGCTTACGCTGTTTATAAAGATGAACGTAGATGCTGGGTCAGGAAAATGATGCCACTGGTGAAGTGCCTGAAACCTGTATTGTCTCAAATGACCAGCAGAAGGCGAAATAAGTTCTTTCTCTGTAGAATAGTTGCTCACATTATGCGCTCTGTACAGCACAACACAAGCCACTGAAGTCTGATGTATTGTCTCATGCTGTGAAGAACATCTTTGCATGAATGTCATTTCCATTACGATTCCTTGAAACTTCCACAGAAAGCTTTTAGTGTCATTTTGCCACATATTGTATAGTACATCTGGAATATCTGCTCTTTTTGTGCAAAAGTACGGTGTTGGGTTTGGGGGGCGATTTAAGTGGAGGGTGAAAAGACGGATGTGGGATGTGTGATACAGTCTGAAAGCTTTTTCGCACACAGGCCGTGTTAAGTTCTGCTATTGGAGCCAATCACACCACAGCACAACGTGAGCTTTAACTATTGCAGCCATCACAATTAGAGTTGCAGACGTGTAAAAAGTGTTTTCATATTCCCGGCACAGAGGGCAGAATAATTGGGAGACAATAATCCTTGAACTTAATATTTCCTCTCTTTGATTATTTTTGCTGGTACGTGACGAGGAAGCTACTTATTCTTTCACTGGAAGGAGTTTTTGAATTCTGTGATGTTCAGGATAATTACACCCAAAGGTACGCTGCCATATTTAGCACCATCTCTCTGAAATACAGAGTTCTTGTTTTAAAAGTTTTCACAGGAAGGAAATAAATGGAAAGATCAGTACCTGCACTGGCACGATGAAATCAGAAGCTCCTCTGTACAGCTACCTGCCTTCACATCAGAGTCGGCTGCAGGCGTCACTGCTGCTTAGCAATGAATATCTGGATCCACAGATTGACGGCAAGCTGCGTCAGGAGGAAGCTCTCAGATGCAAATTCTGTAAAGAAATAAACACCCGTCTTATCAGCCACAATCTCAAAGGGGCCGTACCTGAGCAGTGAGCTGTAAGTCCTGCTGCACTCAGGGATACATGAGTTAACCTCAATTTGGGACGACCAGCGAACCCCCCCCCCCCCCAGTGACATAAAACACACTTTGTACTCTGTCATAGAAACTGCTGTAGCCGGGAAATATCCCAGGTTGGAAGTATTTGTTTCGCTATCATGCTGCAAATACATTACATTACATTACAGCCACGGATGATTCCAATGTATTCATGTCTCCCTGTGCTCTGCTTCCTGATTCAACACCATCGGTGATGGAGGTGTGGATGGAGGCAGACATCCCTTTATGTGTGAATAGAGGGTTGTATTCAGCTGTGGTTCTCCAGGATGTCGCCTGCTACACCCGCACTAAATATTTCAGTTGTAAAACCCATCACGTCTGCTACGTTTACGCCCGGTGTCTAATACTACTCCAGAATTTCAGTGTTTCTGAGACAGAGAGCCTTTGAAACGCTGCCTGCGAATCTTCCCCACTTTCTCTTTGAAACAACTCAAATGTGTCCAATCAAAGAGCTGCAAAAAGCCCAAACCAACTAGCTGCTGTAGCTCGATGCTTTGTGAAGTTATTGAAGTCTGCTACTCATCAAAGCGTTGTTAACACAGTCAGTAAAACTTCTACCTCATCGTCGTATCGAGTAAAGAAATTCCTGTTTTTTCTCGTCACCGTTGCTGTTTTTCGTCCCTTGTATTTTCGGTTATCAAGCAACCAACTGCAGAGTATAGCCTGCTTCCCGTTTACACAGGTACACAGGTGCTCAGTGTAGTTGATAATCATGAAATATAAATTTGATTGATATTTTAAATCTAAAACATATTAGTGTGGAGGCAGCCTCGCTCACTCACTCACTATGTAATGGCCACTTTAACACAACACTGCATCATTTGGTCAAATCCACTTTCACATCTCAAATCAATGAATACTTCTGTCACATAATGGAAGCCAAAGATTTAATTTGTGGGCATCGGAGCAAGTTGTAAGAACGAAACATAAATAGATCAATCAATCCTCTTGTCTCCTCTGTTTGAATCCCTTTTTTCTCCCTCCTGTGTCCCAGGTGATAAACGCCATCGAGCAGGACTTCAGGCTGCCGGCGCCGATGGACTGCCCAGTCGTGCTGCACCAGCTGATGCTGGACTGTTGGCAGAAGGACAGGAACGCTCGGCCAAAGTTCCCCGATATTGTCAGCATGTTGGACAAGATGATACGCAACCCTGCCTCTCTCAAAGCCGGCACCAACAACATGGCCCCTGGGTGAGCAGAGATACACAAGCTATTTACATACGCAAACACTCAGAGATACGCTGGTGTTTGAGCTCTTTATATCCGCTCTCTCCAGTCCGTCCCATCATCCCCTGTTAGACCGCGGAGGTCCGGACCTGAGCAGGCTGAGCTCGGTGGAGGACTGGCTGGCCGCTCTGAAGATGACCCAGTATCGTGACTCCTTCCTGGGCTCCGGTTTCACGTCTTTGCCGCTCGTCACACAAATCACCGCTGAGTAAGTCGACTCATCACAGTGTCTCTCTCTCTGCCCGCGTCTCTCGCTCACTTGCCAAGTCGGCGTCTTGTTAGTTGGATGAGTGGCAGGGCAGCTGGTTGGCTGACGGATTGGTCCATGTGTACCGTCTGTCTGTATCTCATCCTTTCTTCCTCTTTATGCCTTCACACCAGCGACAGCCATGGCAGGAGGAGTCTGTCAATTCTTGTGGATGCTATATCCCAGAGACGCCCGATGGGAATCACTTAAAATTCCGTTCAAACGGTCAATTGGACTCAAGGATTAAAGCTGAGTCTCAATTCAGGGGCGGCCTCCTTCAGCGGCTGCACACAAAGACGTCAGGTTGCCAGGTTTTCCGCTTTTTGAAGGCTCCTTCAAATGCGGCTGACAAATGCCTCCTTCCTTTTTTTACGAATGATCCCAAGGGTGAATCCTTCTCGGGGCCAACCTATCCCACGATTTATTGCGTGCCACTGACGAAGCTAATGCTATGCGGGAAGCTGAGTAGCTAAGGATGCAAAACTAAGAGCGAGACACAAACAGGAAATCCTGCGTAGACCAGACCCGTCTCCTTTCAGTTTGCTCTCTGAAGTCTAAAGCTTAAATGATTGGATTTCGATAAAATTATACCGTAATGGCATTTCATATCCTATAGGTCAATTGAACTGGGATAAACACCTCACTCCAGACAGTAATTCTGGTTAAATCATGGTGTAAAATGCTGTGATCACAATTATTAAAGATCAATATTTCAGTGTGAAATAACCAGCGACAAATAGTCTGATCTGTACACAAATGAAACCACCGTCATCTGAGTGGTATCAGCAGTTCTGCTCTTTCTGAAATCAAGGACCATCTTTCCCACAGTCTCCAGCTTCCAGGTACATTCTCTCAGAACCTCGCACGTCTGTGTTTCTGCCTGATGTGTCTCGTCTTTCAAATAATCCGTTTTTTCGTGTTATTGAAGTCCCAGCACCGTCTGTCACGGTGGGAAATTCCTGCAAGTTTAAGCCTCGTTTACTCAGCAATTAATGTGCTTTTGTCAAAAGCTATTTCAGTAAATGGTTTGATCGCTATTTTTCTTGGCTGAACAAACCTTCACAGGAGGAAAATACTGCAGCAGCGTGTGGTTTGACTCTCCGGATACAAAATGAGCCGTTAGCCCCGACCTCCAAACTCCTGGGTCAGTAAATTGTCCACCAGAGGCTCCTGTCATCACCTCTGACTAAAAGCACCCGCGACAGACTTGGAGTCGGTCCCACTGCTCTGCACTGTGGCTGCCCGCTGCTCCCCGCTAGTTAGAACGGGTCAAACACAGAGGATTAATTCCCCCACTGGGATTAATAAAGTCGACTTTAACATAGTGCCCATGTGGAGACGGCAGGTAAGAGCGGGTGTGAGGTGGGGAAATTGATGTCAGACCCTTTTCAGGCAGAATGCACCACTACTTGGGGAGAATTTTACAATTACCACTTTTAAATAGTTTTCTTTACCAACACAAATTCAATGTGGGTGTTTTTTTTGTGTGAGAAATGTAAGCCCACATCAGATCCTGTGAAAAGTTATATGCCCACACGGACCACATTTGACTTTATGAGGAATGTATGGACGTTCTATATCGTCGCTGTGCTTGGAAGCAAATTTCCCCAGATGCCAAATCAGATCAGTAAAATAAAATGAATGATGTGAGTTGTTCCTCCAGTTAGAGGAATATACCTTTAAGATTAACAGTTTAAAACCATATATATATATATATATATATAATAATGTGAGATGTATATTTTATTAGAATGACGACACAAAGGGCTACAACAAACAGCCTTTCTCACAATACTCAATACAACACAACATCTCAAGAGCGCTTTGAGAGAATCCTTTCAAATTTGTCTTGAATCCTGCACATAACACCTTTGATAATAGTTGTGTTAATGTGATGATGATGATGCAGCCGCCTCATGTCTGTCTTTGTGTTCCTTCAGAGATCTTCAGAGAATCGGAGTGTCTCTGGCCGGACACCAGAAGAAGATCCTGACCAGTGTTCAGTCGATGAGGCATCACGACGACGACGACGACGACCAGTCTCCCACTGAATCAGTGTAACCACACAGGAGTGATGCACTCAGAGAATATTGTGACCGGTGCCCAGTCTGGAACAACCAGACTCTACACTTTGTCTTTACACTTGTTTCCCCTGCACACTGCTCAGTGCTGCTCCTGGAGATTTGACATGATTTTAAACGGCAGATCTCTTTTAATCGTTGGACCGACCTCTTTCGGGCCACGCGGCTTCCTCACTTAAAAAAAAAAAGGAGTAAAGAGGATTTGGATTTCTTCAGTGACTACAGTTACATCCACTCCCATGAAGACTGTGTACATTTTAACGATGGAAATGAGACCATTTTTTACCGACATGTTTGATTCAAGGATGACCTGGCCTGTTTTTTTTATTTAAGGATAAACCACACAAAGACTGTGAAGAGACTGACTCGCATTCCACAAAGCAGAGCTTCTTGACACGAGACCTCCCACGGGCCCTGATATCTTCTAGTCTGTTCTGTTTAGTTTGTAGGTGAAATTTGCCGCCGTTTGACAAGAGTCGGCGGTTTTAACGGCACATTTGTGAATCTCTCTTCATATTGAAGAGTCTGTACATCTTGTAATTTGGGGATATTTATTTCCTATATGCTCGTTTGCTTTCACGTCTGCCAACAGCATCGGACAATTAATTGTCACTGGAGTGTTTGTGAGTTCCCTCTGATTATCTCCCTCTGCCTGACTAATCACTGGAACCGACTTTCAAGTGCTTTGGACCGCACACCAAAAACAAAATTGGGAAAACAGGTTTCACAGTGGTATTTTTTTTGTACTTTCCATGCAGCCATGAAAGGATAAACTCTTCCATGCAGAGAGCCAGAGATGCCTGTCCTACTTAAATACCCAGAGTCCTCAGAGCGAACTCCTGATGGATGATGTTTTACAATCAGCACTAATGCCCTTTGAGTAAAGCCAATTATGGATCAGAAAACAGCATCAAAATGGGGGAAATATTGCACCATGTCGGCGTAACAACTTACTTCCCTGGTGAGGAAGGAAGGCAGCCGCAGACTTAGCGGAAGAGAAGAAGAGGAGGAGGACTGTGGGTCTGGAGGCGTTACCAGCTGCTGAGACGCACCTGTTGCGGACGCAGAAAGCAAAATGTGTCGTCATCCGATAATAAATAAATTGTGATTTGGCTGCGGATTCCGACGCCGGCTGCCAGTTGAGCATTGAACACACGAACAAACCAACACTCGTGTTCTGTCCACGCATTGGAATCAAGTGCATGGCTGCTGTCCAGATGCTAATCATCGCTCTGCAGCAGACACACACACACACACACACACACACACACACAGGCAGGCAGGGTCCCCGGTGTTATTTCATCTGTATTTCTTTGTTATGCATCGGCTGCCGGACATGTCACCCTCGTCCGAGTCTGTTTTGACAGTCACATTTCCCAACTGACAGCGCTGATTAAATTCCGTTGTGTCAGTTCGCAGATGAAACGACACGACGCGACCTATGCGTGTTTCTCATCTGCGCGACAACCTTTTCAACGCAAACCCCACAATGATTGATTCCTCAGACGCATTGCGGAGAAAAAGATGTTACGGCGCAAATACAAAATGCTGGAGGTCAAGAAGGAAACCAACAGGGTTTTTTTATCATGCGTTAATACTTCAAAACGTGACGTCCGGCTCATGAGGCTTCACGGAATATGATATAATGAAGGCCTGAGCTCACTGCAGGGCGCTCGGGGTGGAGCAGCAATGGGAGATCTCTTTTTATCTCAGCGTTGAGCAGATTACCAGCTGTGAAACAACAGCCGGCCCGCTCTGCCGCCGAACCCTCTGGTCATGCGTGTGCACCCACATCCTGAGGATTACCCGTCTGCAGCACTGATTGGATGTCATGATTTTGTTTGTCGTCCGCAGTGAGCCGTGCTCACAATGAGAGAAGTGGCAGCGTCGGGGGTTGTTTGCTCTCATCGCGGCGTGTCCGACACAACGACGTGTTTGTGTGTTTGTGTCTCGCGTCGCTGATCTCGACTGCTGGGACGCCCCCAACGACTTTTATTTATGAAAGTTGTGACATTGAGAGGTCCGCAGTTATTTTAAACCCTCCAAGCATTTCAGTTTTCTGCTTTTTTCGCCCCGAAAACGCCGGCATTGGCCGCAATTGCATTTGTTGCCCTGGCAACGATGGCTTATTGAGAATTTTATCAGAAAGTATTGAGATCAACTGGGAGCGAGTCAGTGGCACAGAGGCTTAATTCGTTGTAAATAGATGCCTCTGGAAGAAGAGTTTCAGCTCTGGCTCGGGGGTTTAATAAAGAGTGAGATGAGTCGTGTGCCTAAAAGCTCATATTAAACACCACCTTAACAAATATGTCACGCACAGGAAGCGAAGGCGATCAACACAGAGAGGAATCTTAATCCATTATGTAACATCTGCGGCTGAGTGTCTATTCCTCGTTTCATACCGTGTTATTGTCTTCTGGTATTTTTAACGAGGTTCGATGTGACTTTTCAGACATGTCACGTTGTCAGTGTTTGTGAAAAGACAACACGACGCACAGCACGTCTTGTATTTACACAACGAACCAGCACAAATATTTACCACAGAGACAATATCTCAGGAACACAACTAATGTACGTTTTGTCCACGCTGCTGCACTGGTTAAATCCTGCACTATAGAGATGAAGTGCTTTAAGAGTTGATGGAGAAAAGTGTTTTTGTTGAGTTCTCTTAATTACGTCCACGTCAAATCCAGCCTCAGCCCCTTCAGACACAGATACAGGTTTAGATGATGAATCGTAGTCGGCGTTAATGAACGGTCAGATTATATCACTGCCGAACATTTCTGGTTAAAGGATGAATTAAATTTAAAGAGACAGGAGCTAAAACCTCAAAGTGTTTCAGACAGAGGCTGAAAAGAGGAGCTGCAGCAACAGACAGTTTGAGGAAAGTGTTTTCTGAGCATTAGAGCATGAAAAGCTTTTCAAGTAATAACACATGAAAGTTCCACCTTAAAGAACCTTTACTTTTTAATGCTTGAGGTTAATTAGGAGGTAATTTCTGTTAACTGTTTCAAGACACTTGCCGGAAAACGTGCCACCATATCTATGACCATTTGTAAAAACCCCTATTGTATTCTGGTCTGCTGGGGTCATACTGTCAATGGACGGATTTCTTTCCATTCATCGTTGAACGGAGGTAAAAGCGGCAGCCGACAAAAGAGCTCAGTGTTTGATTCTGATTGACATTTACTGCAGATGTTTCAGATAAAGAAACTACATCCAGGCTCCACTGTATCTGTGCTGGACATACATCAACATGATGTGGCATAATGTTTGGCCAATTAAGCGCGGCAATGGGACAAATGGACCACTTTGATGCAAAACAGGCCCCCGAAATGCAAGGTGCATCAGCGGCAGCTCCTCTGAGTGCTTTTGGGTGGATTGATCGTTTAATTGCAGTTATATTCTGGAAGCTGGACCAACCCGTCTCTTGTCTCCTGTTGCTCTGCTGTAATAGATACCGTAGGGGAGGCTGGAGATGAGAGCAGATGAGTTATGAAGAGAGGAGAAAAGTGAAAGGGAATAGGTAATGGAGGGGGCAAGAGGAGACGGGAAGGAAACAGAATAACAGAGAAAAGGGAGATGGGGGGGGGCGAGAGAGGCAAAGCCTGACTGGTGTTTGAATAAAAATGAGGCTGGGGCGTGGAGAGATTACTCGTTCTCTCTTTGTCTCTTTCTCCTTCTCCCTGCTCTACCCAGCCGTCCTCTTTCTTCTTCTGATGCCCACAACCTCTCTGAGCGACTCGCTCTGCTTCCAGGCTGCGTTTCCACCGGCGCCTTTGACAGGGGCTTTTAAAGTCGAGCAATCTTTCTATTTCAGACGCACTGTTTTCACAAACCTGTTTAACGTGCATCTGAAGTATATCTGGAGAGTTTCAGTTTCAAGACAATACTTTTTCTCTACCTTACATCTTCTTACTTTACATTCACACTGCTCATCAAAGTCCAAGTTGACTTCTTGTCTTCCTCTTGAAACTGACATTTTTCTGGATGGATTGTGATGTGATTGTGTTCATAGATGTAAGATCCCAAAACGTTAAAGCTCACTGATGTCCATGATTCCATTGACGCTTTCATCAGCGCCACCATGAGGCTAACTTGTTATGTCATGAGTGAAATGTCTCGATGACTGTTGGATGACATGTTCGTGACACTTAGATTGTAAATAAAGATGGACGACGTGTCTCCACTTCCTGCCGCTGTAACGAAAATGAAGCCAAAATATTCTGGATCCGGGCGCCGCCATCTTGCGCTGGTGATGTAGTTTTGGAGCAGCAGGGGGGTGTGGCCTCAAGTCAGTCTCAGCTGTCAGTCATGATGTTTTTATATCAACAAATAACTCGTTAAAACCAAACTTATCAGAAACAGGAACACTTGAAGACACATTAGCATGAGATGAACTACCTAAATAAACCATCTTTGAGAAATATATATTTAATTTATAGTGTGGGACTTTTTAACTTTGTTCACATCTCATCTGCTCACATGGAAGGGGTGGGGTTTACGACCAATACCGCAGCCAGCCACCAGGGGGTCACTTTCGTGGGGAGCCTTCACGTCGTCCATCTTTATATTCAGTCCACGTGCGACGTTTTAATCTTTCCTGTGATGTCACGATCAAATTAAGTCTCATTTTGTCCAACACATACACGGTTTAGTTATAAAAGTTAAATCCCAAAAGTGTGAACACAAATGATTTAGAGCTCGGTTTTGTTCCTGTTTTATTTTCAGTGTTAATTTATTGGCTTTTCTATGACGATACTTTTGTACGTATTGTTTGTTTCTCTTGAGAAAAGAAAACAGCTCATTAATCTGCTGTCGTCTGCCTTTACGTTTATATGTTTCTAGTGCTCGTTCAGTCAGAGCATCCCACTGTAATGTATCATAACACTGTAATATAATGTAAGTATGCGCACGCCTGCGTGTGTGTGTGCGTGTGTGTGTGTGTGTGCTGTTCAGTGTACAGTAACTTGTTTGTACATTGTGTGAGTTTGTAGCCGTGAACTTTCTGAATATTACATTTACAATGCACTGTTTGTCAATAAAGAAGACAAATCAATCAAACTGATCAGCTTTGGTAAACATGTCATTTTCAGTCAGGACATGGTTGAGCCACATCACTAATATCAACAACAACAACAACAATGATAATAAACAGAAGTCTTTATTCTTTGTGTGATGTTTTATGATATTCTCTTCGATAAAGGAGCTCAGGAGTCGATCTGCACTGAGAAAAGTAATTGAAAAAGGTTATTAAACTCCATAATGAGTTCTCTTATGCCAGCACACGGAAGTAATCACTCAGCAGAGCGAGAGTCTTTTTAACGTGCGAGTGTGATTGTGACTCCTCATTGATGAACGGTGAAGTTTACAACCTGTGAGAAGGACTGAATGATACTGAGTGTTTTCCTCCTCACAGCGTTAGATTCATTTAATACAACTAAAGAAATTACAAAAGATGCCAAAAGACACGAGGGTGAATTAAATCACATTAAAATCATCAGGAGAATGATCGACAGAAACACGTCAACTATGTGATGGTGAAATATATTTTATGCCAATGAAGTGAAGCCTGTAAGGAAAACTTACTAAAATAGATTTCTGTCTATCTCCACAGCCGGTTTTCTTCCATATACATTAAAATAATTAGTTACATTACTGTGTAATTGTACTGTGTATCAAGCCTCACGTGATCCATCCATATCTATGCCACTAACCTTCTTGAGGGTTGCACTGGGAGCTGGAGCCAATCCCAGCTGACATATGGCGAGTGGTGGGACACACACAGGTCACCACATGTCGCAGGGCCAACGTACACAGAGGAACAACCATTCGCACTGGTAGTCGGACAATTTAGAGTCTCCAGTTCTGAGAGAGTATCTGGAGAAAACACTCTGCGACAGATCGACCCTGGCTCAACAGGGATTCGCACCAGGAAGATAGTTCCTGCGAGGTGCTAACAGTGCTAACCACTGCTCCACCATGCCTGCCCTGACTCACATCCCATCTCAAAAGAAACAAAGGAGCCACATTCTGTCTTTTGGGGGTGAATGGTCTGGATTTAGTCTTCACGGGCACAGTTTTTGAGCATTCACTCATACACAGTGTGTTATATGTGCAGCACATTCTCTATCTCTGCCCCACACATCACTTGCACTCTGCTTGCACATTTTGGGATTCAGTATTTTGCCCCAGGGGGTAGAGACTGGGATCCAACTGTCAACCTTCTGGTTAGTGGATGACCCGCTCTATCCCCTGAGCCACAGCTACCCGTGACTTTCTCAAGTTGAATTTACTCAAAGAAAACAATAGAAACTGTCGGTAGGAGAAACTGTTGTGTTGTAGTTTTTCACAACTCAGCTGACCTCTTTAAACTATTTTCCAAACCCCTTTGTTTGGAGATCACAGGGACTATTGCACATTTTGATTTGGACTTTGAACGTATTGTTTCATATTATTTTATCATCTTTTTACTTCCCGTCTTTGACCTGTTCCCTCCTCTGCTTCTCCCTGATGTGTTCCACCTGTGTTCAGTCATCTCTGTCTCCCCTGGTGTCTCAGTCTCTGTGTCCTCGGTCCTTCTTGTCACTTTTAACTCGACAGAATCGGTCCTGTCAGTGTTTGGTTTCTTCGATCCTGCAAACATACAGACAGTAAGTTTCCTTTTTCCTTTAACACTCTCTACCTGGTCAGATGTCTTCATGTCAGTATTCATTTATTTCATTTAATTACATCCTCATGGTCTTTACATTTTCTTCCATGCATGTGATTATCACAGTATTATCAAAATAGTTGCAGATTATTATAAGCCAGGGTCTTTCTATGTGGGGTTTGAGTGGAGTGGGTACTCTGGTGTTCGTCTCTGTCAGCCCTGTGATAAACTGGTGACTTGTCCAGAGTGAGCCGCGAGAGGTTCCAAAGCCAGCTTGGGTTGTCTTGGTATAAATCCTCCTCACGGCCCGATAGCTATCAGTAAATAAAGATGGAAAATCATCTGAAATAACAAAGACTGTCTGTGGCCCTGGCAGGACTGGAAAAAACATGAAACAATCCGCTGGCTGCAAAACCGGAGTCGTCCGCCTGAGAGACGTACACCGCTGAAGCAGAGATGGTCAGAAGTTAGAGAGCGAGTCACAGAAAAGTCGTCTTCTAGCTGTTGTTACTCAGAGCACGTTAATGGGGGCGTGGCTTTGAAGGGGGTGGGATGGAGCGGTTGACCTGCTCTCGTGATCTTTTCCAGGATTACCAACCCCAGCTTTAAAGGATGATCGGTATATGGATTGAGCAAAGTGGCAAACCTCTGACATCACACTGAGGCACTGAAATTGAACCACATTAGTCTAGTTTCAGTTTCGCCTTGTAACCACTCATCTTTACTTTACTTTAAGGTGCCGTCTGTGTCTCATTTACACAGTCTCTGTAGAGTTGATGGAAACAGGCCAGAGGAGGTAAATGGACTTCATGTGTTATGAATGGTGTCGTGTGGGCCCCCCCCCCTGCTTCATGGGTTAATGGTTTTCAGTGGTAACAGACCGAAGGCGTGTCGGTGGGGGGAGCACAACGCCGGGCGCGGTGGCATGACTTCATCATGAGCCCAAAGAGAGAGTGACAGAAGGAGGTTGAGGGAAGAAGTCAGAGGAAGGAGGAGGCGAATGAAAGCCAACAGATCCTATGTGTGTGTGTGTGTGTGTGTGTGTGTGTGTGTGTGTGTGTGTGTGTGTGTGTGTGTGTGTGTGTGTGTTTATTTGTGTGTGTGAGAGACAGTGAGTCATCTTCACACGACCTCACCAGCACAAATCTGTCTTTCCTCTCCTCCCCCAACAAACTCCAGCTGGATAAATAATTGACGATCGTCTCTGACACTGGTCCACTGGTGTGAGGCATTTTGCTCTGAGGTCTTCGTTCCTGAATTCTTAATTTTTCTTTCTCTCTTTCTGTCTCCGGCAGAACTCTCTGCAGGAAACAATGAACAGTGAGTGGTTTTGTTTTAAAAGGAATGAGCATCTATGTATTATTGAGCAGCAGCAGTCAGCAGCAGCTATCTCTCTGCTCGGCTGCTGAAATAAATATGACACAGCACTGGAGAGACTTGCACATTTGAACTGAGCTCTCTGAGTGCCGAGCGTTCAGAGTTACACGTTTACCAGCGAAGACAAAACCGGGCCAAGACCGTCGTTCAAAGCAACTAGTAAATAATGTTTTTTGTTCTTCTTGTTGTTGTTGTGCAGTATCACTTCACACATGGAGAGAAAAAACTCGAGTGACTGAGAGGAAAGAAACGTCTGTGTTGACAGCACCATCTTTGTTTCCATGTTTTGGTTTCTCTTTGTTCAGACTCCAGCATGAAGAGTGTGTACTACACTCCCAGCTCACACTTTTCTGAATGTTACATGTTTTCTAACATTTGCAGAAATGATTGCGGCCAAAGGAAGTTTATTTTTTCTTGGATGGTAAACGTATATTTTATAGTCGCGTGTAGTTTTTCTTTCCAACTCAAAACACATCCGGGGGAATATGTTGATATTCCCTCATCTCTGTCATTTTACCTTCTGCATTTACTGCATTAGATTTAACCAACTGCCAGTTCATCATCAGACGCTCTCCTGAGAGACGAGGCTCCTTTTTAGAAGCTCAGATGACTCTAGCTTTCCCGACCAGGTTTTTATTCAATGATGGCCTTGACAATGACAAGTCTGGACTGTGGACTATCTGGGGATCAGGAGTTTAATCAGTTGTTCCTGGATGTGGAAAAAATCATTAGTGAAGAATTATTAGTCCAAAACCTTGTTTATGTGGCTGAAATAAAAAGGGAAACATTCTTTACAAATGTGTGTGAGATCTGGATTTGCAGTTTTGACTGGATGTTGCCTGGTGGCAGATTGAATGAGGGAGGGGGGGGCTGCTCAGCTGAATGCACTGGCAGAACAAACACTCCAATAGTCGTTCATCAAATCCATACACAAGCTACGCTCCCGTGAAAACACACGACAACCCACGAGCCGTGACAAATAATTATCCCCCTGCATGTTCTGATCGATCATGTTGTTGACAACAGATGAAGGCAGGTGCACCGACGAGGGCGGGGCCGCACACACACACACACACACACGTGTCAAATGGCAGACGCCAGGAAATTCCAACTCTGTGGGGGTCAATCATGTGATGGACAAACCTCACGTCACAGTTTTAAAGCGTCACATTCACATTCCAGTGTGAACCTCTGGAGACGTGTTGAGGAAGTTCCACAAACAACAACAACAACGCTGTAAATTCATGGTCACTGGACCCCAGCAGGAAGTGAACACCTCGTTTAGAAAAAAAGCTGAAGTTTACGGCGCTGCTGCCTTTTTCAGCTGTGAACTTCCACAGCGACGTCGGGGCTTAAATCACTCTTGACCTCATCATGTCTCGGGGAGACGGTAAAAAAAAGTTCAGTCCAGTGATTTACAGCAGGGTCATGACTGGAGTGAAGGTACAAACGGAAGAAGAAGTAAAGTGGAGGTGCTGATATTTTGAGCTGTTATTTAATATCTTAAACTTTAACCTCATTCATGCTCAGTTATGCAGATTTCCCCCCAGAAGCACAGTGGATTCAGTAAAGGTACAAAAACAAAAGCAGAGAATTTACTTTTGGTAAATAATGAGGCACAAAATGTTCCACTGAAAGCAAATGAAAAACCTCGGTGCTACTTCTGGAGTTGTGTCGCTGTGTTTGTCCGTAAACATCTCTGCTTTCCCAGCAGTGTTAATACCAATGGTGGATTACATTGTGTCATTTAAAGTGTTACTCCTTAAATTAATTTTTAGGCTCCTGACATCAGTTCAGCTTGGTATGATGACGGCAAAGTGTTCCTGCCATTCTCAAACCAGTTATCGCTGCAGAGAGTTGGTTCTTCGGCCGATGAAACACAAAGAAATGGTTTAACTTGCACTGAAGTCCGGACATTTTCCTGAAATTTCCCAGAGGAGCTTTATATGAGAACGCAAATGTCACAGAGTCAGTTGTTTGGTACATTTCCCAAGTCAAATGTCTGAGTGAACCTACGTGAGAATACAGAAGGAAAATGTCTGCAGAATTCACCACAAGCATATGTGACATTTGTGACAGTTTCAAATGGAAAAAGACAAATATCTCAGGATTATTAAGAGGTTCCATACACGTAAAAGACAAATGTGTCAAAACACAACTGAATATTAGGACTTTTTTATACAAAATCCTACACATCTTGTTCTTATAGTAGCAATAAAACTGAAAAAGCAAGTAAATCTAATAAAGGATTTATTTGTCATGTGCCTCATCCCTACGCCAAGTTTGGTGGCAATCACTTTGGTATAATCCAAACACACACAGGTTACTTGTACAGTTTTCTCTGCAGGAAACTTTTTACCACGGGCACCTTAATGAATTCAGGAAGTGTTTTCCTGCAGTTTGAGCAGCGTCAACGTGCCACGAGATCCAAATGGAACGAATGCATATTTTTAGGGTTTAGCTTGAAGCATCTTGAATTGGAAAATGTAGGTCAAACTTCACTTTGATGCTCGACTCTTTTAACTTCACGTGAATTTATTATCCCCTTAAAGCATCCCTGAAGTCGATGAGGAGGTAAGATAAACAACTTCAGCCTGATGGGACGACGCTGTGAAAATAACCTGTTATTTCAGGTGCAGCACTTTTTTTTTAATTCTAAAATTTGAATATTGCTTAATATTTAAACCTTGGACGTGTTTCATCTGTGATATTAGAGATTAAAATACTGAACATTTGTCTCGACAGTATGTTTTCATTCCAAGTAAAAGTTTGGATCAGTGTCAAGGGTGAAAACGCTTCTTCGTCTCTGCTCTGTCTCCATCTTCACACTTTTCTCTTCCTCCTTCGTCCTCAGTCCGGTTTCTTTTCTTCCTCCCACCTTACACCCCCCCCCACACACACACCTCCCCATCCCTCTGTTTCCTGCATCCATTGTTCTTTTCTGCCCCGACGCCTCTGAAGTCTATATTTAGACGTGATTCTTCTGGAGGGATCAGTGGTTGTGTTGCTTTCCGAGGTCGCCCTCAGTGTTGGGAGGAAGTACTTTGGTATAATCGTATTTTATACGGACCGAGACTCTTGGCTGAATTATATTTTCTAAAGAAGAAACCTGTCACTGCTGTAAGCTGAACACCAACACAGTCCCCGGCACAGGGACAGCTTCTAACCCACTGAAGGTTTACATATCAACAGATCAGTGTTACAGCTGCACTGTGTAACAATGTCGACTGACAGATATCATGTATAGTTGTTTGTTTTTGTGGTGACATCAGTCATGAAATCTAACGCTAATTGATTGTAGAGGTGTGAACAGTCCTCTTTGCTAAACTCTCACACAAACACACTATCTGCAGAACAGGGACAAATCACAACGGCCCACTAAATAATCCAGTTTATTAAGTTTTAACCATCCTCTGCAGGCGGCAGGAATGTGTTGTTTGATGTCATCTAACATGTCAGAGTGTAACTCCAGGAGCAATTATACGTTTGTTAAACTGCATTGTGTTACTGTAAATATTAAATTAATAAATCAAATATATATGAAGTGTATGCATGAATCCACAATGTGCAAGATATATAGAAAACTTGTAGGTGGACAAAATGATTGTGCTTCATTTAAAATGGTAAAATTAGATTAGAAGATTAACAACACAATGATCCTTTCTGGGCTGTGCGGCCTCTGTATTATGGGTTTTCCACTTTTTCTTTGGTGTTGACTATAATCACATCAAAAAAAGATAAATCATGGTTTGTAATTTTCTAAAACATCACAATTAAAGCTTTCCAAAGCAATTTCAGCATATTGATTGAAAATCAATTGATGAAACCCTTCATTGTTGTTTACCTCGAAAACAACTACAGTGTTTTCCTGCTGTTATTGTCAGTATCTCACTGCATGACCAGCCAGTGTATTCAAAGATGAAGGGGCCCCACTGAGGCTGCAGGTGCAGGGGGCCCCGGATCTTGTGCTTCACCACTGCAGAGGAACAAACCCTCGTTAGGCTTCTGCTGAACAGAGGAGACGTGTTAGCGGTGAGTTGGTGGAGGGAGCCCCTGACATCAGATCACACTGACTCATCCAGGCGGTATCATTGTCGCCGCATAAAACATCAGCAACAACAGCAAGTGAGAAGCAGCGAGATAACAGAACACACACTCACACACACACACACCTTCCTCTGTGTTCAGCACTACACTTGTTGATTTGATGATTTGACCAAAACAAGCAGCCAGAGAGAGAGAGAGAAACGGGGGACACAGAGAGGGAGAGACTCAATTAGGTATCGCCATAGCAACATGGGATGGTGGAGAAATCTGGTCGTCTGTTTAAATCTCTTTTTAAATCATCTTTGACAAGCTGGGATGGCTCAGTGACAATATCTGTGTGTGTGTGAGACACAGAGAGAGAAAGACTGAGTATGAGAATGAATCTCTCTCTCTCTCTCTCTCTCTCTCTCTCTCTCTCTCTCTCTCTCTCTCTCTCTCTCGTTGGCCACACAGACACACACACACACACACACACACACACACCCTTCACTTTCTCTTTTGTCAGTGTATAGATTTTCTCTCCGCACTGGCCTTGTCTTCCTCTCTCTGCACAACGCCACCTTTCAGAATAGCAATCAGTCTGCCTCATTTGGCCCCTGTCTCCGTGTGTACCACAGAATACTTCTCGCTCGCAAGTCAATGTCTGCTCCCCGAAGACGTCCAGGCTCAACTCGATATTTAAGTCCATGGATTCTTTTGTTGAATCTTGGCTGGAAGAAAAGTCCAGATTAAAACAATCACTGGCGCACGGTAAACTTGAAATATGACGGATGAAATCCAATCTACATTGTTTGTCCTCCTCTCCTCTCCCCTCCCTTATCTCCATCTTCATCTCTCTCTTTCTCCACAACACAAATGTCCAGTAACCTTGTTATGAATTCAGGTTTTTGCTTTGGAGCAGTTGAGAAAGCCAACATTTTCCGCTGATACGAGCATCATGCTAAGTTCTCGAGGGGGCAGCCTTTATGCTACATCAGGAGTGAGTCTGCCTCTGGTTCACTGAAGAGAAATATATATATACTAATACCAGCAACATATGATTTAGAAGAATGATTAATGCTTTAATCAGGGTATTCTGCATATATCTAACTGTGTGTGTTCCAGTTGCAGGACTGTTGCGTCATGTGGGTGTAGATTTAACGGCTGAGCTCACACTGACTCATGCTCGGGACTCAGAAGAATTCTTTTAATCAGTTTCAAAGATACAATGGATAACAATTCTTTATTAAATATGAAATGGGTCGTATCTGCTTTAGCCTGTAGCTTTGCCCGTCTCTGTAACTTCCAGGGTAAACAGCGTATGACGAAGGAAAAACACACTGACGTCAGATGCTTTCTTCTCTTCCCTTTCTCTTGTCCTTTATATTCTGTCTCTTTTCTGTGCCGTCTCTTTATCTTGACTCTGTGCAGAGGCCAGCATGGCTGTGCAGCCTCTCCAGTCCCAGGCCTTGTTAATATTTCACATGCTTAGAAGCCAGAGCAGACGCCTGGTTTTCTCCCAAAAGGAAACTCTTCTCCTCATTTAACCTCTGGGACCCAATTTCCATACTAACCAGCTCATCCGAGGGCTCGAGTAGAGACACACTGATTGTTCCAATGTGGCTCCATGACTGTGACCATGACGAGACAGGGTCAGCCAGCACGGCTTTAAAAAAAAATCTGATTTAAACAGGAATTACAGACTCAGACAAAACAGATTTTATTTTGTTGATGACGCAAGTAGTTTTAATCATATTGTGAATGAGTCCTGTCTGTTAAATGGTGGTGACATCATAGTTTGTTTGTAAATCACAGAATTTTTAAATGACAGAAAATTGTTTGGCCCATCTGCTAACATTTAGGATCTATACTCCAACCAGCCACCAGGGGGCAATCAAGATGATTTGGCTTGACTTTTTGGGAGCCGTCATGTCCTTAACAGTCTATGATGTTGTTCCAGATGTGTTGTCATAACAACAACAATCACAGTTTCACTCTGGGGACACACAACATGCTAAAGGTCGAGGCTAGCTGTCTATACAATGCTAAAAAGAATTAAATGGGAAATAAAATACACAGCTACATGAACACACACCACGTTCTCTTCCTTGAATAATGCCAGTGCATAGTGCAGTTAACTGGATCTCACAGATAATACAGAGCTGGTTAACGCTCGGCCTCCTGGTGCCGAAACAGCCGAGTGCACCAACGTCCAGCTGCAGCTTCCTGGGACGTTCACCATAAATGAGTGAGAAGATTGACGGATGCTGCGCTCCACACTGAGGCTCTGGGGTCAAATCTGACAGGATCTTTTCTCAGTTACTTCAGATGCTGAAAGTTTTCATTTCTTCACAGGCAGATGGTAGAAGAAGAGAAAAACAGATGGGAAAAAACACTTCGTAGCTGTTTATCCTCCCTCGGTAAAGAAGAGCAGAAAATATTTGCCTGCAGAGGAAACATCTTCTTTATGAGAAGAACTTTATCTTCCTGTTTGAAAAGATTTAGAGTTTATTGGTTTGTGGGAAATGTGTTTTTTTTTAGAGAGAAACATTAGCAGAGACAGAAACACTAGTGGTGCACTGGTCTGATAACCAATCATCCTTTTTTATGGGAATTAAACAAGGTTGTCTCAGATTATTTTGAAACGATTGAATGATTTTTTTAAAGAATTTAAACCACTTCATAATTTTTAGCTCTGGATTTGTACAATAAGCTCCAGACGCTGTCATGAAGGGTCCGCTGAGTGGAAGAGAAAGGACGAAATCCAGCAGAGCACATGGGAAAAAACTAGATCACACATTATACGGAGTTATTCTTAATTCTGCTCTTTCAGATTATAATGAGGTCTCCTGGGATTGTGTTGCTTCAGGGGTAAAATAATGGTCAAAGGTCAAAGAAGACAGGCAGCTCATCATGATAATAATCTCACTTTGTTATTTATGATTTCCAGGATGGAAAGAGACGAATGTCTCTATTTGGATATCAGGTGATTGCATTTTATAAACACTAATGTCTTTTATGGATAAGAGGGATGTTCTGGAAGGTGGTACGAGTATTTTTATTTTAATTTTATGTTTGTTCAAGTGTTAATTTAAGATGGCAGCATCAGTATCCAGCATATTCTGGCTCCATTTCACCCAATGAGAGGAAATGGAGATTTGTTGTGCGTCTTTATTTACAGTCAAGTTGTAAATGTGTGACAATAAACACTTTAATAGGTTTCAGCAAAAACAAAGTCTACTTTTGCTGGAACTTTGTTGTAGTTCCACCATTTCAAATGATAAATAAATCAAAGTTTTTCCAGCTCAGGAAATCTTTCTTTTCGAATTATTGTGTGTTGTAAATGACCTGTTGTACTTTATTATATCAACTGAACTCACACACACGAAGCAATAATAAACCCTTTCGATTTGATTTCATTACTTAGATTAATACTCTAGATTTGAACACACACTTTAAACACTGCAGAAATAATCAGCTGTTGCCAGAAATAGGCCTAAATAGGATTTATGGCGGTCGTTTAGCGGGAGGTTTACAGTCGGAGCTGGGGAGGAAACGCTCGGCTGATGAAAAATAGTCTGTCAATCCAGTCTGCCCTGGGTAGAATCTCAAACCCCCCGAAATCTGATGGTAAGAATGAAATATTATGTGAAGTGTGAAATATTCCAGTGGTGAAAAATATTCTGCTCCGTCCGTCCTCATTATCCATCTCACTGTGTCTCTCCTTCCCTTTTGTCTCACTCTCCTCTTTTCTCTCCGCTGACTCTGCTCTCTTCATCTCTCTTTACCTCTTTCTGTCCGACTCTTCCTGTCGCCCCCGGTGCTGCCGGGAGTTACTCGGCATGAAGCCGGTCGCAGGTTTAACAAAGACGGAGGGGCGGACAGAGAAGGAGAGAGATGGAGTAGAGGGTGAGGAGAGTTTGAAAAGCATTCCCTCACTTTTTAGTTTCCCGCAGGAACTTATTTCCTGAAGATTCAGGGCAAAGTAAAAGTAACTTCTAAGCCTTGATTTGAATGGGAGAAGGGCCATCAAAGTCATTACAGCTCAAACTCCACGGAAAAAAGAATGGAAGCTGATGTGAAACTGCTAAATGGGATGTTTAAAAACTCATCTTCTCGCCTTTGTGTTTTTCATGGAGAGACCTCGGCGCGTTGGTTCCATCGACAAACATTAACCAGGGGGTGAATAGCTGGGAACGTCATTTATTTGATTTGACTTGAGCTGAAATCAAAGTAGAGACATTGAGTTTAATTTCATTTGAATGGGAAGGACTCGTAGCACAAACTATGAAGTTATTAGGGCAGAGATACAAAAGAGACTCAAATAAAAGTGGAGAGAAAGGACGGAGAAATGCAAATTGGGTCGCTGAGAGAGTAGATTCACAAAAAATGTTATTTGCCGTCCTTCACAAGTTAATTATTTTTTATACGGAGCGTCTGCGGGTCCTCAAAATGCCTACAAACCACTGAGTCCACTGTCCTTAATGAAAACCCTGGTAGGCTTCTTTAAAAGGCCAAAAGAGGGTCCCTTAAAAGAACCCATTAATGACAATTTTGTGAAAGTGTAGAAAACATCCTCGCTCTCAAAGTTAAAGATGGTGGTTAAAAAAAAAGTTCTGCAATATCCCCACATTCCGGAACTACACCAAAATTGAACGGGCTCTTTTCACCCAAGTTTCAAGGAAATCTGATCAGAAATTTAAACAAAACGTGGAGGTAAATGTGTTCAAAAATACAAAATCTCCTCACATTTCAACATCCTGAGACTCTACGAGCAAAGAGAAGAAGGAGGACGAGGATTGGTGAGAGTCAGAGCCACGATCCAGGAATCAAACCAGGATCAAACCAGGATCCTCCATGGAGACATCAGAAGGAAGAGAGAGCCAAGATCCTGTGGGACTTCAAGTTTCAGATTGACAAACAGCTGCTGCTGAACCATCCACACATCGTCGACAGGAGCAGGAGAGAGTGGAGCAGTGATGGATGTGGAGATCTCCGCTGACAGTAACATCAGGCAGAAGAAGGAGAAGAGGATGGAGACGTACCAGGGGCTGAAAGAACAACAGCAACAGATGTGAAGCTGAGGTTGGAAGTGGTCCCCGTGGTAACCGGAGTACTGGAGGCTGTGACCTGCAAACTGGGAGAGTGGCTCCAGGTACAACATCTGAAGTTTGTGTGCAGAGCCTTCAAATTCACAGAAATTTGCCAGAGACAGATTATATTGAAACAGTCAACGCATTGACCCTAAGTGAAGTGTCTCGCCGTAGGATAAACAAGGCTGAACACCTCACAGCTGGACTCTCTCAGGTTCTGAGTGACTGGGCCAATCGCCCCACTCCTTCTATTCAGGTGAAATATCAGCTGACAGGAGCCTGAGTCGCTGCCACGGTGAAGATTTAAACGCTCTGAGTTGCTGCAGCAGCATTCGCACTCGACGTGGAGATTAGTTTGGCTGTGAAGACCCTCGGATTCATTCATTAATCTTCCCCTTTAATGAATCTATTTGGACTGGCTCGGTCCAAAACTGAGATGAATGTCAGCGATCAGAGCCGAGGTCACGGTGCAGCGAGCAGGGTGCTGTCCGTGGTGCTGACTCTGAGGCGCTCGGCTGCCTTCATCCAGGTGCAGCTCTTCTTTAAAACGCCTTCTGAAACCTTTCCGCTGACGCAACTGATCGTGTCGTCTCTTTCCTCTCGGGGGGGGGCGAATCCCATCCCACTCTCCAAAAGATGAGACTTTTGTCCTTCCAGCCTGACAGACAGTCACGCCACCTGCGGAGTTAATTCAAAAGCTTGCTCCTGAACGAGATGAAAGATTGTGTTTCGTGGAGGTGACTTGAACCGATTCCCCTTGACGCTGTGACACTTGATGCACCGTGGCCTCTTTGCTGCAGAAGAAGGTTCGGTCGGGAAATTAGATTTTCCGCACTCGTCAGCCAACCACAAAGCACCAGAAAGTGCCTGGAACTTTACTTTTTTTTTTTAGAGACACAAATAATGTGAAGCACACGCCTACACACAAATGCACACAGAAAAATGCATGTCCCCCATCATTCCCAGTACCACAAGCTCCTCCAAGACACACACACACACACACACACACAAAATAACACAGACAGAATAATACAAAAAATACCTCTGCACTCACTGCTGAGATGAGAGCTTGCAAGTGCAAAATAATGACATCTATTGGGAGTCAAACTCCCCCCCCCCCTCCCCCCTGTAACACACACAGATATACACACAGGGCTGCACACACAAGTTCATAAATACACAACTCCCCTGCTCACACGATGCACGTTGGATTGAAACATCTCCACCAGTCTTGGTTTATGTTTCACCTGTGGAACCCGATGAGCTGCCAGAGGAGTTTCTCAGCTCAGGGATCCAGTCGCTGCTTCTGTCGCTGCTGAGTCAAGTGCTGTGTCTACAGGAGAAATAAATCTGACCTCCATAAAAATACATTTGCCGGATGTTCTCGCAGTCAACCTGGAGAGAAATCTGATAATACAGCGTTCTAATGGGGGTCCAGTCTATTTTTTTTTAATTTTATGGGCTGAGCTTTCATTACATTACCGATGCCTCTCCCCTCCCGCTGCCTCCAAAACACCGTGCAAAATAAAATATTCCCAACTGCAACGTAAAGATAAGGATTCACTGTACGCCGGGGGATAATCTCCTGATAGTGTGTTGTCGAGCAGCAGGGCTGCACGGGGCAGGAAGCGTCTGGTAATCATTTAAAAGTCCCATTTCCTGGCAATGAGACGGACTCACTGCTGTGGGATTTTTCAAATTACTGCACCTGAGAGAAGCAGGGGTCACCAAGAAGAGTGCAGCGAGTAAAGCTCTTCACTGTGAGACGTGGAAGCAGGAGAGGTTCAGAGTACTGAGCTGGATGGATTATGTTTACCTCCGCCAAGGAGGTTACATCTTTACCTGCATGTGTCTGTTGGTTGGTCTGTTTTTCAGAAGGATTACGCAAAAGCTATTAAACCGATTATCGCCAAACTTGGTGGAGGGATGAGGTGGAGGCCTGGGAAGAACCCGCAAAATGTTGCTGTGGGATAAATGGCCGATCCAGGATTTGTTTTCTTTCACATTAATTTTGCAACATGGAGCATTTTCCCACATTTTTGTTCAGGGAATTACAAAGACATTCATTCAATGGCTGTTCTGAAGCTTTTGATCATAGAAGCTTCATCAGAAGTTGTAGTTAATGTAGATGTCATGGAAAAGATGTTTATTTCCCATTTAAGCACTTAATGCACCAAAACCATGAATTTACAAGGTTCCAGAAAGTCATTTCTGCTTCTTTGTTTTTTCACCCAAATTAAAACCATGATAGAACAAAGTCCGACACCAAAGCTGATGTCGAGGTCCCTGATTTTCAGCCCCTACTCTGGGTCAAGATCTGGAAATGCTTAATCCCACCATTTCCCATAATGCAACCAAAAGCATCTTTTTTATTAGACACTCCCTGCAAATCTCCCAGTGCAAATCTCCCAGTGCGTGCCCAAATCTTTCAAAGGCCTCACCTCCAGTGTTAAATCCGATCAATCTGTTGTCTCCAAAATCAGAGGCGGGGACTGGGAAAGCCTTGATGAAACCACACCGGGGGTGAGGCTGCGTTTAGACTGATTCCCTGTGTTAAACCCCTCATGCTTCAGAATGAGGGAGAGATGTCGACGCAGAGGAGTTGAGCAAAAGGTCATGCAGCAAAAAGAAGTAACTGTAACATTGTAGGAATCATTACAGAGTACTTGTGTTGCCTTTGTACATCATAACAATCCACAACAGTGTGTATTTTGAAATATTAATGATGAAAACAGGAAGATATTTCATACAAAAGATGACGATAAAGCAGGAAATGAGCAAAATCTCTAATCACAGTTGAGATTCCCATTAAAATGATGTCAGTGATCGAGTGTCAGAATCTTCTTGGAGACTTTGCAGGTCACAGCAGTGGGAAGCTGGGAAGCTTTGACTGGTTGTAATCAGCTTCCTGTCAGTTCTGTCCGGCGGCTGTCGACACTCTGATCGCTGATTGACAGGAATTCAGTCGTGACCAACTTTTATGTTCAGCTCCTGACGAGTTTATTTGTTTACTGCGCAGCGGCCGAGCTTGGTTACTCAGCTCCACAGGAAACTGATACTGTTCCAGTGACTTGTTGATCATGTTGCTTGCAGCGTGAACGCCGGGTTACAGGAGCAATGTGTGTGTGTGTGTGTGTGTGTGTGTGTGTGTGTGTGTGTGTGTGTGTGTGTGTGTGTGTGTGTGTGTGTGTGTGTGTGTGTGTGTGTGTGCGTGTGCGCACATGTACGAATACTAAAAAGGGAAAGCCACAAACAAGTGAATTAACTAAACAAATGAACCAAAAAGAAAACTAACCAAGCAACAGAAACTTCGTCACTCATCATATTTATGACTGATTCTCTTTATCGCTCTTAATCAGCAAATTCAACCGTTTCATTAAGTGTTTTCAGACCTTGTTAAAGACCCGTTGTAGATTGTGTGTGTGTCTGTGTGTGTGTGTGTGTGTGTGTGTGTGTGCCTTTGGAGTAGCAGAGTACAGACTGTGCTCTGACTCAGCAGACAGGAGTGGAACTGAATGTTAAAATGACTAAATGCTAAATGCCAGCTCAGTAATGAGAAACTGTCTGAAGTTGTCAGTGGCCGCCCGGACCAACTGCTCCACTTTGATTAAGACGCCCGTCTCCTGCGTCCCACAAAACAAACTGCAAAAAGGTCAAGTTCTCAACAAGTGAGAAATATTTGTTCGTTTGCCCACTGACACCTTCGCTTCACACAGTGTCTGAATGTGTCTTAGAAAGTTTGAATGTGTTAGCGTTCTGCAGAAAATAATCAGAGTGTGTTTTCTAATATGAACTGTGGTTCTGAGCTCAGTGACCATAAGATCTCACTTCCGGATTTTTAACAAGCAGTTTTTTTACGTCCCCGAATTCCCTGTGTTGTGTGTGTCCTCAAGCAAAGAGCTGGGAACTGGTGACAATTTAAAATCTTTAATTCCATTGACTGTGGTGAGATGAGATGGCATCAATTTCATACAAGTTACATCTTTCTTAGTAACAATGACGTATTCTAAATGTGCTCTGAGCGGCCGCGCTGCACATTTTTCTTCCTTTACGCTCAAATCATCTCTCTGATGATTCTCTAAACCATCAGTTCAGCCCTGAACACACTGACAACGGACTGGAACTATGCACCTTTACACCACAGCCATAGGAGTCTGGATAACACAGTGAGGTGACAAAGAACATGAGGGAAATAAAGGTTTGAGTAAACTCTGTCAATTCAAGCTGCAAACAAACCAGTGAATAATGATAAATGCTTCAAGCTGAATTCAGCAGCAGTTTCCTCAAATAACCAAAATATCTCTGGTCAGTTGGAACTTCAGGGCAAGTAAAAAATATGTTTAAAACCTGTGAACTACAACTGAACATCACCACCAAGTTGATATATAGTGAAACACAGCCATCAATACCCGAGAAACAAAAGTTGAAAGTTGAAGAGCCAGGAGCCGTGTGTGAGGGATCCCTCCACCAGCACGGGCACGAGTGCACCAGATGCCGAGTTGTGGTTTGCTTATATCGAACTTAGCTCATTAACATGGAAACCTGCAGCTGGATGCAGGTGAAGGTCTGAGTCCTGGTGGATGCATCACTACAGGAGTCAGTGCACGGCCCAACAATGAGTGTGTGAGTCATGCTTAGCGTCACGCTGTGTGTGTGTGTGTGTGTGTGTGTGTGGGACGATACACACACACTGGCCTGATGCTGTGTTTTGGCCTCTGTCCTTGTTAATGTGAACTGTGGAACTGGTCAAAGTCACAAATCTCCCTCCAGCACATCATGGTCCTGTTGCTCTTTTAATTGGGAGCCTATTAGTGTCCTTTATCCAATAATAATAATAATGATAATAACTTGAATTTATAAAGTGCATTTTAAGAGACCCAAGGTTCTGTGTGTCTGTGCACTTTCACACTCATGCACTCAGGAAATCACTCTGTTTTAGCATTTCTGTTTAAAATCCTCTGAGGAGAACTTGAATCACCGAGCACTCACGTGTTTCCAGTGAAAATACAATCTGTGAGCATGAAATACTAGTTTTTCGACTTTGTATTTCACTATCAAGTGATCAGTGCATTTGGAAGGATGTTGGATAGGAACCGTGCACATGGTGTAAAGACAAACTCTTTCTCTCCCTCTCTCAACCTCCATCTCTTCTCTAGACGAGTCCTCACGACCTTTACTGTCATCGCGGCGCAAGAAATCCATTTCTCAAGTCCTGGTTCTGTGGCGGCTTCTAACACGCAGAGTGGAAAACTATCTCCTGTCCTGTTCACAACAAAATGATCATCTAATACTCAAATAGAGTCAAAGAGGTTTCCACACATTATGAGTCTAATGTGTTTTTGGTACAAACTGTGGTCAAATGAAATTAATGCTGCAAAAACTCAGTTCTTCATGTTCGACTTCACCCACTTTATTTCCGACATGAGTTTCAGAACAGCTGCCCTCTATTTCACATGGAGTCTGGCTTTAAGTGGCCAATAATAATAATCTTCAGTTGGGTAAATTTTGCTTATTGAGCCAAAAGGCTTAATTCCAAAATGTTCCTGGTTCTCTTCCCTTGTTTCTCTGTAATATTTCTTGTCTTCTATATGAAATAGGTGGAGACACACTCTATTGGTCCTGATGAATAGATATGGATCATAGATGTTTTACGTTGCTCTCCTTTCTTTTTGTTAGAGTTTGTTATCGATTCAAAACTAAAGTTGCCATCAAAGTCAAATTCCTAAAATGTTTCCTGCAGTTGAATTGAACCATTTGCGTCGAGGCTTCTGTCCAATTTCTATTTTTAATCGTAGACTTTGATTATCTGAGGTTTTTAACGTTAACATACATTTTCCTTATCAGCCTACAGCCTTAACCAAGTCTTGATTATTGTCACAAGCACAATGAAGCTCCACTAACTGTTAAAAGTCACACGTGAAACCATGTCCTCTTTTCCAGATTGTTGTCTACGCGTCTTTCTAGAGAGCATGAACATCCGCTCTTTTAACGTCACCGACTCCTCCACACTCCCTCTGTGCTTCCTCCTGCTCCCCTGCTGTTGTTGGACTCTGCATTGCATCATCTTCTTCCTGTGATTGATTATTGATTGGCTGCGTTGTAGGAGCTCTCTGTTTTTCTCTCTTGCATTAAGTCCCTGGAGGTGGACGTTTGTGTTGAATTGGCTTTATAAATAACTGATCACTGAACTTGAACTCACCAGGTCCTGTTCACTTCCAGCACATTGTCATATTTCATTCGGTTTGAAAGGGCTGCGCAGTACGTCTCCATTCTTATTCTATTCTCTTTGATTTGAACATCGCTTCACTAATCACCTCTGTGGCTTCGACCGGACCTTTTCTTGATGACCACACAGAAAACTTTCCACGTGTTGGAATGTACAGATTTCTTTCGTGGCTCTTCTTCGGTGTATTGGTGCACGATCGAGCGGTTTTCATGCGGGTAAACCCAGCGGGCAAACCCCCCCCCCCCCCCCCGGTCGGCACCAGGCTTTTTTCCATCAAAGCCGAGGACGATGCTTTGATTTAGCAGACAACACGGCGTGTGTAATGATGTTCTCAGTGGAGCGGCCCCTCTGGAGGGACTGCGGGCCAGATTTGTTGGTGTTGTTCCGATGCATCAATCTCACCGCTGAACGCACTGGACGCCCGCCGCCACTGTTCAGCATTCAAATGATCTTCCAGTCAATTAGTCATGAAGTTGAGAAGAGAGATTTTCTTTTTCTCACCCAAATCAGTTTTGTTTCAAAGACGTGACACAGAGGCTGCGACCGGAAAAACGCAGAAAGTCACCACAGCAGGCGGAGATGAAAGTTTCCTGCTGGTTCACAAAGGATTGGAGTTTACTGTTCATTTCAGACGGGGTTGTTTCTTTAAAGAAAGTATGAACTCACACACACACACACATTCCCTCACTCTGTGACGAGGAGGAAAAACCTCATTAAGATCAAAGACTTGTTTCTCTTAATTACTCTGTTGCTGCAGCCCCATCCTGCCCTTACACACACACACACACACACACACACACACACACACACACACACACACACACACACACACACACAAACATTAAGCAAAGCAGAAAACTAATTAGACTGGTTATTTTTAAACCATGGTTACTGTCTCAGAGTGTTTTCTCTGTCTGTGTGTGTGTGTGTGTGTGTGTGTGTCTGTGTGTTTGTGTTTTCCCTATAACAGAACATATGGTTATCGCTCGGCTGTTCAGTAAAATAAAAAAAAGTCACTGATCTCACGTGTCTAACAGTGGACGACGGGTTCAGATGTAGTTTACAGCAGTTTTGAAACCACCATCTTGTTTTTCTTTGTTGTGTGTTGTTTCTAACAAGGCAGGTGAGGAGTCGCAAATAGCAATGTACCGGGGGTGGGCAACAGGGTCGGGAATTGCCTGGGACCCCGCACTTAGAGGGGGGGCCCCTGAGTCATTAGTAACACGCACACACATACACTGGTTTGGTTTGATACAGGGCCCCCAGTTTCCTTTTGCCTGGGGCCCCCAAATACAGATTGAATAATATGGACCTTGTTGATTCCACGTATTTATAAATCTATTCATGTTCAACTAATTGAGTCCCAATAATTGGTTAAATATGATAATTTTACACCTTGTTAATTTTACAGGTTCATTTCTGAAGATTTTACTCAATAAAAATAAGATTTTACGTTTAATTCTAATAAACAAAGTTAATAACTTTCAATATCTAAAGATTTAAAACTTTCCGGTATTTCACAAAAAAAATATAAAAGCAAATACAATTGAAAACTGATCTGTTTTGCAGAACTCAGTGTTCCTTATCGCCCAGCTACAAAAATACTGCCTGAAAATAAATGCATTAGTTTGAACAATCTCATAATCCATCCATGTGTATGGTAATATATGCAGAATGAGCACTTTTTATATACTTTGAGTACATTTAGTTGATTATTGCTCTGTACTTTGTTTAAGTACAGCTTGAGTGCTGGATTACCACTTGTAATATGACAATTAAAAAGATTTTATAGATGTTTTTCAGATGCCTTAGTTTTATTATTTTAGCCTTTATGTCCCTGCAATGCAAAATAAACCGAAGATAAAAAAAACAACAACACATACATTTGGGAAAAAATCTTCATATTAGATTTTCAGGGCTCCAACATTTATGCGTCTCCAGAGAAGGAGAAACTAGTTTCTGTTTAGCTCGGTACTTTAGTCAAACTTTTCTATTCAGCCCTGAAAACACGACACACACACACGACTGATGTGTGAGAGCCTCAGTGGAGCAGTGACACCAGACTTCTCTTACTTATTCCACTGTGGCTTTCGTTTCACTCGTGCATAACATCATGTCCTCTTTCTGTGAGAAATAAAGTCCTGATGTGCTTCTGGGAGGAGAAACTGCGTCAGATCAGGCCTCTCACACTCGAGTCAAGTCATCGCTCGTCTCCGGTGACTCACACCTGACAGCCATGTGGGTTTTCAGCCCGGTTTCCGTTTGTTCGTTAAAGCTGCTGCAACCGAAGACGCACAAATCTGATTATGCTCCATCACAAACTGTCCCCGAACACCAAAACGACAATGTGCATGCTCCTTGTACTTTGCCAAACAAAGACCTGGCTCCCACTGTCACTCGCCAAC
This sequence comes from Verasper variegatus, assembly GCA_026259375.1. NCBI lineage: Eukaryota > Metazoa > Chordata > Actinopteri > Pleuronectiformes > Pleuronectidae > Verasper > Verasper variegatus. The sequence goes on along the minus strand of CM048046.1, from coordinate 21,347,929 downwards.
GTGATGCCAGCGCACGCGTGTGTGTGTGTGTGTGTGTGGCATGTAGATGACACACCTGCCACTTCAAAGCTGGAGCCAGATGTGAGAGCACTGGATTGGCTGCACAGGGACCCACAGAGGGAGGTGCCCGCTCAGTTCAGCAGCATTACTCACACGTATTATACATGCAGAAGCATAATGGCTGCAGCTCATTACGAGGCCCTGAACCACACTCGACCCCCTTGTCTTGTCACCTGTGGTCGCACTTTGATGCTCCGACCCGCGGCAGCCATTTTGCTCTTCAAATAAACATCTGGTTGGAGATGTTCGGGACTCTCAGGTGTTTTCAGAGCTTTTTAACACAAACGTGTGGGACAGGTTTGAGTGTTTGTGCAGCGCAGGCAACAGGTCGGGTGAAAAGAGCAGCGCGGCTTTTTATTTGTTGACGCCTGAGGTAAAAATGTGGGGGAAGAATTAACGTCATATTTCACTTTCCCCAGGAGATATTCTGTCTGTATTCAGATTCAGAGTCAATTCAAGAAGTAGATTCACGTATTTATATCTAATAGATGGAGCAAAAGAAATAAGAGAATCCAGAGAACATTAATTTTATTACCTCCACAAATGATGTTGTGTTTTTGCCTTAATACCTTTGTTCCGTTTGTTGATATTAGCAGAATTATCCAAACGCTACTCAATCAATTTCTGTGATATGTTGAGGAAGAAAAGTAAGAATCTATTATATTTATGTTGGGAATCCGGGAAATTCATGGGTCAATTATATATTAAAGGGATTAAGTGTTGCATTGTGGTGCAGATCCAACTACAAATCTGGATCCAGTTAATGTAAATGTGTTACTAAGAGGATGTATGTGTCCTTGTGGTCTGTCTCTGATTTGGTTTTATGTTGCTCATGTTGTCAAAGTACAAATAAAAGTTAAATTTGCAGTTTTTTCATTAATAACCATTGTTAATGAACAAATCTATTTGAAACACAATGTATTATTCTGAAGGTACAAGCCTGTGTATCTTTAAGGAAAGAAGTCATGCTGCTGCCTTGGAGCTTAAATCAAGTATTGGAAACACGTTGAAGATTTTAAATAATTTAATCTTTTGGGCTAAACATGGATTTTTTGCTGCTCTAATCAGCATCTCATCTTTAAATCAACTTCAAATGAGATTCATTGATTTTGTTGTATTTCTGTGTTTGTAATCACTGTGTATTATACAGTCCACTATATTTACTGTTCTGATTTCAACTCAGTGTGATATACTGCACTTTGTCCTTAGAAACCCCCAAATGTAAATTTACTGCTCCTGCATAGTAAGTTACTTTGTTCTGATTGAGGTGCACAATAATTCAAACCAGTGACCATATCACAAAGCCGTTATCACTTTATTATCCAACAGGCTTTGTCTGTGCATTCCTCCCATGATGAAAATGACTAAAAGGGTAAAATCAAATTAACTTCCACGACCAGAACCTCCTCCCATGTTTAAATCTCTTTTTAGGACCACAGGTGCTAATACGTGGGTGACGTGTCCTAACAAACAAGTAGAAAGTGAAGCCAGGAGTCTGCCGCTCCACGTTTTGGCATCATTTCCTGAGCAGAATAATGCATCATGGGAGGTTAGGTAAGACGTACTGGGACCTTGTTTACCCCACGGATCATCTCTCCCTCTCTCTCCTGCTCCTCCTCACCAACTCCACTCGCTCGCCACAGTCACGTATTCGTTTTTAATACCACAAACCACTTCCCATTTCAGGGTTGATAAAGCTGGAGAACTCTTCCTCTCAGGAGCTTGTGTGTGTGTGTGTGTGTGTGTGTGTGTGTGTGTGTGTGTGTGTGTACACTCTGTTTTTCTTATCCATTAATGCTTAATACCACTGGCAGAGGGCACAGCTCTCCATTTCTCCATTTCCTCTCCTGCAGCTTTTAAGTGTTGAAACATCTATGATTAAAGTGTTGAACTGATTTAAATCCTCGTGTTCCTCGTGCACCTCCCGACTGACGACGACCACCTCAGGAGCATCATGAAAGGTTTGCACACACGTCTTAAAATGGATTTCATGTTTAGGCCTGAACTGCTGTATGCAACTGTTACACTTAAATGTAAATGTGTCCTATATTCAGAGGATGTTTGTGTGTGTGTGTGTGGGAGCTTGTGCACTCTGCTGCATGTGAGTGTGGGTGTGTATAAATATATATATATATATATATAGAAAGGAATCCCATTTTGACCAGAACAACAGGGTTTTCATATTCGTGCCAGGTATTAAAACCATAACGCTGTCGGGCCGAGCGTCTTATCCATCAACTGAAGGAAATCAGACAAGTGGAAAACGAGACGGGCATGACGTGTAACACACATCACACACACACACACACACACACACACACACACACACACACACACACACACACACACACACACACACACACACACGCGCGCAAACACCCTCTCTGTGTTTCAGTCATTCTTTGGCTGGCATTTCCTGGGGTTGCTCTCTCTGCATGAGCTTTTCACACCTCCTCTCTCCCTGGCTGTGAGCAACACTGATCTGATGGGTAGAGAGAGAGAGAGAGAGAGAGAGAGAGAGAGAGAGAGAGAGAGTGAGTGCAATCAGGCAGATAGTTGGTCAGAGGCAGCCAAGCAAACAGCGGTAGTGAGACAAAGAGACAGACTGTGTGGGAGTGGTGCCGGGACCTGAATTTTTATTTTCCCCCCGACTGGCCGTCTTCAGTCAAACATCAAACCGGGAGCGATCCGGCTGAATTGAAGGAAACAACATGTCCTCCAGCCTAAACCAACAGATTAATCATTTAGCCCTGGCCTCTCTTAGCGTTTCCTGAATTAGAAGAGATGCCACAGATACAAGACTTTAAATGTTGGAAAATAAACCTTTTATGCAATAAGGTTTGGTTCATAGACTGTATATAAAGATGGACGACATGACAGCTCCCCACAACTGAAGCCAAACCCTCTGAGTCGCCTCTAGGGGCTGCTACAGCATAGGTCATAAACCCCGCCTCCTCCATGTTAGCAGATGGGACATGGACCAAATTAAAAAGTCAAATACATTTTTCTGAAAGATGTTTTTAGGTTGTTCCTATCACACTGGTGGTTCGTTGGTTTTAACTTATACTTTGATGATATATATGATGGTACAGATCATGTATTAGCGGGACCCCGACACCACAGCTCCACACTATGATCACTACTGCTCAGATTCGGGCTCCAAATGGCATCAAAAGCTCACTAACATCACAAGGATTTCTCTACGGAACCCAAAACATTTATATTCATAATGGTGTCCGGTGAGGTAGAGTGGAAAGTCCACAAATTGGAAGGTTGGTGGTTTGATTCCTGGTTCCTCCAGTCTGTTGTACAGTCCTTGGGCAGCACCGAAACCCCAAAATGCTCCAGACTGGCCACCATTAGTGCGTGAGTGTGAATGTAAAATACTTTGACTGACATATTTTCAGATTGCAGTCCTCATCATTTCTGCATCTTGCTGATCACCTGTTGATCAGCAGAGTTGCTCCTCTGCACTGCTCCTACCTTTATTTACCCAAAGTGTAAATTCCTGTTAATTCATGCAGGTGGTTGAACCTCGCTCCTCTGATTCATGTAGAAAAATCTAATTGACAAAATACCTCACACTGATCAGTCAAACCTGAATCACAACAAGAACCAGGAGAGGCGACGGATGTAAAAGCCGTCACGACACCTGCTAAAGGTTGAATTACCTCGGCGTCGTTTCAATTAGAGATAAAGAAGAGCAATATTTTTGAAAAAGTAAATGTCAGAGACTATTACGATGAAGCGTTCGGCTGTTTCAAGCCACATTGTCGGAATGAAAAAGATTCAATATTTGATCGACTTTAAAGAGAGGGAAGAAAATGGCGTGTGACTGGGCCGAGACTAAGGTTGAATGGCGGAATGATTAAAAGATTAATGTGGAGAAAGTGAAAGAGAGAGATAATTGAAATGGCGAGATGCCAAGGAGCTTCCAGATGGGCGGAGAAGTTTGGTAGCTCAGTGGCTCGTTGAAGGAGAAGACACAGGAACGACTACTCGACTACTTCTCGTGCAGGTTGAGACTAAAACTCTGAGTGAAACATTTCAGCTCAAAACAAAGTCTGCAGCACAGATGTTGTTGCACATGGACATGAAAGAGAAGAGACATGTAAAGTCTAGAAATATGAAAGTCCAAAAAATGATTTGTCATCATGAAGCTGATCATGGATAGCTCACACACTCACACACTCACACACACACAAGTGCATGCACCTATTCTCACACACACACACACACACACACACACAGAGGCTGAGATGTCCCGAGCATCCTCTGTGTGCCAGGCTCTTCCTCCAGGGTGAGTTAGTGGTGCTTTTAAGTGCAGACATCAAAGAGGCCTGTACGGGTATAAATAGGCTTTAGGGCTGAAAAAAGTTTTAGTTGTCATGAGTTTCATACCCAGTCGGTTAGACAAGGTCATGCATTGACTCACTGACTTCTCCCTAACCCCTCTCTCTCTCTCTCTCTCTCTCTCTCACACACACACACACACACACACACACAGGAGACTACATGCACACTTGGCTTTAATACTGCAAAAAGCACCATGAAAAAGCCGTTTTCTATCATTTAATACTTTGGTGCAGTGGCCGCTCTAAACCTGCCTGTCTGCAATGGGCTGTTTGTTTGGCCTGTGGTGAGGCTGCTGGCTGCAGCTTTTCTCTCTGAAAAAGTGACCTGCAGTAATTAAGCCGTGTTGCGCGAAGACCACCAGCTTCGGTCCAATCCACACAATCCTGAAGCTGCACCACCCGTCGCCGCTGCACAAAGAGCTGCTCACCTGTTGATTTAAGATTCAGGGCCCTTAACACGCAGAAAGTGTGAAGCCAGCAGGATCGACGGTTTTTGAGAAATATGAGTCACATTCTGTCAGACTGATATTTTGGGAATTATTAAATCTATCCTTGATATCTGGCTTAATTTTCCTTCACCTGGTCTTTGTCAGCACTAGTTGGAGACTTGATCTCACACACACACACACACACACACACACACACACACACACACACACACACACACACACACACACACACACTAGTCTAGCCCACACTGTTCTGTGTGCACATTTATAATTCCTTATTTCTTATATTGCATGTTTTCTTATTTATGAATTTGGTCGTCTTTGCTGCTGCAACACAACAAATTTAATTTGTCCGCAACTAGTTTGTTTTACTAGTTCATACACAGGCCGTACTGGTAATACTGGCTGCAGGACTAGTCACCAAATGTTTCCCAGCTAGTCAACTTTTTTGACACACTAGTGAACCACTGACTCAAACTTATATATGTGTATGAACTAGCTGGACTTAGCAGCGGAGAAGGTTGACTAGTAGTGTAGTTGTTCCACTAGTTACACATAATGCTGAACTAGTGAGGGAAATGCTGGCTGATATAAAGGAAATGTATTTGATGCTCAAACGGCTCAACACTGAACCCAGATACATCTGAGCACATGCAGCTTGGACACACACACACACACACACACACACACACACACACACACACACACACACACACACACACACACACACACACACACACACACTCGCCTGGTGTATAAATACCAAACAGACCTGATCACATTTTCCAAACAGCAGCAACATTACTGCCAAATCATTATTGACGTCCAGGTGCTGGTGGGTAGCAGGTGACTGGTTGGGACACGTGTCCGAGCTGGCAGAGGAGGCCGAGTGGGGAAGCGGGGGAAGCATCACGAGAGAGCCAGGGTTTGGAGGAGCACACATGCTACTTCAATCACATTCAGTGATTGAGCCGCTCTCTCACACTGTGCGTCATCATCCCGGCTCTGGGTTCCTGTAATACATCCTGACGCGTTCCCTGTATTTTGCTCTCTGGGACTCAAACCGACGCTCTGTGCTCATGGCGCCGCTGATGGCTCGGCCGCTCGTCTGTGTGTCTGTGATGTGTCACAGGAAACTGAATCGTCAACATGTGTTTAAAATGAATCCGTGGTGACAGGGGGTCGACAGGAGTTATCAGCCCTCTCTGCTCCGGCTCTGCAGCTCAGTGTCGTGGGTGAACACTATATTTGTGTATCATTAAGTAATAGTTCAGTCCAGACTCTCATTTACACTAAGTTATCCTTTTTATTTATCTACTCAAATGTTCCACTGCTTTTTAAATTTATTTCTGTATTTTCTCTGCTCTTATTCCATTGATTTATCCTCATTTTATCGACCTGCCTGGTGATATTTGTCCTTGTTAAGCACTTTTTAACATTGTTAAGAATGTTATTATTATTATTATTATTATTACTACTACGAGACAAAGAAAAGAAAATAATTTGAATAAATCTAATTAATTACAAAGGACATTACAAAGTTATGTTCTGTATTCAGGCTGCAAATGCTGTATTTATTAATATTAATATTAACATTTTGAATGGATAGACAGACAGACAGACAGACAGATAGATAGATAGATAGATAGATAGATAGATAGATAGATAGATAGATAGATAGATAGATAGATAGATAGATAGATAGATAGATAGATGGACCTGACTATATTCAAGTATACCTTCAAATGAATTCATGAAGGATCTGTTCATCTCAACAATACATCATTTCCTTTGAGATAGACGGGGCAGGGTTATTATTTAGATCAATGATGATGATGATATTTTTCTTCTCTAGTGGAGTGGGAACATTAACATCCATCTATCTGTCCATTATCCCTTTGCTCTTCTGGGTCAGGGGGCTGGAGCCAGTCTTCAGCACATCACAGGGTCAACATACAGAGTCTCATATTAACCCAATCCCAATCTGCATGTCTTTGGACTGTGGGAGGAAGCCGAAGAGAAAACCAACAGGATTCGATAACAAGAACAAGTCCTCGTGTTACTCCTGATGTTGCACTGAAGCATCCACATCTCATTGATGGGGAAATTAAGAGTTTAAATCTGTGGACTTTCTTTGAGGAAGATGGGATTTGTTACTGGTCAGACTGGTGCTTATTCATCTTGATGCTGAAATATAATGGGTTCAGCAGTGTCCATGTTTTCGCCACAAAAGTGAAGAAAACAGGGGAGAAAGAAAAAGTTCGAAAGCAATTAAATGAGAGAATCATCCCTCCACCTTCTAAACATCTCCTCTGCTCGGTGCAGACTGTGACCAATGAGATGATAAATCAATCCCATCGTGTGAAAGACAAAAAACAAAGCAGAGAAACAATGAACAGAGAGAGTGAGAGGTAAAAAGCGAAAAGGACAGAAAGTGTGGACGTGAATGTGTGATGGAGATAAAGAGGGGGATTTTCTAAAGATAAAAGCTGGCTGCCATCCTGCAATTTTATTCTATTCATCCGCACGTATCAGTGGGCGATGGACAGAGCGATGATAACAGGCAAAATGTAAATGCTGTGGACTGTGACACACAAATCCCAGGTAGGATGTGATCGGAAAGAGGAAGAGGAGAAACGTCCTAAATGTGCAGCTCGGTACAGAAAGCAGTTCTTTTCGGCTCCTGCTGACAGGAGATGTGACACAGGAGGAGATTTCCTGCCAGGATTTCCCCGAGAAAAGTGTTGTTGGCGAGGTGGAAGGTGTTTGGAAACAAAAAAGGATGAATTCTCCACTGAAAACAACACTAATTAACTTCACTGAAAGAGACGGTGTCAGAGGAAGATGAGTTACTGAGGTGGGGAAACATTTCAAAACAGGTTTCACTGGAAACTTCTTCTCTTCTCGTCTCGTCCTCTTTTGGTGTTAAAAACAACTAGAATGGCCCCTGATCTGGATCCGAACCAACAACATCAATTTCCCCTCCATGATAATTGGTTGAGTAGGTAATCCTGCAAACAAACAAACAAACAAACAAACAAACATGTGCTCCTTGGCAGAGGTAATTATTGCAATATCATTTATCATAATAAAGATTCAATCTACCTATTGATATATTGTTAATTCATTGTGCAGGCGCATTCAAGGAGGTGTAACACGTAATTGGTTTTAATTGAACATTTACCAATGCCAATTAAAAGATTTGTAAATGCAAGTGCAGGGATGAGCACGGATCTCTCTGTGTGGAGTTTGTATGCTCTCTCTCTCTGTTTGTGTGAATTGGCTTCATGTGCAAGACGGCAGAGTTCTTATCTGGGATGTTTCTGCTTCATTTCTTCATCGTGGGAGGAAGTGGAGACGCTATCATCCGTCTTTATTTACAGTCTCTGGGTGAAAAGGGGAATCATGAAGAGTGGCGCGGTGTTCACACTGCTTAGTGTTTCACCTCTTCTCTTGTTCCCTCCTCTTATTTCCTTTGCACTTTTCAACTCTTCCTCTCTTTGCCCTCCTCCTTTCCCATCTCTAAATAGTTCTTCAACTCTCCTCTCCTCTCCTCTCCTCTCCTCTCCTCTCCTCTCCTCTCTTACCTCAGGCCCATCATGGCTGTACACAGAGAACAGAAGGAGCCCCAGTGGCAGCAGCAGCAGCCTCGTCCTATCTGTGCCCGGGCATCATCACTACATTGTGGCGTCTCTCTCTGTGCAGCGAGCAGAAGAGGAGATTACTCTGCTCACATCAAACGAGGTTTGTCTAACTTGGGTCTGGCGATGTGCTGGTGGAGCGAGTCCTTGGAGCAGCCTCGCCGTTCTTATCTCTCCCCAACAGACTCTTTTCTGTTTTCTGCTGCAACACAACTGGCTGCCGGTAACACTGACGCATGCATGCACGGCTCTACACGGTCAAATGTGCACACAACAAACACCAGTGCACATTCTCTTGTGTGACACACACACAAACACACACAATACTGAGGCAGCTCTTTTTTTTTTTCTTCTTCTGATATTAGTAGAATTTGTTCTGCTGAGTGAGTCTCTCTCTGTCTCTGTCTCTGCCTCCTCCAGCATCTGCTCGGAGCTGAACCTGCTTCTCTGAATATTTGAAATGGATTAAACGACTTTCCCCGGACACACACTTGCAGAAAGAAACCGCTACTCTTCAATTTGATGTTAAATAATTTAACCGCACCAAAGTAGCCGAGCAGAAACACCACAGACTTGCATAGAAATGAGGGAAATGTGCTTTTTTTGTTGCTGTAGAGCTTTAGGTGAGAACATTGACTCTCAATAAAGATGGATGACAACTCCCTGAAAGTGAAGCCAAAGCATTTTCATCGATATCCGTGCTGGAGGGAGCTACACTCCACAATGTGCATCGAAACCATTGCCACTAAAAACAGAGTTGAGTTTCTTTTCACACCTGAGCAGTACAAGCACCTCGGCTCTGCAGTTGGCATTTGTAATTATACCCCAAACTCAGGTCAAGCATCCAATAGCAAAAGGCCTTGAAGGGCCCAGTGCATTCTGGGTGTTTCTACTATTTTTACTTCTACCTTTTGGGCAAAAGAGAAAACCAGAGTCCTCGTTCTCTGTTTTTTCCCAGTTATGCAGCACTATTTTTAATGTGTTTTCACCCTTTTCCTGCATAAATACTCAAATTGTATTCAAAGCTCATCATCCCAGCTGTGAATTATTCATTCAAGTGGCACAATATGCACTTTATTGTTTGTATAATGTTTATGGCAAGGGCATATGAGTTTGAATGTTCAGTAACACTGTGCAATGCAAATATCTTTTTCCTAATAAATTGGAAATTGGAAATTGGATTTAAATATTAGCTAATTAGATAATAATAGGATATAATAATAATTACTTCCTATTTATTTTGTTTAATCCACAAAAAATCCAAGTACATAAACGTCAACTCACTGTTTTACAAGGGATTATATGTTGCAGTTGCGAGTGGAGACGCTGAACTCAATGCCCCCAGCCAACAACTGGTCTGACACATAATCCCCTGTGCAACAGAAGAGCTGTTATTTCTCTGGATTAAACAAATAGGATCCAACATATTAGTAAGCGATCTAAAGAGATGCTGGTGTTAGACAGAACCGGGCGAACTGCTGCTTTTCCACTTCGCTCTTTAAGTCTCCCTCCAGATTTAACAGGCAGATGGCGACGGTATTAGTCGTCTCATCAACTCTCCACTAGAACGTTTGAGCGTTGATGTAAATCACATGTCGGTTCCACAGTGTCCACAAAAATCTGATTATTTTAGATTATGGAATGATTCGTGTTTCACATTAAAACAAATCTCAGCAAAATCTGAAATTTGCGTCGAACTTCAGTCACTCGGAGGTAAAACGTGTGTGTGTGTGTGTGTGTGTGTGTGTGTGTGTGTGTGTGTGTGTGTGTGTGTGTGTGTGTGTGTGTGTGTGTGTGTGTGTGTGTGTGTGTGTGTGTGTGTGTGCAGTCACAGACAGTAATCCCTCCTGTCGTGAACAGAACAACCAGTCTGACTCCTCCACAAGTGTGAACCCCCCCTTTAACACAAAGTCAAACCTGGTTACCCTGCTCCTGCTCTGAAGGAAGAAAAACAGTCTAATCGCTTTGTGTGTTTGTGTGTTTGTGTGTTTGTGTTGGTTCACTGAAGATTTCTAACTTTCAGCTACGACCCCTTTTCATTTGTCCATCTTTCTTACACCCGGTTGGTATTGAAAACTCCAACAGGACGTTATAATGTGATTTTTGACATGTGCATGTTGATATAATGCGACTGAGGTTGGAATACTTCACATGGTTTGATTTAATTATGACTTATTCCAAGTATATGAGCTTATTCTAGTTGAGGTAATCAGAAAACGAAGCCTACATGTCTTATTCAGATTACTGGCGTCCATGTAAACGTTGACTCACACTCTGATTGAGTCCCTCGTTGTGTTGCTTCATGATGGAAGTTGCTCCTGATTGATTTGTGATGCATTTCTCTTCAAACTGACGAACAGAGCGTCTCTGTGGAGCTTCTGAATCCATCCAGCTGCTGCCATCGTGTGTGATATCATCATGTGTGATATCATCCCTGAAGATGAGTGAGATCATTCCGGAGACGCAGCCGTGTCACCAGCTCGTTTGTTCTGGATCGTGAGCAGAGATCCTTTCTTTGGGCCTTTTCTCCGTCACTTCAGGGCTTCGGTCCAGAAAAACATGTGCGTCTCATCTCTGAACTTCTTCAAATTCCATCACGAGCTTCAGATTCTTCCTGCTGATGAGGAAGTTGTACCTTGTGGTGTGTCGCCTGGACTCCTGCCCCCTGTGGACACTGGTGGTGACGTCACTCTCTCACCAGCTGCTGTTGTTGTTGACCTTGGCCGACCTCCTCGATGGCTGATGCTCTGTACTTCAGGAGCTTCTTTCTCTTTCAGAACATTTCAGATTGTCGGATCGATTTTTTCTCGCAGGAGAACAGCGAGATGGCTCGTTACTGTCGACAGCTCTCTGGTCTTCGTGTTGGTTTATCCTCTTCAAACAGCTCATGCAGTCTTCACGGGTCAATAACGAGGCTCAAACTCACATATTCAGAGCTGTTTGCTGTTTAAGAGGTAAAGCTGAGCAACAACCTGGTTGAGTCAAGACTGGGAACTAAGGGTGAACAGACTTTTGCCATATTGCCTGAGGAGATAAGGCTTTCCAGCAAATGTATCAATGTTGACTGGTTTTTTAAACTGCTTAAATGGATGTTGTTTATTTTTAAATGCTCCTATATATCATTTTTCGGATTTTTGTTTTGTCCTTTTATTCTCATGTATTTTGTAACGCACTTTGTGACCTCGTTTAGATCAGTGCTGTAGAAATAAAGTATTGTTATACATTGTTATAACAAGAAACACATGTGGCATGTACTAGTATTTTTGCTCATTCAAATTGAATTGTTTTCATATAAAAGGTGCTTTGTCCAAAGCTGTTTAACACTTTAAAAAGTGAATATGTTGAAATAATCAACTGTTAACTAAAAAACAAACAAACAATGACCTCAGTATACAAACACAAATATCCTGTACATCCCGTTTGAAAGAAAATCTTCTCAATGAATCTTTGTGCACATTGCAACACAACCATGTGGAACAGTTGGAAAATGTATAATTTCCATGCTCACTTACCACGATGGAGTAAAGTCAGTGACATTCAGGGCTGTCGTTTCTTTTTCTTTTACTAAAGTCAATGAAGAAAATATCAGAGTTTCCTGTTCCAAAGAAAACAGCAGGTTTAACTCTGTAGGTAGTTAAATTGATCAGTGGATCATTAACCCCAGTTCTGCAGCTTCACTACAGCACACCAGAGTCACAGTGACCCCTAGTGGTGAGGCACTGACATCACCACCACAATATATGACATACGTACAGTATATATACATGTATATACTGTATATATATAATATATATGTAGGTTTATATATATACAGTCATTTGAATGTGTTATAAAGTGGTGAGGGACTTTTCTTTGTCTGTGAAAATGAACACCTGGCACATTCATTCACAAATATCAGGTAAACTTTGTCCTTGGCTTCATTCCAACATCTCCGTCCTGTTTTGATTCCAAAAGTCACTGAAGGCAAACACGGGAGAACAAAGTTGACTTTAAACACAGCTCTGTCTTTTAGTTCCTGTCTGCACCTCAGCCATCATGGCCACCGAGTCCCCCTCCATGTTCCTGCTGCTGGCGTCCCTCCTGTCGGCCGTGCACGCTGAGGGTTCCCCGCTGGTGCCGGCCGAACTCGCCCCCGTCCCTTGTAATGACAAGGCGGTGGAGAAGCTGTCTCGTCTGGCTCTCACCTACATCAACGAAGACCGCAGCGACGGCTACAAGTTTGCCCTCAACCGCATTGCAAACGTGCACTTGCAGGCTCAGGTCAGTGCAAACAGAAGTGCTCAGTGGGGGCAAAGGCAGCCTGGGGGTGGGGGGGGTTGTTCTATTGTGGCAGTGGGGTGATTTGTGCATGTTTCACAAAGGCTGTGGTGAGTAAAGGTTGTTTTCCCCCTGAAATACCCAAACACCATTGAGAGCAGAGAGTCACACGCTGGTGGACGTAACCAGCCGTGGCCAATCTGCGTGTCAGTGGGACTCCATTTGATAAGATTTATGTTTTGTTGGATGTGACTGTGCACAGTTGAATTTTCTAATCAGGAATCCTCCTCTGACATCGTCACAATGAGTGGACTCCGTCTCTCAGGAGGGAAATGATGATAGAATTAAACTCTGCTTGTCAAGGACTTATCAGACATCACTGACATGATCAGTGCAAAACCACCAAAGGCTCTAAAACAATGAATATTTGCCGTCTGCATTTTGCTGCGAGTGTCACTTTCCAATAAATATGACGTAGAAATCGACGTACATAATGTTCTGTCGTGAAATGAGAAAGCCAACCTCTTTCACGCCTCATGAAAAAAGGCCTTTTACCGAGGCGACAGTTAATAAAGTCCAGGTCATTCCGGTCCAGCACCGCCGGGACAGACCTTGCACAACAGGGCTTTATGAACTTCATGCTGTCAGCCGCTGAAGGCTGTTGTAGCCCGACTGTGGGATAGATGGAGTTTTAAGAGGCTCAGCTCGGCTTCATGACCTGAAAAGGCCCCGTTACACCTGCTCAAAGTGTTGACATTTGTTTTCAGTGCTGCAGCACGAATCAATATTGAACTGGAGTGGCACTCAGTCGAGCGCAAACCGTCTGCGAGGCTCGAGTCCCTTTCAATTCCGCACCGAATCTGTCACGTTTACGTGGACACGGTTCTTAAACTGTTGAAGAGACATGTAAAGTGTTCATGCACGAGTGAATTCACATTGTCTCAGCCACCACATTTCAATTCTCTAGATCTAGATTTTTATTTACACACTCATCGATATCAGTCCCCTAAATATGCCTGATTGTTTTCATCAAGGTCCAGGAATTATTCCCTGGAAATCTAATAAAAATCAAAAACCCATAAACGCCTCATCTCACCACCTTAAAGGAAGTGATAAAAAACAATCCTGGATCTGCCTCCTCTCTCCAGATCCACGCAAAAAATTTATGGGCTCTTTCATGAGCCTTGTCCTCGCCTTATGCCAAGTTTCCTGGAAATGTGTTCTGCAGCTTTTGTGTAATCCTGCGGAAAAACAAAGAAAGTAGAATATCACTCTGCATTAGTTTCATCGAGATCAATGAATTATTCCCTGACAGATGTGACAAACAAACTTCCAAAATGTTCTAGCACAGAGAACCTCATCAAGGGTTCCCCGAAGCTGCAACTGAACAAACTCAACTCAGGAGCGTGACTGATCTACATGAGCTTTTTGTGCCATTCCTATATTTTGTGATGGATGTTTTTTTCTCGCTGCTGGAAAAAAGTCTGACGGCAGAACATTGTTTGTTCCTCGTCTCTCTGTGTTTTGTGTTTGCTCTGTGCACGTCAGGGCCCAGCAGGCAACGTGTACTACCTGGACCTGGATGTCCTGGAGACCAAGTGTCACATCGGCAGCCCAAAACCATGGAAACGCTGTGACGTCAGACCGTTCATGGAGACGGTGGGACACACACATACACACAGACACATACACACACACACACACACACACACACACAGACAAACATACATTTGTACTTTGTACTACACTTGTAAGTACCCTCACTGCCATATCGAATTCCCTACACTGCAAAAATGCAGTTAAAGAAAGTAACATTTTCAAGTGCCTTGAATATTGGAGGCATCAAGGTTTATATTCATAATATAGATAAATCACTCGAGCAAATACTAAAACAATCTGAATATATAATAGTTTAACTCTTATTTTTGCGATGTAGTTTCCTCCCTAATACCTCATTTTAACTTCACACCTAAAATCAGAGTCTTTCCCACAATCATCTTCACTTCCAAAGAACAAACAAACATTACAGTCAAGTCATTAGTTTTCATCACCTCTGTTAACGATAGTGATAATTGTCGATTGTGACAAACACCTGTTTTCTTATTTTCAGCAAATCTCTGGTAACTGTAACACGACCATCCTCCACACACCAGAGGGCTTCTCCTACCTGTACAGCTACGACTGCCTTCTGGTGCCAGGTAACATCGACACACTCATCACTTCTGTACAAAAGAGTTTAAACACCAAGAAGATCCCTGTAGTAAACGTTATACATGTACTGTATTGTATTTTATTTGAATCTACATGTAGCTGTGGATCTTGCAACTGCTGCGTCTGGTTTGAATTCCTCAATAAAAAGCCCGGAGTCATAAGAACTGGATAAATATTTATTAGAACGGATGTATTTATATATATTGTCTTCATGACCACAAAAAGCTCTTCACACTACAAGTCACATTCACTCTGCACTTTCCTATCATGTCGTTCACACACTGTCGGCAGAACCATCAGAGGTTTTTGGTTCAGTGTCTTTGCCCGAGAACATAAAAGCAGCTACCTTCTGGTTAATCACCTGCTCTGACTCTGACTCCAGAAAGAAAAGAGAAGGAAATGTTTCCATGGAACAGACATTTTTCACTGTAGACATTTTAATTTCTGACATATATGTGTAACTAATAATGATGATCCCCAATTTAGGTAATTATTAAACTTGTTTGTCTTCTACTTCAACAAATTGAAATGTTGATCATGACAATGCCCGTTGGTTTTTACATATTATTTATTATTATTTGATCACCTGAAGGCCCTGAACGAGTAATTCAATACCTGCAGCTCAAACAACAGAAGATTCAACGTCCATGTATTATATACTTGAGTGTTGGGGCCATATCAAAGAAAGATTCAATAGATTTCAAGAATAACTTTTGTAATATTACAAATATGGAGTCATAATTGAGAAGGCACAAATAATCATCATGATATTATCATAATAAAGTTGAAATTTAGCTACAAAGTAATATGAAATGAATAAAGTTGTAAATTCAATGAGAATGTTTTTTGATATATCTAGAATTAAGATATTCTACCTCAAGCTCTTGGGTTCTTTCTTTGAAATAGACAATTTCTGATACTTATGGTTCTGATAACAACACAAGATTAACTTTTTCCTTATTTGTTAAATCTATACTAAATACAATCTGCACACAATATAGTCTTCATTGTGTTTTCAGTGTAAATGTTCATGTCTCACGTGCCTGCGTGGTCCCTGCAGATCCCCCAGAGAAGCTGCAGCAGGTCTGTCCCACCTGTCCCCTGCTGCTGCCCACAGACAACCCACAGGCCGTGAACACAGCGCAGGTCACCCTGGCGTCCTACAGGAGACGCTCCACGCTGGGTGCAGGACTCGGGCTGAAGAAGATCACCAGAGCTGCGGCGCAGGTAAAAAAAAAAAAAACACAGGACACACAGCTGTGAACTTTGATTAGAGAAGAAAGCTCCCAGGGCTGATTCCATCATTCACACAACAATGTGTTTATTGGAAAAATAACACTGGAGATTAATCTCTGGGTGTAAATGAGCAGACGTGAGACTGCACCCCTGAGCTCCCGTGCACCAGATGAGAAGCTTTTACTGCTCCACAAAAACCATAATGATGCAAGAGGTTGCAGAGGATTACTGACGGCGACTCAGACGTGACTGTCTGGCCGGGCAAAGGAGAAACTGAATCGCTCACTTGGGGTCTGAAAGAATCCTTGTATTGCTCCTCTTTGCCTCTGATTGTCCAACGTAGGTAACTTATTTAATGCTCTAAATCCAAACTGATAGAAACTAAGTTACAGCACGAAGCCTCGTCGCCTCCGTATCTGACTGCAAATGTGATCTTTGTGCTCATTTGTGTAATTTACACTCTCCTCACCTTGTTATTTCATATTTCAGGTGGTGCCGGAGAAAGCCAGTTTTGTGGAGTACACCGTCCAAGAGTGTCCAGAGGGAGTGACGGAGAGAGGCAGCTGCCGGGGACGGTCACTCTCCTCTGACACGGAGGTACGAGTCGACATGTCGTTAAAAATCAGACAAATAAACCAGGATGTTGTTTGTTCATTAAGCTTCAGATGTTTATGAAACAAAAGTACAAAAAGCTGTTGCATAAAATTAAAGAAAAAGGCTAAATTAAGATAAATATACAAGTTATAAGTTTAACTTGTATTTAATAATATCAATCTCAACATGACAGAAAGACAAGAAGAGACAAAGGCTGAAATCAGTGATATCATAGAACATCATTGTAGGTGGACCATTAATTTAAAATAATATATTTCAATGTCAGCAATCTGACACTGTTATGACATTAATTAATGTTGTTCTAGAATCACAAATAAACATCGATCCGCCAGCGTCTTGTTTACCGTCGCTGCAGCGGCTCCAGGAAGTGCTACTTGACGACATGACAGATTCATTTCTACTTTTAAATCTAAGAGCTGCAGTAATTGATTCTTTAATCAGCGACTGCTGACACGTCTGCTCCTCCTTTTAATTTGCACATCTCTTTCCCCCTCTCTGCTCTTTTCATTCTGCTCCTTTATTTTATCGTACAAAAGAAATTAAAGAATAAAATGTTCTTCTCTCAGACGGCAGGTTTCTGTGCCGGATCTGTTCGAGGTGACATGAGCGTCCATCCTGAAGTTCAGGTGTCCTGTGAGATGTTCAAACTGCAGGTACGAGACACAGTTCAGAAACGCTCACCTTCTTCTAGCTGAGCCACTTGAACCAAAATGGCTGCAGTCGTTACCTCCAGTCATGTAGGTTATGTTTTTGCTGTTTTCTGTTTGCTCAGTTGGTTTGTTTGTCAGGAGGATTACGCCCAAAACTCCTGAGCTGATTTCAATGGAAATTTGCAGATGGATCAAGAAAGATCCCATTAAATTTGGATTTAATGAGTGAATATTGAAAAAGGGGCGTCTCCAGGATCATTTTTAAATAAACAGTCGTTGTTTTCACATTCAATAATTCATGGTTCTAGATGTAAACAAATCTGACACATTCAGGGGAGTAATATTTATGAGTGTGTGTCATTTGGTGCCGCTCTACTGACTGCTGTTCTTAAAGCAACGCTATGTAACTTTTACAGAGCAACAGCGCCCCCTGCAGCCACACATGTGATTAATCTGTGTTGGGCTCCTCTCAATGTGTTGAGTGGAGCTCTGACTGAACGCTGGATATTACCCACGATCCTCTGCTTCCTGAACCAAAAGAGCTGCTGCTGTAACAAATCCACCAAACTCTGTTCAGAACTCTTCATATTTAAAAAGATTCCCTGAATATTGGAGATTTTTTACTGACTGGAAAACAGCAGCAGAGATTTCACTCTCATAGCTAATTAAAGAAAACAGCGTCTGTGCAAGAAGGAGAGAAATAATTGAACATTCATCTGAAATAAAAGCCGTGAGTCACACAGTGTAAAGTCGACAGTAAAGAGGAGACGCGCTGTGGGGCTGTAAGTTGATAATAAGCCGCCGTGTGACCTACTTTTGATGAATGTTGTGCGTCTGAATGGAAGCTTCCAGTCGTATAATTATTCTGTCACATCTTCCATGTGCTCGTGTCTCAGAGTTTGTGTTGTGCTCGTGTGTGTTTTTAAATTGTACGACTCTTGTGCTGTAATTATGTCGTCTTCTCACTTGTTTCTAGACTCGTGGCGTCTGATTTAAAACCGCATGAGTGAAACGCTTCTGTACGACGGAGAGTTCAGGACATGTTCAGGAAAGATTCAAGATGTTTCATGAAAAGTTTTGTAATATTACATAAGTAAAGTAATGATTGAAAAGGCAGTCTATAGACTATAGAGTTGAAATTTAACGAGAACAAAGATATAATTTAGCTGGAAAAAAGCAATATTACATGAATAAAGTCGAAGATCAATGAGAATTGTTTAAATGTTTTTATATATTTATTTAATATATCTGGAATTAAGCAGTTTAAATGGAAATATACAATATACAAATATAAATAAAATAATATAAAATCAGAAGAACATATTCACAAAAAAGACAATTTCCCCTAAGTTCTCTGGTTCTTTCTTTGGAATAGACATTTTTAAATTGCTGATACTTATGGTTCTGACAAACCCCCCCAAAAAATGAACTAGTTCCTTATTTGTGAAATCTATATTCTCCACATTCCTCATTTTACTGCAGACAACAGGTTTTTCCCTCTAACGTGACACATAACCTGAAAAAAGACGTTATCCCATAAAATTACGACTTTATTCTGAAGATCTCATTGTTTTTTCCTGTAACGTGGCCCTGATACTCCATCTTACTTTTTCCAGCTTGTGGAGTGAGTGTTAAATATCCTCTTTGTGTGATCTTGTGTGTTTGTGTGCAGAACGTAGACGTCCTCAGACCGCTGCAGCCGCAGGGTCACGACCTCCCTCCGGACCCTGAGAGCCTAACCATCCCTCCTCCGATCGATGACCCAGCAACTGATCCACAGCCCCTTCCCTCTGACCCGACATCGCACCCTGCTGTTCAACCAGCGCCGTTTGACCCCGCACCCATTGAGCCCGAGCCCTTTGAACCCTCGGTGGCGGTTAACCCGCTCACCTCCTCCTCCTCCTCCAGCGAGTCGTCTGAAGGGTTGGTCAACCAGCAGCGACAACCAGCACCAGCTCCTGAGTCGTTCGCCTCCTCCTCTGAAGAGGTTGGCGGCCCCCTGGCGCTGCGTCCGCCCTTTGACTTCCACTACCAGAGGCGTGAGCGCAAGAGACGCCAGGCCTTGATGGAAACTTCCACCACGCACAGCCCGGTCTTCCTGTCTGATTTCCCCAGCGGCCGCTCTCCTTTCCGCTCCTGTCCCGGTCCCGCTCGATACACCACAGTTTAACCGGCGCTGCTTAGGAAACCATTCGTTCATCTTTAATTTATCCACGGAGACGGTGCAGCAATAAACTGCTGCGCTCCCCGTCACTGCAGGCTTGTAATAATTTGTGCTAATGAGACGAATGCTAGCTCCTTTTTTTCGCCGTGGCCCTGAAATGACCTCTCTGCTGCAAATGGTACAAAGCAGACAAAACAGCCACGAGTTAGAAAATCGCTTCAAATAGTTGAACAATTTGAGTAAATCATTGTTTTAAAGAACTTCAATACTTAAGCTGATAGTCGGATACTTGCAGGATCTATTTTGGTTGAATACAGCAATTAAAGAAAAGATTTTAGAGCTCAATATTTAAGAATTTAATTTGCTTTGTTGCTTTATCAATTAGCTGAGTGAAAGAAAATGAATCTGAAGCTATCATTTATAGAAAAAAGTGCATAAACTATATTAATATAACTCTTTCACAAATGAGATGGCTTCCTACTTTTGTGTATTTTATATATTTCTAAATTGAGTATCTATGGATTGTGTAGAATTGTTCTGTACAAAGGAAACGAAGAACAGAAGCATGAATAAACACATAGTATTTTACCTGGATTGAAATCCAAGAAACTCTCTTCATTTTTGTCTGTGAAACATTTTTTCAAGGTAAGAAATTCTTATAAATCAATTTCTGGAACTACAAAGTCCAAGTCCCACAATATTTTGTTGTCATGTCTCAGATTTAAAGGAAAATTCTGGTATTGTATCGTACAAAGTCAGACTTATTTTAATAGTCGTGGCCATTACATCATTACACTGATGTAAGTATAAAAGTTCACCCTCTGCAGTCATTACAGGGAAAGAGAACTTGAGCACTTGGCTGGAGGCAGCTTTACAAAGAAGTTCAGTGAAAGTCTGGGTTTATTATCGGACTCTTCAGCCGAGCTGAGTCGGTGCCGGAACTGCACTGAAGTGAAGGACAAGTGCAAACATCTGAAGCTTTAAAAGCTCACAGCCACTCAAAGTGAGCTTTGGTCAGCAAAGCAACCGGAGCAATTAGCAAGAGCAGAGCGAGAGGGAGGAGGATGTGAGCAGGAGCCGTCTCTCATGTGGTTCTGTGTCACACTGTGGAGGATCTGCAGTGAACCAGGCAGCAGCGACACAGAGCCACACATCAGAGGAGGAAACATGGAGAAGACGGAGCAAACTGATCAATATGCAGAAGTCTGTGTTGATTTAAAGGACGATTCAAACAGCAGAGTTCACGTTCTAGGACAGATGGTTACAAAGATGAGTGAAACAGGGCTGAAACATCCGTCCTCTAACAAAATGGAAGATGCTTTACATTAATGTTCTGCTCGGATCCACTGCTCCGTCTTATTCTGGAAGGTTTCTGGGTGCGTTGGTAAAAAATTCCAAGGTCGACCTTCCCATTCAGGGGCCACTGGGCCCCAAGAAAATAGTAACAGTCAACTTTACAGATCCCACGCTGGAGAAATTCACTTGCTACATCAGGAGCAGCAGCATTAGAATGAAAATAGGCAATAAATAAAGAATAAAAGTCAAATACAGAGAATGTGTGGATAACATACATCGTTCACTACAGACGTGTGTGAAGTTAGCAGCCTAAAGTCAAATAACAACTTACATGCTTAAAACTGTTATCATGATGGATAACAACACTTAAATAAAAATGAAGTAATATCTAATTCCAAATACCGAATTTATGTTGTGTTTTTTATATCTGTGTAAAAACTTTGTACATAGTTTTGTGGTTCCAACAGCACATTGAGTTATATAAATCAGATGTGTTTTATTATTATTATTAGTATTACTATTACATTGAGCTGTCACATAGAATTAAATGTTAAATGTTCTGTTAGAAATAAAGCTTAGCTCACTTGTCAGAGCAGTAGCACAGACCCACCGCGGGCGACAGGGGGCGTGAGAGGCCCTGAATGGAAACTGACACGTCCCTCTGAATGAACCAACCTTACTCACCACGTGTTGCTGAATGAGTCACGATCGCGAATCATTAATACAACCTTCCACCCCCCCCCCCCCCCCCCCCACCGCCCCTTCCCCGCCCTATTAAAACCTAAACCTCCCTTTACTTCCATTGGTGTTGAAGTGTCAGAGTGTCCAGATTTCCCACGGGCCGTGAAGGCAGCGGCAGCACTTTTAATTGGAGTCAGACTCTCAGCTCGAGGAGTGTGTTTGTAGAAACCAGAGACAATGGAGTCATCCTCCTCCTGAGCAACCGGGACCAGTTACCCTGTGCAGAGACCAGTTGAGAGACGTTAACCCACCTGTTTCCTGGAGCTGGAGCCATGTCTGTGGCGTGTCCGTCACTTTGAGGTCAGTGGAATAACAATCACCTGAAAGGTTTCTGCGTCTGTTCGCTCGTTGTTTTTATTTCTGTCTGTGTCTCTTCTCTGTCACCGCAGCTTTGTTTCACTCACACACTTTCTAAACACGTTTCTCTTTCACACCCAAACACAGTTTCCTCTCTTTTTGTTTGTTTCTTAATTCTCTGTCAAACGCTCCAAACGTCTCCTCGTCAACTTCTCCCGTTGGACCCAGACAGTGAAAACGTGTGATGACATGTTCGCACCTCCAGACTCCTGGAGAGCGAGTTTTGTTCCAAACAGTCATCATCACTGAGGCTGTGTCACCGACTGACTTCACTGCGAGTAACTGTGAACTCTGCAGCTTCCTTGTTTTCTGCTCAAAGAAACTGGATCTTAAAGCTCACAGGACTCAAACACACACACACACACACACACATACACATACACATACACATACACACACACACACACACACACACACACACAGGGGCAGAAGGAACCATTTGAAAAACAAGAGTTGTGCAAGAACTATTTCTAATCTAAACACCAGAAGTTTAAAAGACACATTTGAAGATGATTTTATTACAAAAAAATGTGCAGCAGCAAGGTTAATAAAAGTGATTTCAAAGGCAATTACGAGAATACACATCAAACTAATGAATATACAGCTTTAAATGGGTTTTAAAACTGTAGAAATAAATATGAAAAAGCAGTTAAGACAAGAGTAGAGCCAATATTCCCAAGTGAATCTTCATAAAATGCTGTGACAAACATAAAACAGTAAACATAAATAAAGCACCTGGGAGTTAGTGCAGGTCTCAGCTTTGATATGGTTTTAGGAAAATATACACAAAAAATGACTTGTTTTCAACAATGTGTGGTTCATGCTGGTTCTCTGTGTCCTTAGCTCATTTAAATACTTGTGCCACAGCAAGGTCATTCAAAATGCTCTCAAGGGGAATTAAGAGAATAAACACCAAACTAATAGACACATTTAAATAGGGTTTCATTCTGTAAATAGAATATAGTTAAAACAAGAGAAGTGCAAGATAAGAGTGAATATGTCTATATTCATCTCCTGCTTTCTGGGTTTCTCATGTTCTTATTCACCATTAAAACAATCGAAACAGCATCTTAAAACTGAATGTGCAATTAAAAGCATCAGGAGATTATGCACTAAAAAAGGTAAAGAAAAACCATTTCAATAAGGTTCAATAGAATAAAGCATTTAAAACGAGAATAGTGCAAGACAAGATTTGATATTTCTAAGTTAATCTTATTAAAATGCAGTGAGTCACAGAAATAGTAAACTGAAAGCAGCTGAGAGTTGCAGCAGGTTGTAGCAGAGACTAACATGTAAAATCTAAATTAAAAAACCAAAGAGTTGGAGCAGGTCTCATATTTTCTGGGAGTTAGTTCCAGATGTGTGGTGCACTTCTCCATGTCCCTGTTTTCCGTTAAAAGGATCCAAACAACCGGATCTTTGTACTCGTAGTACACAGTACAGTGCAACAGTAAAGTACTTCAATGTGTATTTAGAAAATAAACAGTAAAAATGAAAACAAGAGTTGTGCAACACAAGTTTATTTTAATGACGGCCTGATTTTAAAATAACTTGCCAGTTGGAGCAGGCCTCATGTTTTCTGGAGTGTGTTCCAGATGTGTGGTGCTTCTCCACGTTTAGCTCCGACTCTGTGGACACTGGGCCGACCTGGGCCCAGACGGCCTCAGATTAGAAATGTTCTTCTGCCACTAAACCACTTGGTTAAACCTGGTAGTTAGTTTTAAATATGCTCTCAATATAAATACGTTTCCTTCTTGTGTCGAGTCTCAGATTGGTCAGAGCGTGTTCACTTCTTGAGAACAGTTAGTGCACAGTTTTAGTCGCTGCAGCTCAGTTTTCCATTTTAAATGTGCTTGTCAGGCTCTTTTCACTCCCCTGCAGGGTTTGGGTTGAGTCTCTAATGATGGTTTCTCATAATCTCGCTTCAAAAGAAAAATATGACTGTCACTTCAGACTGTGCCACTTAATTGAAGAGGGACTGTTTGGGCGTATATTCATATTGAAGTGCTTATGGTTGAAGAGGCCACATTAGGCCCTTTTTATTATGACAGTATGTGAAGGAGAAACTCAAATAACCTCCAGAGGGTTTGTGGTACGTTAATGTATTATTTACTGTAGTTTACATAGAAGAGAGCTGAAAATAAGTGAAGAAGAGTGATGATGTAAGGTGAAATCTAAATTAGCTAAGAGCAGGACGACGCTGTGTCAGGTGTTTGTGTTTTGGGGAAAACAGAGATCCAATTAAAATATTAGACTTATGTGAAACGTATACACACACACACACACACACACACACACACACACACACACACACACACACACCTACCTGTGGGTTAGAAGGACTGAAATCACAAATGATGCATAATTACTCCTGATTTCTTTGCACAATCCAAAAACACTCCCTCCCAGCATCTCAGAGGTCGACACCAGGAACAAATAGAACATTTGATTATATGGTTTTTGTTAAAAAGCATATTTTTCGGTGACGTATGATTCTTTTCTCCCACACGCGTCTCAAACACCACTGGGGGGGGGGGAAACACAGAATGTAAAACGTGCTGACAGGTCAGAAAGAGAGCGAGTCTCGGGATGTAAGTCGTTATGAACATGGGGGGGGATTGTTCCCAGACGTTGTGGTTCCTGCATCAGAAACAGCTGCACCCTTCACAGAGGACGATGCAGTCGACAACAAAAAAAGTCCTCTAGTCAGCTGAAGGTTTTCAGCCAAAAAGCACTTAGTCGGTGAGAGATGGCAGGAGGATAATAGACCTGTGGGTTGGAGGCGTTCTAGACAATGGAAAGAAAGACGAGTGGACAACAGGAATCAGAAGAAGAGATAGAATCAAACCTTTTGAACTTCAGTTTTCTGACCTTGTTGTGGGAATGAGCTGGAAACATTCCCTGCATGGTTTTAAGGTCAAAGGTGTCAAAGGTGTCAAAGCTAACCTGTGGCTTCTCTGGCTATAGTCGGCACTTTAGAACTCAGGTGAACATCATATATTTGTGGTAGGATCCAGGATTTATTAAAACCCCAAATGATCAGAGTTAACTATCAGGATGAGGAGACCGAGGAAACTCCTCAATGAAACAAGTGAATTTTATTCATTTTTGTTCCTTAAATGTTTCACCGATTATCTGAATCGTTGCCAGTTAAATATTTGTCAACTGGAAAGTCTCGAGACGCATTACTTCAAATATTTAAAACAGTTTTTTAATGGGATATATGGAGACATTGTATTTCGCCTAATCGATTTATCAATTGTACAGATGTGCAGCAGCTTGATTTGCAGTTGGACATTACTGACCTGTAGAAAAGTGACGACTCACACCTGCTTTCTCTCAAAACCACTCGGCGGCGTTTGTTTTTGCTCTAAAACTCACTGGACACATGACGGAAGAGCCGCTGAGTGTTTGCTCCTGTTCCCAGCTCCAGTTTCAAGATAAGACGGGGGGGTCAGAGAAAGTGTGGCGGGCTGAATCCTCACATTGTTCAGTGGAATTCATGCGTGGCAGCGTTTCAGTCTCTCCAGATGACGTTCTATGTACCTTTTCTCTTTTGAAAAGCTCGTTTTCCCTGCAGCGGGGCAGTTGACAGGGATCCGTCATGTCGTACCTGCTGGGCTGACAGTCATGTCGGTGTCTCTACACTGTGCACACGACAGGGAGCAGGTGCTTCATGTCCGCCAGAGGTAGGCTGTGTGTTCACCGTGTGTAACATGAAGGATAATGTAGTGGCACTCTAAACTTTGTCATCGTGAAATAACTTTAAAAATAATAATTTAAAAGATTCCAATTCCCGAAACCTACAGAGTTTGTGTATTGAAAGATACTGGGCACATCCAAAACCAGTGCATTTAAAAAAAACACCTGTATGACATGTTTTAACAGATGTATGATATACATGATGGCTGTCATTGTTACTTCTGTTGTTATTGACAAAACTAGGGCCACTGCTTCAAACTAAAGTCTTGCATACGGTACAAGACACTGTTTAACTGTTTTAACTTTAACTGGAACATCTGTATAAGTATCACAAGTATCTATAGTTTTCAGATTGTTTGGCTTTTTGGGTTTTTATTGTTTTATCGTCCAGTCCGACGTCATAATATTTGATGTTTTAAATATTTCATCAGTGCAGTTATGATCACACAATCAAGGTAAGAAGGAAGGAAAGGAAACTACATGTATTTTGATAATCAATAGTGTACAGTAGTAAATGTTTAAGCCAAAATGTCCTAGAGTTGTTGGCTCCAGCCTCAGTTGTGAATGTTTGCTTGTCCTAAATTTTCACTTTGGATCAATTGTTAACTCAACTTCTGCATCTGCCAACTTGGGATTTGGAACATTTAATAAAACAAGGAATCTGCTCTGCTTTCTGTGGCGTATTTGAAGTGTGCGTCCGTATAGATGTGTTGTTTCTCTGCGTCAGTAACGCGACACCTCATTGGCCGACACGTGAATGAGGTCGCGGCAGGAGGTCCCCTCTCACCGCAGCGTAAATATTTCATGACACGACTGAAACAACCTGTGAGAATAAAACAAACCTGACACTCGACGTCAACCGCGAAGTGATTGTTTCCTTTTCCGATAGCGTTGTTTGCACATTACCGTCCCATTTCAAAACATTCCTCGTATTTTTTTTCCAAGTGTTGACATGACTCCACCAGTTATTTATATTTATAGAAAGCCCGTGAGGTTGAGTGGGTAGAGTTGACAAGTTGCAGCACTCTGTAGTAATGTGAGATATTGCGAACAAGCCCCGTCAAGTCGATGTTTACCACCAACATACTTTCCTCCGACGGAATTACACGCTCTACGTAGACAGAGGTGATGAACTCGCCTGCAGGTTACTGGCGCAATCAGATAACCAGATACCTGCTTGTCCAGTCTTAAGCACTTACACTGAAAGCCTCAAGAGAACTTGGCAGGAGCATGTGAGAAATACATTTCGGTGCCAAACGAGAACTTTGACTGGCTTAGGAAGATGTTTTCAGAAATCACGATTATCTCCTCTTCATTTGCATTAAACTCCCCCGGGGTCACGAAGGGTGAACTTGGAGGTGTACGTTAGATTTGGGTCACTCCCAACATTTGGCCTGTTTTATGTAACAGCTGACCTGGCTTTTGGTCAATGGAGGTGGCAGCTTTAACGTCACATGTACCAGTGGTGAGCCGACGCATTCTTTCTCCCCCTAGAGGGCACTTTGACCAGACTTAGCTAATTCACACAAGTGGATTTCTCTGGATTGGCCGCAGCTGATTTACTATAAGCTGTGGAGAAGGGGAGGATTGGTGGTTTGGTGTGAGTGTATTTCTTACTTTAATACATCATCATATTAAAACATATTTAATTTTTTTTTTTTAAAGGCCAGAATTAGTTTCCCTCCAGGCCGCCTGCCACCGAGTGATTATTTAGTGTATAGTGTTGAGCAAATAGCCTCAGAGTTCATTGGAGCCACTTAAAGTCACTATAATTACCATTGAGGTCTGGCCTAATTGGAAGTGACACACACCATCAGGTGGCTCACAAATCTGCTCCCGGTGGCTGAGAGGCAGAGCGATAACAACACTCGGCCAAACACACTAACCTCGCTGACCACTCTCTCTTTGTCCATTTCTGCTCGCTCACGACCTGGTGTTAATCTGCGCTCGTCCAAACAAAACGTCTCTCTCCCTCCCGGCACCCGACCAGCGAAGGTCGACGTGAACGCTGAGCGGATTAAGTCCTTTTGTTTTGCTGTTGCCGCAAGTTAGCTCAGTGCCGGGGAGAAGGGCCGGCAGATCCACGGGAGCCGCGTTTTCTTTATTCTCCTGAGATAGTGGACACCAGCGGCCGCGTGCGTTATGTGTGTCCACACGAAGGCGGAGCAGGTAAAGGACGTTGAGCTGAAAGAGAGGCCTGAGATGTCCGTCGTGTCAAAGTGTCTCGAGTGCATCAGAATGGGGAGAGGCAGCAGGTACGTGAGGTCAGAGCGAAGGAATCTTCTACCTCGATGTCAGGAAGCGTCTCAATCAAGACGCTGTTTGTGTCAATCTTTAAAAAGGCCTAAGTCCCATCTGTCCCTGTGCTTTTTAACATGGTCTCATACTTGCATTTTTAAACAGCTTGTTTGCTTGATTGTCAGCAGAATTACGCAATTAGTACTTAACGGATTTTAACTTAGAAAGAACCTATTCAATTTCGGGTTAAACATTGTATGATTGTTTTTATTTTATTTTTTACATCCTCTGCACATTTCCCAGGGAATTATTCATGGGTGTTCATTAAAAATCATGTGTGTGTGTGTGCAGACGTTAATTAAGGAGGCTTTCTTCAGCTGGATCTGGACGAAGGGGGCGGGTCCAGGAACTCACCATCACTTTCTTTAACTTTGCATGACCGGGCTCTTAGCGGAGTTACACACGCTACTTCCTGTTGAATTACACAGAGTTTGTTTCAACCACATTTCTTTTACAAGAGGAGCAGCTGAGAGAAATACTTTTAATCTTTGCCACCAAACTGTGTAAAGTGGAGACGAGGAAGCTTCTGCATTTTGAAAGCTGCGAGGTCACAGCATCCGCAAGATGAATGCACGACACAGGGCAGGAGAACAGATTCCTGTAAATACTGCGTTGTTTGTGTCACTCTCTGGGAGGGGCAGACCTTAACGCAACCTTTAACCAGCAATTACCCAAAGCTTTGGTTTGGGGTTTTTCGGGGGAATTCAGGAGACAGACTGAGAGGAAGTGGTGACCGTCTGGGGAACACGGCTCATTAATCTGTGATTATTCAAATGAAAATAAATGCTGGCAAATATATCTGAATATCTTCAAAACCAAAAGTATTATTTAAAAAAAAAAAAAAAAAAGAACTTGCACAGCTTCTTCCTAGGTCTGAATCATAGAATGTGCATAAATATATATGGATAAAATGTTCACTACTTCCCAGAAATGAAGCCAGAATAGCAAGGTCCCGCTGATTCACACGCTCGACCAATCACGCGTCAGTCTCTGCGTGATAAGCACTACCTTTAAATGACAGGAACTGTCTTTTGAGGAAACAAAAAGTTTGTCCACTAACATGGAGGAGGTAGGATTTTACAACCTTTACTGATAAAACCCATAGAGACCCTTTTGGCTTCACTTTTTGGGGGTTAGTCATGTTCAGTTTTATGTGGTCTGTGGTCTGAATACAGAGAAGTAGGGTCTTGTTGTTCTTATATTTAAGATCACTCAACCAAAGTAAATTACCTTAATTATTCAAATTTAGTTTGAACGTTTACCTTTTTAGATTTTCCATCATTCTTAGAAATCACTGATCCTCCTTCACAGATCCTGTAGATGAGGAATCCTGTGCGTTCATGCACGACTGGATTTGTTTCACTGTCTCACGATGTAATGTTTCACTCAAGTTTCCTATTTGTTTTCATTACTGTTGGTTTGACGCTGACGAAGAGGGACGGTCTTATGTTCTGTCGAAGGATGTGGAGGTTCTCACCACGGACACATCTGAGTTTACTTAGCGTTCATGGTTTAAGTAAAGCACACGATTTCATTGCAGGGTATATGTGGAGTTTTTAGGCCTCGGCGCTCACGACACACAGGAAATGCGCCGTCTTATTTGGGATTTTTATAGTTCTTGTGTGTGCGTGTTACAGTTTTCTGAGCATTACACATGAAAACCACAGTCTGCATTTTGTTCTTTTAGGATGAAACATCGCCACGACAAGTAGATTGTTGTTAATATAATTACAGAATACATTAGTGATTTAAGAAAAGTCATTTTTGGATACTTTTTTATTCCAGTAAGATTCCAGTTTTTCGAATGTGAGCATTTTATACTTTTATCTGAAACATTGATCTATTTTTAACTGCAGTTTAGACCAAATAAGCAGTTGTAAGACATCACATCAACCTAAATAACTGGATTTGTATTAATGTTGCTCTGCATGGATCTCCGAACTTGTAGGGGATTCTTTCATCTATGTCTCCAAAATTTAATTTAGATGGATTAGAAAATAATCTGTAATTACAGATGTGGAAATCAAGATGGTTTTCAGTGCTTTAAATCTTCACCCCTCCCGATCCTCTGTAGCTTTGCCAGAACTGCAATTATTGGTTAATCATTCTATTAGTTAATCAACGGAAAACAACCAGCAACTGGTTTTGATAATCGTTTAATTGTGTTGAGTCGAAAAAGAACATGTACATAAGTTTCTGTTTTTCTTTGTGATTTATGAATCGTAAACCTAATATGTTTGGGTTTTGGACTTTTTAATCAGACAAAACAAGACATTTAAAGACACAACAAGAAACAAATATAATCTGCACTTTTAGTTGTTAATGAAAATAATGTCCCTGTGCAGCTGCATGGACAGAGTTGGAGATTAGAGTTCACCGTCACTCGACCTCTCACACAGATTCCTCTTCCCTGCAGGATGGAGTCGTCGTGTCTGGACCTGGCTCTGGAGGGCGAGCGGCTCTGTAAGACCGGTGACTATCGGGCCGGCGTGTCTTTCTTCGAGTCGGCCATCCAGGTTGGAACCGAGGACCTTCAAATCCTCAGCGCCATCTACAGCCAGCTGGGAAATGCCTACTTTCACCTACAGGACTATAACAAAGCCCTGGAGTACCATCGGCATGACCTCACTCTCACCAGGTAGTTTCACTGTTTGGATCGTAACGTGTTCCGAAACCACATCCTCCTTTTTTCTGCCTCCGTCCATTGTTTTAAACATTGAGATATTCTCAAGAACGCCTTGAGGGAGTTTCTTCAAATTTGGTTCAAATGTTCAGTTTGATTCAAAGATGAAGTGATTCGATTTGGGAGGTCAAAGGTCACAGTGGTCTCACTGGCCTCTGTAAGACATTAGATTGACTTTTTAACGAGGGTTTTTATTCGTGCACATAAGTTTTATCGGCCTCCAACAGAAGTAATTAAAGATTCATCTCAAACAATATTCTGAACAGATGTTAAAACTTTTTTTAATCACGATTTCCCCCCTCCATGATTAAATTGCTCAACTCGACTCCACAATATTTCTGCCTGCAGATGTAAATTACTCTCTTGCCTCTTGTGTCTTCGCACTAACACACTCCAGTAATCTTCCAATATTCCAGTCTAATTATTTCCTAATGTTTTTTGTTTTTTTTCTCCTTGCAATCCCAGAACGATTGGAGATGAACCCGGCGAGGCCAAAGCCAGCGGTAACCTTGGGAACACATTAAAGCTTTTAGGACGTTATGAGGAAGCGGTGGTTTGTTGCCAAAGACATTTGGAAATTACAAAAGCCATATATGATAAGGTGGGTTTTATTCTAATGATATTATATTGAATTACATTCCTTCAGTCCTAGAAAACAGAATGAAAGATGTTTCCCTTTTCTGTTAATATAATTTCAGTCTGTGGCTCCATTACTTAGCTAAATATAAATATATATGAATTTGTTGAACCACATAACGTTCCGCACGGCCACAGAAAACTCTAGATATGTGCACGATGACGGCCGAGCCTCGGCATGCCGACATCTAGAATAGTTTTCCAGCACCCCCGATGCAAACAAGCAGGTCTGGTGTCTGTCGGTGTATTTTAAGTATGTAATTACAACCGTGGTCATTGTGGTTTCCATCTGTGAAAACCCGGTGTGCGTGCTGTAGGTTGGGCAGGCTCGGGCGCTGTATAATTTCGGGAACGTTTACCACGCCAAGGGAAAGAGCATCTGCTGGACTGGAGTCGAGCCAGGAGAGTTCCCAGAGGAGGCCAGGATCGCCCTGAGGAAAGCTGCACAGTACTACGAGTGAGTCCATACCCATGTTGACTTCTAAATGTTGAGTGTGGTGGTTTGCTTTTATTTTGGAAGGTTTATGACGAGGCACGTTATCATGCAGGATGTTCCCGTTATCCATCCATGCATTGTCTGGGCTCGGGTCCCAGAAGTAGTCACGCCAGACGTCTTTCCAGCACGTCCTGGGGCATCCAGAGTTGTTCTTGGCCCAGTTGGGATATATAATCCCTCCAGCAAGTTCTGGGTCTACCCTGGGGTCTCCTCCCGGTTGGGCACTCTACCATCTAGTGATTCTGTTAGATTTAAGAACGATCAGACTCACTGTTCTCAGTGAAGCTGTCTCCACAGTCTCAGTGCTGTTCTTGGCTCACAGGGGTTGAACTAAGTGGAAATCCACCATGACGTCACCCATTGGTTTGTGAACTGCCGTTTTGAAGCCTTGAATTTCCCGTTTTGGTCAGTAACATCTAGGTTTTCTTTTTAAAACAGAAGAAACCATATTTGAAGGACGATTCAGGCATTTCCACTGTCTGAGTGGAAGCCAATGTGGTCTTCTTTATTAATCATCCATCTGCCTTAGGGTTGAAGCTTTATTCCTAGATGTGTCATCTGAATCTGGCCTAATCTCACTTTATTTTCCTCCCACCATTCTAAGGAAACTGTAGAAACGTGTGTGTGTGTGTGTGTGTGTGTGTGGATCTCAGGAGATCAGCAGTTTAAGAAATACTAAACCCATCCTGTCCAGCCTACTTGTTTTTCTGCCACTTGTAACCATGTATTAAAGTCTCAATGGCTGGAGTTGCTCATGTTGTCATGAAGCTGGTCCAGTTGTAAATAAACCTCTTCAAAGTTATATTTAAATAT
Source organism: Verasper variegatus (assembly GCA_026259375.1). Taxonomy (NCBI): domain Eukaryota; kingdom Metazoa; phylum Chordata; class Actinopteri; order Pleuronectiformes; family Pleuronectidae; genus Verasper; species Verasper variegatus. The sequence goes on along the minus strand of CM048046.1, from coordinate 21,315,269 downwards.
AAACGCACACATTTTCAGCACTCTTTATTCTTGTATCTTCCCCCCCCCCCACAAAGAGCGAACCTGTGCCTGGTGAAGGGTTTGGGCGATCAGGCAGCTCAGGGTCGAACCTACGGGAACCTTGGAAATACTTACTATCTGCTGGGGGACTTTGAAAATGCAGTGGCTGCACATGAGAAGGTGGGTGGCCGACATCTCGTGACAGACAAAAATAATGTAGCTTCACTCTCACGCCATTTTTCTATTTCTAATGTTGTTTCTTTCTCGTGTCTTGTCTTGATTAACTGTTAATACCCGATCTAAATAACATGCACGTTCTGTTTTTCATGTTTGGCAGCGGCTGCTCGTCGCTAAAGAGTTTGGGGATAAGTCAGCTGAGAGGAGGGCCCACTGTAACCTCGGCAACGCCCACATTTTCCTCAGTCAGTTTGAAGTGGCGGCCGGTCATTACAAGTGAGTCTCCCTTATCTCACCCTGGTTATTTGGAGATGATGCTTTCTTTCTTCTTTGGACAGTTAAAAGCTTCATTAACTTACATTCATGAATTTACAAGCATAGATCAGTTGGAGAGATCAGATTCAATCCAAATGATCGAAAACTGTTGTAAACTGTTTACTTTAATTTACAAATTTAGGGTTTCCTAAGCAGCATATAAACATTTAGTCAAAGGGTTAATACAGACATATACATGCTCGTAAATACATTGTAGTGTGTTGCAAAACCATTTTGTAACTGTACTGCTTTAAAATGCTTCTTAGAAATAAACTGAATAAAGTTTTGAATACAATGCAGTCATTCAAAACGCCCTCAGACTCGTGTGCAGATTTTCAGCTCCTCACAACCACTAACTCATTAAGTCCAGAGGTTTTTAATCCCTTCACTCCGGCCCCTGGAAAGCGACACAGAGCAGATAACTATCATTCCTCGGCACCCACCCTCCACATTCTTTGACCTTCCTCCTCCTCTGTTCTGCCCCCAGGAGGACGCTGCAGCTGGCCAGGCTTCTGAAGGACCGAGCCGTGGAGGCCCAGGCCTGTTACAGTCTGGGCAACACCTACACGCTGCTGCAGGACTATGAGAGAGCCATTGATTACCACCTCAAGCATCTGGTCATCGCTCAGGACCTCAGAGACAGGTATCCGCTGTAAAAGAAGCTGCTTTCCTGCCAAGTTAGCCTTTGAGGAATAATGGGCGTGGGCAGTTTGAATGTGGGCGGTCCCTGAACGAAGCATTTGCTGAAATGTGGGTGGATACGAAACACACTGAAAAGAAGGGAAAGTCACAAGGAAACCACTGACAGCATTTGTTTTTGGAAAAGCATGAACATTTAAGGAAAACTGTCCATATTAGTCATTAAAACAAGACTTTCTATGTACAAATTGTACTTTTCATGCAAAAATATTTGCTCAGTACACGAAACAGGATTTGACCTTTGCAGAAAAAATTAAACATCTGATGCACTTCGATTAACTCCATCATTAAAACGCTCCCAACAGCAAGCAGATGTAGTCAGTTATGATGTTAGCACCGAACCAAGAACAAGATAAAAAGATGAAAGTCGACACAACAACACAGATGAAGTCATCATATAAAAGCTTCTCCTTTTCTACAGCTCATTCATGTCTAAAATGCAGACTAATATATTATTATAACATATTTTGCAAAGAAATGAATTATTCTGTTTTGGAAACATGGCTCTCCTCCAACTTTTAAGATGTTTTTGGACCAAATATATATTTATATAAAAAACAATAACATTTAGAGAAATGAACTCCTGAAAAACACAATCATGAACATTTGATTATTTTCTTGTTTGGAGAACTTGTTCAAATATTATCAGTGAGGTAATTGAGGAACGTTTTGAATCAATTGAAATAAACCATGAATGATATTATGCTCTTTACAACAGAAGTGTTTTTTTAATACTATATTTATATGAATAAAAGTGGAAGTAGAACTCTCCCTCTGTCCCTCCCTTTTCTCGTTATAACTTCTAGTAACGGGGAAAAGAGATCTCTTTTGAAATCATGAGTTTACTCTGACAAATCATGATGTGGTGTGTTGATCGTTGTGAAATGTGTGATTGTGATACGTAATGGTTCGAGGAACTTCCTCCCCGTTGTTGCGTAATCCCTGTTGAGTCTGCTCAGCCAGTTTTCCTGCGTGTGTCACTGCAGAGTTGGTGAAGGAAGAGCGTACTGGAGTCTAGGAAATGCCCACACCGCCCTGGGGAATCATGAGCAAGCCATGTACTTTGCTGAGAAACATCTGGAAATTGCCAAAGAGGTGAATGTTTACTGTTTCACCTCCTCCCTCCAAGTCCAATGAGTAGCTACTGTCAGTCAACAGCGCCATCTACTGGTTGAATGCAGCAACAACGCTTGAGACTATGAATTCAGCTTCTTATATGTATACATGCATTCATTTTTATTATGGACAGAGACGTTGCCAAACCAGTGCAAAAAGATTTACACTGTCCAATATTATGATTTTTCTTTTGTTTTAAAAAAAGACGGGAGATAAAAGCGGCGAGGTCACAGCCAGGATGAACCTGTCGGACCTGCGGCTGGTTGTAGGCCTGAAGTCCAACTCCAACATCCATCCCATCATCTTCCGCAACACAAACACTAATAACTCCCCTCTGCCAGTAAGCTACCAGGGTTACTCCAACCACCCAGGCAAGTCACCGCTCCTCAGAATACAGCAACAGACAAATCCTTTTAGGAACGTGTCAAAACAAAACCTCTCCGTCTTTGTCTCAGGGATGAATTCTCCGTTGAGGAGGAGAGGGAGTGTAGAGAACCTGATGCTGAGTCCAAGTCCTGACAAAAACCAACCTGCAGACTCCCCAGCAAAGCCAGTAAGTTAGTGTGTAACCTTACTGCACGAGGCAGAAACACACACAGGTGTCTAATGTTTTCTGACTCAGTGGATGTTTGGTCAAACTGATTTCAAAACCTCTTGACTTAATTTAATGCTTCACCTATTAACTCTGCACATGCAAATCCAGAACTTGTAATGTTAAAGAAAGAAAGAGAAATTCCTTGTTCTGCGTATTGTGGATTTGTCCTGGACTTGTGTGATCCTGCTGACAAACCAACAAATGTAAAGGGGATAATTAATTTCCCTGAGAACCTGTTCAACCTTTAACGGTAAACATGGAAAAACAAGACCTGTGACATTTAATTATATGTGTGTGTGTGCACTTTGACTGTACAGGGCTTGGAGGAGGATACGTTCCCCGGCTCTTCAAAAAACAACACCATCAAAGCTTCCACTAAACTCTTCCTCTTCCATCGGCTGAAAAGCAAGAAGCGCAAGAGCAACAAATCACCTCCTAAAGACCAACGTGAAAACTGCAGCGAGCACATGGCTGCAGAGCAGGAAACGCCAGCGTCCATCAAGGTATTTGTAAAGGCGTTACCCTGGAAAAACACCACGAGAGGATTAACGATGATTCTCACTCGAGTAAAAGTTAAACAGTGAGACCAGCGCGTTACGACTGTGGGAAAAAATAATGCTGACTGGAAATGTGTGACCTTTTGTTTCTGACTCATAAGTTGCTCAAAGCAAAGATGAGTCAGGTTCAAAATGAATTTTGCAAAACAGAGACAGAATCAAACTATAGAAGAAGAGGAAGCACAAGCGGTTTTCTTGTCAGTCTTCTCCTCTGATGATAAAATGTTTGAATGACGTGGACATTCACTGAACTAGTGCTGAGGTGTTTATGAGGATTGTGTCACATGTCCTCCCTTTGTTTGTTGTTCTATTTAATTCACACTACAGGCAGGATCGCGGGACACCATCGGCGAGGACGGCTTCTTCGACCTCCTCTCTCGTTTCCAGGGCAGCCGAATGGACGACCAAAGGTGCTCTCTCCTGGATGGCCAGAGCCATCTCCCCGCCCATCCCTCTCCCTCCTCCACCCCACCTGTAGCTGAAAGGAAATGTGAGTCAGCCCCTCCTGCTTTCATCTGTCTTCACACCATCATTCACATTTTCTGATGAATCCAAAATGATCCGGTGGAAAGACGTGAAAGAAACTCTACCACATGAAGGCCTCTTCTCAGTTTACCTCATGGTGTGAATGCAGCTTGTCCACAAGTGTGTCCTTGGATATTAAATGTTGAGTATCACTCACTCCTCCGAGCTTTGAGAGTTTTAAAAGGTTTCAATGGATCTTTTGACACTTTTTGTCCAACATGAAAACAAGCTTTTCGGTGTTTGTGCTCGATGGACGACATTTTACAGCCAATTTTCCAGTTTGAGGGAAGTGCTTGATTCTCAAAATGGGGATTTTCATAAAACAGCAAACTGGGGAAAATGTATCCATCCAGCAATGAATTCACTCGCTGTTCCCTTCACAAGCCACAAAATAACAATTCTCTTGATTTCCAGCTATTTTGGCACACGATCCACCATTGCAGGATCCTGGTCATTTCCTGGAGCTGCTGGCCAGCTCCCAGGCCCGTCGTCTGGACGACCAGCGAGTCAGCCTGAGCCATTTTCCTGGCTTACGTCTCAGCACCTGCAGCCCGCCGCGTACACCCTCCACCTCCAGCGCAGAACAGGTCCCCACACAAGGTGATGGCGTGATGGAAGTTACATCAAGATTAAATGTCAAGATACGTGCGTAGAGATTAATGCTTCTTTTCCCCCCTCCTCTCCCAGCCCCCTCCTCCAGCACAGATACACCTCAGACACCCTCCCTCTACAGTCGACTCGAGGCGAGTGCTGATCAGCCTGAGGGCGACGACGTCTTCTTCGACATGCTAGTTAAGTGCCAGGTGAGGAAAAAGAAATCTCTTCATGCAGAAACAAGTGGCATTTTCAGACAGGTGAAAATGGAGGCTTCTTGTTTTCACTTTATTCCAATAAGAAGAGCAGATACTGTTTAAGTGAAGTCAACAGGGTTGAATGTTAGAATTTTACCTCCTAATTAAGAAGATTATATTTAAGGTTTCTTCTGCTGTAACGTTTGTTTTTGGGTTCTGGCAGCATGCAGAGTTTGTGACGTCTCTGTGTTGTAGTTCTTTCTCAATGATGCAGATATTAGGACGCTGTAATAAAACTACAAAACAAGACCAACGTTTAACTTATAACTAATCAAAACTGGTCTGAATTGATCATTTGGTTGTGGGAAAGACGATGGACACCGACTGTCTCTGTAGTTTGTGGCATTTCCACTGTTTTTTCTAATCTGCGACTTCACCTTTTCTTAAATTATGAGGAAGGGGAAGTAATTCTGGGACTCTGATATTCCTTCATATCTGTCGCACTTGACATTATGGTCTTTAAATGACATGACCCTGTGGAAACCCTGGTTAAATATTTGATTTGGTCCTGATTTACTATTAGAAACTTTATTCTCCCTGAACTGTGCAGCTTCACTGTGATAGTTCTGATCTAATGTGCACTGACTCAATTTAATGGAAGTGAATTCGACTTAACTTTCCTCCACATCTGATAACATGGAGTTCACCTTTCTACACTGTCTGTCAGGCCTACAGTGACCCACACTCGTTTGTCTCTTGCGATGTTTCAGGGGTCCAGACTTAACGACCAGAGGTGCGCTGCTCCACCTTCTCCTCCACCTTCTGCTCCATCTTCTTCATCTAAGGGCCCAACGGTTCCAGACGAGGATTTTTTCAGCCTCATCCTGCGTTCCCAGTCCAACAGGATGGAGGAGCAGCGAGTCCAGCCGCCACCTGGCGTTACCCAATCCAAACTAGACTGACCCCATGCAGCGATTTGGGATGTTATCTCAGGACCCCATATGAAGTAACCAAGCTTTTTTTTGTAACCACATGACCCTTGATTCCTGCCTTTTGAAGCGGTCCTGACGACATTCACATGAGGATGCCAAGAATACAAGTGACGTTACAAGGAATTAAGGTGTCAAATAATACAGAACTGGTCATTGACTGTGAAATCAAGGGAAATGTAGCGTGTCAGGCTTTCTTTAAGAAACAACAGGGCTTTTAATCAGACACTTGGGGACCAGTGATGTCCGTCTGCTCTGGAGGCTTGCATCAAGTCGCTCGTACAAACCGTGGGTCGTTCATTTGCTTTAAGGATATAAGCCAAACTGAAGGAATTTCTGCTTTACGTTGGATGAGAGACATTGTATGGATGGAGGGATCCGTCCCAGAGACTCTGCAGTGAAGCAAAGTGGAACATCTTGGTCTTAATTGACCTCTGACCTCTCCGACGAGTTCAAGTGACAGAACTTCAGGGAAATAAAGGTTCACGTCCGTCCTTACTGCTCCACTCATGACCAGTGGAGCCATTTATATGAGCTACTTCTGGATATTGCTTTTAAAGACTTTAACAAGGACAATTTTATTGTTTAAGGTTGTATGAGTGGAGCATCATTGCCATGAAGTGAAATGGGATTTTTCTTCTATGTAACAAGATTTTACAGATAAACTAGTGAGTTAAAGAAATGTTATTTCAGCCTTTATACTGATACGTTCTCCTGATAATGGAGAAATAAAATCTCATGAATTTACATTAGTTTTTATTTAACCCTGATTCATTGGGTTCAGCGTACAACGTTTTCTATTCTTCAGAAATCAATTTCACTGTCACAATCTGTTTTTCATCTTCATATCGGTATAAATATGTGTATTTACAAAGTCTTCTCCACTTCAGTGCATCATCAAAATCATCACCTGAGCAAACCTGGAGCAGGAAGACAATATTTAATATTTATTTCCTCAGTGCACATTAGTAGTTATTTATTGAGTCATTTCAGTATCTTCACATTAAAAGGTCCGTCTACGCCTCTGACGTCAGCCTCTCCTGATGCTTCCTGCACCTGAAAGAAGGAAGTGGCCAATTTAAGATTCTTTTAAAGATGTTTTAACCATCGACTTCATAGAGTAAACAACGATCCAAGCAAACAAACTAATCAGATCACTCATCGGTACCAAAGAAATGACAGTAATAATCTCTTAATGTTCTCAGGACCAACAGTGAGCGGACGTCTGATCTTACCTGTTGATGCAGCAGTTCAAGAAGCAGTCGTTTTTCTTGTTGAGTCTGTAGACGCCAGAGTTTGGCAAATCTTTACACACTGACAAGAACCTCTGCAGCTCAGATGTCGGGATTCCACTCTGCTGCTGTTGCTAAATGAAACGGACAGACATTCACAATTTAGGTATAACGAACAGATTTCCACAAAGCTTGGTGGAAGGATGGAACATGGGCCAAGTAGAAATTCAATTTTGTGGTGGATCAGGAATTTCTTTGTTCATCGTACAGGATTTTGATATTCTCAATATACAAGGATATAATAATAGATCGTGATTGGAAGGAGACTGTTGGGCCTGGGCCGATAGGAGTGCCACTCCAGTTCAGATTGTAAATCAGTGGATATCCGGGCAAGGACGAGCCAAGTTTTCAATGAGTTCTGCCTCTTTTGCTCACCACAGACTGTTTATCCGGAGGCAACCAAAACCTCCTCAGACATGCTTCATCAAACTAGAAACAGAAACCAGAGGCTTTCCAGCCCCAAAATCTAAAAATGACCAATAATACAGTGATTAACATTTACCTTGATTGTGTCGTAGGTGTCGGTGATGATTGTAATGAACAGGCTGAGGATCATGTAGATGAAGAGCGAGACGAAGGTGTAGAGGTAGACTCGGCTGTAAATCCACACCAGGCTGCTCTTCTGCCTCATGTCCTTAAAGGTGGGAAACATGTCGTCTCCGTTGATCAGAGAGAACAGACACTCCGACACTGTGTTTAAGGTCCGGAACTAAAACAAAAAAAGAGGATGTGATCATTATTTATATTATTTGTCCTGATGATTGCAGAGACTGGGACCAAGTGTTCTCAGGTCTGGCTTCAGTTAAGTCGTGCAAACTTTTCTTAGAGTTACGTAAACACACTTACTTTCTCGTGATATGGTCCAAGGACGATCCAGCCGCACAAACAGTAACTGAGGTAGATGATTCCGGCGCAGCAGATGAAACGGATAACGTTTGGGAAAGCTGCCCTGAGTGTCAGGATGAGGATCTGAAAATAGCCAGTGAACACATGGTGACGGATCTGAAAAGATGTGCACTGAGGACGAGTGTCAGGAAACCACAAAACTTTGCATCATACAGGCTTTGTGTGTTGAGCAATGTTGAATTAGTGCAAGGATGAACTAATGTTTTTACATTGTACTTCCTGAAGTAGCCCATGTAGCGGATGACCCCGACCCAGACGAACATGGTGCCTGTGCCGAGAAGGATGCTGCAAACATCATAGCTTGTGAGGACCTGTGGAAAAAAATGTGATTATCAGTCTGATTAACTGAATATATTAGCATTCACACTGTAGACAGCAGCTTACAGGGTTAGTAAAGTAATGAAAGGCTGTAATTTAGATCATGAAACTGACAGAACCATGAAATCGGTCTCATTACCTTCGTCTGGATCGTTATCTTCAGAATGGAGCCAATGATGGTCAGTGTGTCGCTGACAATGATCAGGATGTACCAACCACTCACAAACTCCAACCTGTCCGACATTGGGACTTTTTGATTGCAGTAGAACGAGTACTCCTGTGAAAAACAAAATACAGGTCATACAAAACACCATTGAGGAAGTTATCACTAATGTTTTTCTGTGCATGGATGCATCATTTGAAAGGATGTTTTGAGGGCTCCACTTGGTTTTAGGGTTATTGGTTAAAATCTAGTTCAGGGTGGGATGAGGGATGGGCTTAAGCTTTTAGCTGCAATGGTTAAGCTTAGAGCAAGAGGCTAGGGAATGGTAGATGATAGATGTCCTGTATGTGTTTGTCTGTTCTATGTCGAAATTTGTGTCTGACAACATGATGGGAGGAATTCCTATCATACTGTTTGTATCTGCCAATTACGCCTGTATGATTATTACGTGGGTCAACAAAAATACTCAGTTTACTCACCAGCTGCAGCTGAATCCCATTGATCACCGAGCGTGTGCAGAGTGTGAAGGAGGTGACGCACGTTATAATGATGAGGCAGTCAAACAGCACAGTCAGGTAAATGCTTCTGGCAGCTGAGGGAACAGACACATTTGAGCACAAATGAATGGACAGAAAAACAAACACATTAAACGTCCAGCACAGATTTAAGTCCCAGGTTTTTAGCCATAACGAATCCCAACCATTCCGATGATTCCTTAGTTTGCTATAAAATCAAGTCACTCACAGGCTCCAGTTACTTTCCATTCTCTGCATTCGTTGATGTCGACATCATTTTCCAGGTCAATCTTTATCCTGCCGCTGTGAGCTTCGTTGTTGAAAGTGATCTATTAAACAGACAGACGCATTTCAGGGAGGATGGAAGTTTTGTTTAAAGAGTATCTCCATATTGTCATTACCCAAATAGTTAAACATTTACTTGCCAGGCCCTCCAGCTAATATTTAACTGTGTAATTAGCAGATGCTTTGTGCAAACACCTTAACTTTAAGGCTGCTCCGATTTACATCTAAAATACCATAGTTAGATAAATGCAAGGTTCACATTGTCTTTATCGTCATTTAAGCTCTGAACAGGTGTCTGAGTAAATAACGCAGAAACAAAAAATGATCATATCTGCCACATCACAAGAAAAAAGTCTGAAGACAAGTAAAGTAACGTACGATCAGAGTGAAGTCGTAGCAGTCGGGCAGCTCTCGATGTCTCACAGTCTGTAAATTTATGGCCTTGAGAACAAACGTGATCTTGACAGAGAGCATCCTAGAATAAATAGTTTCCATGAACTGACAGAAGTTCTTATTAAGATAGGAAAACGTTTTTGCATTCAGAAATAAAAAAAAAACATACTTTAACGCTGTGTACACACCTTTTAAAGTACAATTCAAAATGTGGAGGGGCTTCCTGTGATGATGGGTGATACATCGGATATATTTTCAGGCAATCTGTTGGATATAGAAAGAAAAATGACAATGTAAAAGAACAATAATATTTCCAATGAAGAATAAACGTGTCAGTTTTCCACACATAACTCAAACATGCATACCAGTTTGCACATGGGCATCGATTTCAAACGTGTCATTTCCAGGGTAGATGGAGCCGTTTCTGTAGTACTCCTGACACAGGGACAGCGGAGTGTAGACGCCGCCATCTTTGTCATAATCGTGATTTCCTGCTGTGATGTTGTGCAGATGGCCATACTGGAAATGACCAATTAAAAAGTTATGGCTTAGGGTTGTTTCAGGGAAATGACCAGAACTACACGACTGCATCAAGTGACATGATCAAAGTCCAATCCCGCTTATAAAATTCCAGTAATTATTTACAGTAACGCCAAAACAAAAGGTTGAGAGCTACAGCATAAATAAATAGCTCCTAGGAAGATTCCAGCATTTATTTACCTGCTTAATGACGTAATGGATGTGGTCATACACATCCTCTTGTCTGTAGACGGCATACGAAGCCATGCCTCCATCAACGTAATCCTTTAGGAAAAGGTGCTTGAAAGTCATCAGATTTTCCTCCTTGAATGTGACAACCATCTGGTTACTGAGCCCAAAAGACACCAACTGTGAGAAATAGGCAAAAGACATTTGCTTGTATCTGGGAGGTGAAACATTAGAGATAACATCTGTTCGGTTTATGTCTGTGATTATTACCTGGATGGTAATAATAGCAATTTTAATGATCTGGAGTACGAGCTTCCACGGTTTTCGTCCACGAGCATGATACTTCTCACAGGGGTTCATGAAGTAAAATTTGATCTTCCTTCTGAGACACTCCACATTGTCCAGCTCCTCCAGACACTGGTGCTCGTGCTCTTCCCATGCAGGGGGGGCACTTGTTATATGTACATCATACAAGTCGCTGGAGTCCTCCATATCTGAAACAAATGGAATGTGTGTGACTTAAATGCAAACTTTTGATTCAACAACATCACTGATCATGGGTAAGAAAAACTAAAATACTTCAAGTTTCTATAACATTGCATTGTTTGGACTTAAAAATAAAGTATAGACTTGGTACCAACAAGTTGCTCAGCTTCAACAACATATCACTGGAGCATGGATGGTTCTGTGTTTATGGGGACATGTGTACAAAGTGATGCTACCTGAAGTAATTTCCCTTCAACAAATCTGTTGTTTATTAAGTTTACAGTTTCTCCATTTCAGGAATATGACGATTAATGAGAACTTGTTGTATTTGTTGTGGTATTGTTCCCTTCACACAAGAAGATTCAGTCACCTGCTCCTGTAGAAGCGCCTGGTAAGAGAAAATAAAATTGCTTTTTGCTGGTATTTCCCATTTGTTATCACATCATCTTGAAAAATTAAACCGTTTGGTTGATTATTGATATTTTAAATAATCTTTTAATGTTAAATCCTACTAAATTTGTAAATTTCATAGTACACTTTGACTGGATTTCATGTATTTAGTGTGGGCCAAGGTATCAACAAATAGCCCAGTTATTTAGCTCCACAAACAAGTCATTTGAACATTAATGGCTTCTTGTTTATGGAGACTTAAAAGTTTACAGTATTTCCTTTTGTAATATCTAAATACTCAGTATTATATATTTTAATTATTGCATTAAATGCAAATAAACGATGGGTCATATAAATATTTATATTGCTGTGTAATTTCCATCTATATAATGAAACAAAGGCTCATTGCATATTGATATTTGGTTGAACACAGTGAGGAGGTATGACGCGTCTATTGATCCATGTTTGCTGTTTAACAAGAGTTCAGCTGTTTTCAAACTTAAAACTTGTTACATAACGTAACTTCTGAAGAGCAGGTTTACATCAAGTACAACTTTAAACACCTACTTATATTCATACTTGCATTCATGCATACAGATGTCCTCTTAGTGAGCAGTGTGACCTGCAGCTGGACAGGACCTGTACCTGAGCAGTGTTGACTAACACAGGGCAGCTCGCGTCCTGGAGCCTGAACGTCTTCCACCATGACAGCGACTCATGAAACAGCCATTGTTTCTGAAGCAGCGGAGAAGTTCCGTCTCTTAGGATCCGGACGGGACAGAGAACCGGAAGTGAAGGAATGGAAACCAGGTCGCTCACCTGCACAGCTGCTGGGTCCACCTCGGATTGGATTCACCTGTCGAGTCCCGGAAGTTCGTTCACTCAGATCCTGCTCAAACACGGTTCTGACGTAACGATCAGAGGTGTTCGTGGATAAACTCCTCAAACTGCGTCGAGAATTGCGCAGGTGAACGCACCCTACGTAGCTACGTAACATCCGATTGGCTCCTGGGGCTGTCTGTTAGCGCCCCCCCCCCCCCACTCCCCCTCCCGCTCCTGTAACCCCTGGCAACCAAACAAATGTATGGAGGGGAGTTCAAGCTAAAGTTTCATCGAGCGGTAAAAACTTATTTATTCGTCTTTTAACAGTTTCTCTCTAATATAACAGCATTTATTATCAACTACCAACAGCTCAAGCTTGGATTCATCCCAGTTGTAATGCTAATAAAAGGCTAGTTATCCTAGAGCTCTTTATCTAAGTGTCATTAGTTAGCTAGTTATCCTAGAGCTCTTTATCTAAGTGTCATTAGTTAGCTAGTTATCCTAGAGCTCTTTATCTAAGTGTCATTAGTTAGCTAGTTATCCTAGAGCTCTTTATCTAAGTGTTATTAGTTAGCTAGTTATCCTAGAGCTCTTTATCTAAGTGTCATTAGTTAGCTAGTTATCCCAGAGCTCTTTATCTAAGTGTCATTAGTTAGCTAGTTATCCTAGACCTCTTTATCTAAGTGTTATTAGTTAGCTAGTTATCCTAGAGCTCTTTATCTAAGTGTCATTAGTTAGCTAGTTATCCTAGAGCTCTTTATCTAAGTGTCATTAGTTAGCTAGTTATCCCAGAGCTCTTTATCTAAGTGTCATTAGTTAGCTAGTTATCCCAGAGCTCTTTATCTAAGTGTCATTAGTTAGCTAGTTATCCTAGAGCTCTTTATCTAAGTGTCATTAGTTAGCTAGTTATCCTAGAGCTCTTTATCTAAGTGTCATTAGTTAGCTAGTTATCCTAGAGCTCTTTATCTAAGTGTCATTAGTTAGCTAGTTATCCTAGAGCTCTTTATCTAAGTGTCATTAGTTAGCTAGTTATCCTAGAGCTCTTTATCTAAGTGTCATTAGTTAGCTAGTTATCCCAGAGCTCTTTATCTAAGTGTCATTAGTTAGCTAGTTATCCTAGAGCTCTTTATCTAAGTGTCATTAGTTAGCTAGTTATTTAGCTGATTCAATATCTGTTCTTTTTCTGAAGATCATTCACCATCTCGTGTGGAATTAATGGCAACGATACAAATTGATATTCTTTCTTTGGTTTATCACAGTTTACTCAGACACAGCATCAGTCCCACTGTAACTGATACTGGGAAAACAGTCTTTGAGTTCTTGCCCATCATCATGCATGTGGATCTGATAGATGTGGAGCTTTCCTTGATTCATTTTGAGTCCAACCCCCCCCCCCCGGAGCTAACAAGCGGCAACTGCCCCCAAAACAACAAAGGCAGACGCCAAACAGTGTGGCAACAAAGGCAGGTAGTCAGTTGCTGTTGACACCAGAAGTGCCTCAAGGAGCTGCCTCTGCCACGATCTGAGCTGGCCCCTTCTGGATTTTTCCTCCATATCACCTCGGTAAAATGGCAGAGTAACTCTCTTATCTTCCACAAGATGTCGCCAAGTGTATTTATAATGACAGGAAGTACTTTGTGTTGCCACTGTGTGTATGTAGCCTGTGTGAGTCACCCAGTGAAACTCCAAATGTGTCGATACAAATGTGAAGTTTGGTGTTTTTGTGTAATGTTGTTTTCAGATGTTGTTAGTGGAGCTGTCTTAAGAGTCAAGATGCCACCGAAGAAACCAAAAAGCGCAGGCAAGAAGAAACCAAAGGGTGAGTGTCTGAATACTACTACTCATGTTAATGTGTGACTCAGGAATATGTCTAACAGAGAAACACAGTATTTAGAAGGTTGAACTGACTGTTATTTTTCCATTCAGGCAAGAAGGCTCAGTCACCTCCTCCTGTAGAAATGCCTGGTAAGAGAAAATAAATTACTTTTTGCTTCTCATTCATCAGTGAATCACATTTGCTCTCACATCGTCATCAAAAAATTAACAAGTCCAGTAAAACTGGCGATTTTGCACCTTGAAATTTAGCAGTCGAAGCTTTAAATTTACAATATTCAAATTAGCGATACTTTGCAAAGCCCACTGAATTTTTCTGAGAGGTCGGGACTCTCACACGTAGTGATGCAACAAGCATGGCAGAAACTGAAAATCGGAGAGCTATTTGAGGTGTCAGAAAGACGATGAGCATCATTCTGATGTGATCACGGGTGTACTGTTACGTAGCCTCCGGGCAGGCTGCTTAGCTGTGGGTGCCCCATTGTCAAGGTTTGGTTTACGTTCTACGTACCAACCCTGGAAACATGCTTTTGGTCAAAGGCAGGTCACCAGTGTGGAGTGTATCCTTTTACTAAAGATTAGGTCATCGGCTCTAGTGGATGTTTAAAAGTAATGGTTGTAACATTCCTTAGGTTTAGAGTGACTCTATTTCATTTGTCAATTTCATCCAGTTTCATACTAGCACCAGTATAAGTGCAGGTATGTTTTATTGGTTTGACCTTCTAAAATCAAAACATCCTGAATTTTTTTGTTTTTGCTTTTGATGTGACTACATTTCCTGGTGATTTACTCGAACCCCAACCTAACCCTGGTCCTACACTTAACATGAAACCAGGTTTTAACCCCAAAATGTAATCTTGTAGGAGGTTGATCCCCATCATGTAACAACATGGTGGCCTACTAACACCGATATAAAGGATATGACTAATATTCTTAATTTCCTCACTAGTATCAGAGGAGATGAACCCGAGTTAAGATATGCTGTTATTATATTATTTTGACATGCATTCAAGAAGATTCTTGGCTCGCTTTCGGTAAATTATGTGAGGGTAAAGAGGCCTGACAAATTTAAACCGACCAACCAACCAACGCAGTTAATTGCATTGCTCATGGGTTATGGAACATAGCACATCGCCGTCTCTTTGATTTCCAAGCACATACTTCCCATGAAAACAAATGCCACGGTTGACACATGCCTGTGTGAAATGAGGGGTGTGAGTTTTTTTCCACTACAATGATTTGGTGCGAGGCCTAAGTGGTGTGAGTGGAGGAGGTTGACACACCCAGCTGGGGAAGTGGTTACTTAAGCTGTACTTGTGCATTCCCAGCGTCTCCTCAGCAACCTTGTGGAAGGACTTTGAAGAGTGAGACCACAAGCAGGAGCAAAACTATCATTATGCAGAGCCCTGTTTACGGTAGTGTGCCCTGGACTGAGCCTGAACTTAGATATGGAGGAGGCTACGTAGATTTCTTATGCGGGAAAAACTTTGTTGAGGTGATGGTGCAGTGCTGCCGTTTTATATAGTTCTGGTTTATGTCTGTAATTGAGCAGTTTATGTCTTGGATTTATGCATCATCGACTTGTGTTCCCCCCCCCCTTCAAGCATTTGGAACTTGTGTGCAGGCTTTTCTCAAGGATTTCATTTCATCCTGAGGTACATGTGGGGTGGTCCACCCTGCAGAGACAGGCAGGTGTAGGATTAGAGATGTTTGATCAGAAAATAATCTGTGGTACAGTCTATAGGTAATTGTGACTGTGAACTCAGGAGTATAATTTGTCCTTACTGATTGAACTGGTAGGGGCTGCAACGCCTTCAAAAGTGTCCTCAGGAAATTTGAGGCTTGAATCCATCCAGCTGATTTTAACATGGATCTGTCCTCCATATTGATTGTTAACTATCTCATCCAGATCACCCTGAGGAAATCTTCCCTCTGGTCCTGACATCGGTGACCCAGGAGCTCTTTGGTTGCCTCGCAGATGAGGACGTAACAAGCGAGAACCCTTACAAGCTGCTGAAAAAGGCCGACATCATACTGGACATGAAGACAAGAGCCGCAGTGTCTGATTTCAGCCCTGCGAAGCAGAAAGTGCTGGTGAGGCTGACCCATTCTTATGGAGATCACTCAGTCAATACCCACAAGACAGTGGGATGATACGCAGGCCCTCAGTTAAGGGCTGTGGGAACAGACCAGTTCAACCTAAGTTCCCCTCATTGTCTGATCTAGAATAAATCCACCATTCTTACTTCTAAGCGTTGATGCTCTTACTATTAAACTACATTACTTTAATAAGGCCACAGAGCTTCCTGAGGGTGTGTGAAGTCTTCTCAATGTTTACTTTCTTATTTGGGACACAGCCTTCAGTTTTAGTGACATCTCCCTCATTTGCTAATCTGATCAAATGGTTATTGGAGACAGTTTCCTTGTGGTTGTCAGAATTAATCCAAATAATCGAAACAGCTAATGATGGGGAATTAATAGCTAATTTATCTGATGTGAATCTGACGCTGCCTCCTCTCTGCCTGTCGACAGGACTACCCAGACGATGAGATCTTGCTGGTTTTTGACAGAGACTTCGTTTATGGCCAGTGCTTCTACCTGGTTGTGACACCAGAAGCTAAGGAACTCCTCCTCGCTGTAAGAAGTGGTAATTTTGGTTTTAGCAACAAGGTTCCTGTTTGTTGTTCCCGTTTTTAATCCCCCTTACCTTATATTTTCAAGTTTAGTTTCCTGTACTTGCTCTGAGTTATCTCTATTTTAATGTAATTCTCTCTGCTTTGTTAAGCCGCCACAGCCTGAAGAGGAACCAGTAGAGATTGAATGTGAAGTCAATAAAACCCCAGAGCCGAAGGAATGGATATCACTTGGCAGTGAGGTGGAAATAGAGAATGAATCCGTCAGAGAGACCAGAGAAAAGGTACTGCAGTATATTAATAACAAAGAAAACATTAAATATGTAGCATATGAAATCAAATCGTTTCACTCTGCGTCCTTTTTGTCATTAGCTGGGCTTCATGCTCAGAGTGCAGAGAAAGATTCGAGCACCAGTCAGTTTTTCCGACCGCAACGCCGCAGATGATAAGCATGGCAACCTGGGGTGTCCTTCGTATGAGGACAGCAGATTCAGCATCAAGTGGATACAGAGAGACTGCGGGATACAGGCTGCTCCCACACTGCAGAGCAGCAGTGCCCAGACACAGTGGTAGGCCTGCAAATCACCAATCATTGTATGGATTTGTTCTACAAGGAGAAAAAAAGCACTTACAAGTTTCTGCCAACATCTGGTTGTTGTTTCATTGCACTGGGAAAATGAAATGTTAACACTAAGTGAAAGTATTGGTCTGCAATTCATTTGTTCGTGCCTTCTACTTAAATTGTCCCTGTTATTTTGCCTTATTTTATCGATGCATTCACCACATACATTTTCTCTAGTTAATAGGTACTCCATCAAAACAAATGAGTTTGTGTTGAGCACCTTATGTCCATTCTACAGGAAGTGCCGGAAGAATATGTGCACCCAGTACAACCCGAGAGAGTTCAGTGAAGAAGAAAGAGACAATATCCTCCAAAGTGAGAGACTGAAGGATTTTTGCAACTCAGTGGTTCTCAGGTAAGTCGTCCCCTGAAAGTTCAAACTCATACATTTCTACGTCAGCCATAGGTTAATCAAATCCATTCATTATTACCACTTTAGGAACATGATATACACAAAGACTATCATTGAGCTACTTATGATACAGATATTAGTGTGCTGTAATAAAACTGCAAACAGGCTTGACTGTGGGAAGGAATATGGAAACATGTCTATAGTCTGAGAGATAACATACCGCATCAAGGTTTATTCCGTACCAGCTACTTCTTATCTTCAATTATGGGGAAGCTCAAATATTCCTTCACATCTGTCATACTTGACATAGGTCTTCATTTTCATGAATTATGGACTTGAGACAGTCTTAAGTTTATCTTGTTGAAACTTGCAGAAACCCTGTATTAAAACTGTAGAGTTGTAGTTCCGCCAGGTTCTTGATACTTAATGTTCTCAGTCTCTCTCCTACTCCATCATATTTATTTTGTGCTCTCTCTTACCTTGTGTCCAGGTAAGAGATACATCATAATCATGAGTGGAAGCCGTTTGCACTGCAGCTAGGGAGAAACACGGTGATGTTTTTAAAAAGTTTTGTCGCCTAAAATCATTTTTTGTTGATTTGTTGCAGGATGTTAGTAGCCCTACAGCAGGAAGAGATTATGAATGTGTTCCATGATGACTGGAGGGCCCTGGGGACAGGCCCTGAAGACAGTGAATGGTCTGGGAAGGATTGTGCAGAATTGATGCTTTATCAGTCCTTCACGGACCAGAAGTACTCAAAGGACAGAAAGATCAGCTGCATCAACTGGCACCCGACTATCTATGGTAAATCCACAAATCCCACTCAGGCAACGTGGACATTTTCTCACACAGAATATTCACTGTTGACTGGATATGAAAATGGGCAACATGTCAGCTCCCCAAAAGTGAAGCCAAAGCATCTTGATTGCCCCCTAGTGCCTGGCTGTATAGGTCGCAAACGCAGCCTCATCCTCATTTGTATCGGGTGAACCTTGCTACCATGGTTGTGCTATGGTCATTACTTCACCTATTTTCAATGCCAGAACAATTGAGGTTGATAGCAACACCATGCAGAGCCTTTGTTTTGTGCATGAGATGTCTGTAATAACATTAGGTTTGGAAATATCTACAAGGCAATACTACAAACATCCATCAACGACATTCATTGAAGTGGTACAATTTTATACAACATTCTTCAGAAAGATCCAGAAACATGTGATCAGCACAAATATATATTTTATTACTTATCAGTTAAGTTAAAAAGCCTAACATGTCTCTCTGATTCTTTGTATGCTGTGTTGTTTGATGTGGTAGGTGTGATAGCTGTGGCGTTTACAGCGAAAAAGGAGCAGCGGTCTAAAGAGTCGACTTCGCCTGATGTCAGACCTTCTCACATTGTCTTCTTTTGCTTCTCTAATCCCTATCATCCCCAGGTATAGAAAATGCATCGGTAAACACCCATCTACATGAAAGCCATGAGCCTCATACACTTTTTTTTTAAATAAGAAATGTCTGGAAGGATTTGCTGTGTGCCGTCATTCAAGACCTTTATTTGCTTTAGGAAAATTTGAGAGGCTCCATTGATTTGAACCAGGCACTAAATCAATAGAACTGATCTGCTAAATCACTCAAAAGTAATATGAGTTCCGCATGACGTATGCCTTCACTGGTGCATGTGTCATACTCTGGTTTCACCGTCTGCTGCAGCAGTGATCTGAGTTGCAGATGATCCCATGTAGAGGAAACTAGATATGTTATATTACTGAAATAAATATAATAAATATATTTATGCAGCTAATTTTAACTCAAGCTGATTTAAACATTAGGCTAAAAAAATACTGTAATACCATCCTCTCCCTCATGGGTCTCTTTCCCCTTATGTCTGGTGAAATGGAATCTCCTGTATGCACTTGGTTGGTGGATTAAAAGCTTAACTTTGAATGGAGAGTCTAGAATAAATAAATAGTCAGGATGGCCAGAACCCAATATGGAAATGTGTGCTTTGAAATATTATATTCCTGCCCTTTGTATGTGGTTTTTATGTGTGGTTTTTTCTTTTTGTGTGGTTTCTTCGCAGTTGCTGCTGGAGTGCCCAGATGACATTTACGCCTTTGAGTTCTGCCCCTCGGATCCAAATATTATTGTTGGCGGCTGCAGGAATGGCCAGGTGCAGACTTTCACTCTGCTCTGTATCTCTGCCGTCTTACTGTTCAGCCCTGACGTTGTTTTCGTAGCTCATTGCTTTGTCACTTTTCCTTTAAGATTCATCAAAAAAAGGCCAGTGTTTCCAATTAATTATCTTGACTGTGGTGGCCCACTGTATTTTAAATTAGTCCCGCCACAGTTTCACAATGAACTACAAACATGGACACTTCTTAGAATATCTCTAGGTTAGTGTTTTGCTTCACGCACGCTCGTGCTATCGTCCATAAAGTTTGTGCCATTCACGCGCTACTGCCACAGTCTGCATAATGTCTAACACTGTAGTTTTTCTCTCATTTACACCAGATCATCTCCCTTCTTTTGTTTCTGTTTTTTATCAGACATATTATCAGACCAGTCTCAGATTTCGATTCTCAGTAAATAATAATTGTTGATGTTTTTGTCTCAGGTTATATTATGGGACATTTCTGGCCACGTCACGCACTTACAGAGAGCACAGTCAAGTGATAAAAAGGTCTCCGCCAAAACTGACACCTTCGTAAGTACCCATATCCTGCCTTCAATGTGCTCAATGTTGATACCATAATACATGGTGTTCTTTATCTGTGTTGGTGTATTACATGTGGCATCAGGTACCATAATTCTTTAGCAAGCGATGATGTCAGCTGGGTTTATCCAAGTGTGGGTCCTTGGTGAATCAAAGCTTGCATCTAATTCGCCGTAAAGACAGGCCGCGTTCCTCGGTGGTGCTGCATGACAGAGTGAGATGATGATACGTTGACTTCTAAGTTCTGTCCTCATCCTCACCCTTTCATTAGCTGGGAATGCCGTGGCCTGATGGTCCTTTTCAAGCCAGCCTCAGCTGTCAAAACGCGTTCCACAAACATACTAATGCCAAGAGTAAATCTCAAAGCAGCACGTTTTTTATCATTATATGACCACACTGCCGAATAACAGCCGACTATCAGGCTGCTTACAAACAGCTCAGTCAGAGTTAAGGGAGTTAACAGAATAAAAAGAGTAATAAAGTAAAAAGTTGGGAAGAGAGAGGTAATGATATATGACAATAGATTTAGGTTTAAACCCACAACACAGCAATTACTTTAAATCCACCGTAGCCTGTGGAGACACTGAAACACCAGATATTAAAATGCTTTTGTCCCTTAAAGCCTGACCTCCACTGACAACTTCCACCTGACTGCCATATTTAAATAGACACATATGCCCCCCATCACCCAGCCCCTATTTGCATTGTGTGTTTTTATTGTCTCTACAGTGGAGCAGCTGTCTCCATCCCTTCTCCTCACTTCATCCTTCTCTTTTTGCTTTCCACTCCTCCGCCCTCCGTTCCTCGCCCTATTCCCTTTGTCCCTGTTTGCTCTTCATTCCCCAGAGTCAACAGCATCAGCGCGGGCTCACATACTCCAGCTGTTACACAAGCCCTCCATCTACTATAGTTTGTCCCTGTGGAAGATAATACAAGCAAATCAGATCACTGCCCTCCCCGGTGTTTGCAGTGTAAACAGTGGCAGTTGTATCAGCTAAAAGGCTTTGAGTGCTGTGAAAGCTGCGCTGCACCAGCACCTGTTGCAAGCTTATCAGATAAAAGAAGAATTAAAATCCTCCTGTAAAGATTTGTGTTCGGTTCACACCATGGAATAATACATACATAATACAATAATACATAATAAATCCAACCACAGGTGTAGTCTACCACTCGGCAACACTTGTGCATTCAGGTTTTTGCAAGAGTAGATGTTGGGAACCGGTTATTTTCAGTCACATTAACCTGCACACACAGATATCAGTCCCCTAAATGTCCCTCCATCCGTTTTGTGGAAATCCATTCAGTGGTGTTTGTGTAATTGTGCTGACAACCAACCAAATAAGAGACAAACAACCAAACAAACACCACTCCGCAGGATTACACACAAGCTAGAATGATTTTACCGAATTGTGATCTATTGTTATGCTGCAGGTCCCTTTTTAGGATGTCATCTGTGCACATTTAAGTCTTTGTGTTTAAATTGAACTGTCACTGTACAATACATGCCATGCCCTTTGTGTCTGACCTCCCACCAGGAACTCGACGACAACAAAGAGAGTAAGACTCCTGTCGTGCGCCTCTGTGCAGTGTCTGCCGTGGAGAGCAGCCACAAAGCACCAATCACGGATGTGCAGTGGCTGCCACCAACGTTTGAGGTACGCAGAACCAAAGGGGGGGAGGGGGTGGGAGGAATCAGCATGTATTATTATTTAAAAGTTTCCACTGGTAGTACAGCCGGCAGGTGCGATAAACTTCCACAAGATGAGTCAGCTTTTCATTTGACTTCGTAACCACACGGCCGCACTTTTATATCAAATCATTCTTTCATGTTTTCTTGATCTGAAGACCTCTTTTATCACATCCAATATAAACACAGTGACATAGTTTCCAACTTAAGAGAGGCAGCTGGTGTAGACCTGAATCAATACCAAAACTTTTAACACTTAAAGACTCTGGTCTCTTGTAATATTTACTTCTCTAATGGACTTTTTATCTGACTCTGTTTAAAAGCCACTTGAATTTAAAAGGGTATAACAGCAGCTAAGGTAATATGGGCCACAGTGAAGTCCCTGTAGTCAAGGTGGAGAAAATGAATTATAATATTCAACGGGAGGTGACATTGGTTAGTTGGGTTACACTGTCAGAGAGAAGAAAAGTAATAATGAAAATTATACAGAACAGAAAATGAATTCCACTTCTCTATTAACGATATTGTCGTCAGTTTTTACTGTTTCTTAAATCTGCAGTTATAATTATTGCACACAAGCTTTTGTCTCTAAATATTTGCCCAGAACAAAAATAAACTCCTTTTAATGTTCTGTACAGAATAACCATCAAAATATATTGACCTGAAGTGACATTCTTCAACAGGGAGAATATGCAGAAGTATGTGTGAAAGTACAAATACAAGTGTGTACAGTAAAACTAGCAGCCATACAAATAATCCTAATGATGACCTATGACCTCACTCAGTGTTTCTAAAATCTCCCTCATGAAACAATGAAGACGTTATGGTTTCCTATCGTGGGCCTGTCCCTCGTCTCTTCGGACAATTGTACGATAAATCACGTCAACCACTGGCACTCGTCTGGATGAGTAAAATAAGGCAATCGTCAGAGTGCCCCCAGGGGAACATTAACCTCCCATGTATCTTCACAGGAGCCTCGCTTACGACTCTGAGCTCCACACATTACTGAGCCTGACACAGACATTTGTTGATTTTGTAACTCTCTGTGTGATTAGGTGACCAGGATGGGTATACCAGTGGAGAACAAGTATAAAACTTCAGTTCAGGTCGTCACCTGCTCTCCTGACTGGTAGGTTATATACAGAAAGACGCTCAATTCAAATGTTAAATGTGGGAAATGGTGTCAGATTGGAGCCAAAATAGTTCAGGTTTGCCTGTTTGTTTGTGTTAATGTGTTGTAGTCTGACTGATTTTTAATCCACACAACCAATCAGTTAAATTTAATTTGCATAGATCATTGAATTAAAATCGATTTTCAACACTGAAATAACAAAAGAATTGTTTTTATTAACTTTATTATTAATATACACTCACTGTAACTGCCACAATTAATGTCACACAAGCAGAGCTGCATTTGTTTTTACTGGTGTTTTTGTGTACATTTCTTCCACCTGGGGGCAGTGATGGCAGATGTACTCGGGTGCACAAGTCTAAGTGCACAAATAATACTGCAATACTTCAGTGGAGAAATACTTGAGTAAAAGTACAAAAATAAGCCTGGGCAGTGTGTTTAAAGAAAGGTATTAAAGATAATACTTAGTTTATGCTGAATTTTATGTTTAATGTTAATATTAATTCCAGTGTTAAGCAACATGTATGTGTCTCTCTGTTTCTGTGAAGCTCTATAATGTTCTGGGACGTGCGACTGCCAAAACTGTTGAACCAGCCAGCGTCAGTCAGGAAGCAGACTCCGGATCAGAAGGCCCAGATGACTCCCTACAGTGTCCCGGACACTTTCAAACACCTGGACCGCACATGGAAACCACTATGCAGGGTACTGCAGGGTTCAGGGGTGCAATATTAAAATGTTTACTATAGGTGATAGGTATAGTGCATTGTAATGAAGGAGTTTGAGCAGTGATATTGTACATTTTAAGGGAAGCATAGCAGTCTGCCTAATATTCACCCATTTTTATAATATTTGATTTAATTTAGGAACATTCAGTATATTTTGCTGCCTTTTGCTGTGTAAAATGTTCAGAAATTGTTATAAAATGTTGATCGTCATTCAAATTTTAACAAAAATCATGATTGTTGAGCTGCTGCACTGCTTTTAATGTGATGCTATACACGTCGGTGCACTGTATATACTTTTTACCCCCAACTCTGACCGACCTGCAGTGTCTCTGTAACCATAACACTTAGTGTCTGTCAGTTCATCACTTGTTAAAAGTTGTCTTCTTCCTCTTTAATGTTTTAGGTTTTGCTGCCAAATATCAATACCAGCGGAGGATACGCTCCTTTGAAATTCAACTTCCAACACTACACCTGTAGTGGAAACACAGACAGAAACACAGGTGAGGGATTAAATTCACCCTTGAGGCTGTCTGGCTTCATTTCATTCTGTCGCTTGCACCATCTCTCTCCATGAGCATCTCTCATTTCTAATCATTTGTACAGTTGTAGCCCTATAATAAATTCACACAGACTTTTAGTCACTTCTTGACAGCAAGACACAGTTTGATCGTTCTCAGACCACTTTCACACGTTCACAATGTAAAACTTCAAAAACTCAGACAGATGGAATAGAAACAGAAAAACAAATCTTTGTGTTAAAAGCTGATGCAACAAGATCATTAACATTAGAAACAGAACTTTCTCCTGTCTGATAGAAGTGTGCATGACTACAAGTCTATTTGTGGGGGACTTGGATTCTTTAACTCTGCCTCGGATGGTTGGGCCCAGTGATCAGTGGAGCAGGCTGGACTTGGCCCCCGGGTATTCTCTTTCTCTGTCTATTTCCCTCCTCTTTACTCCAGTTTCATAGCACTTTATTAAGTGATACTTTCAAAACAAGGCGCTCACAGTTGCGGAGCATTAGCCCTGCCGACTGTCAGCTCTTTGCAATATGCTGCTCAGGCTCCTCGGGGGCCAGAAGATGATCGTGTGTGTCCTGGCTGGTCAAGAAGAGACCTGTCTTTGTCTGGCTGAAGGTCTGTCTCCATAAACACAGCTTCGGTGGCTGGTGGTTGCAGAATTAATATGCTCACTAACTGAGGCAATAAATCTGCGGCGTTTCCCCCCCCCCCCATCAGCCCTCAGGCAGTCTGTTATTAAGGTTTTAATGAATCCCTGTGTGATTAATACTACGCTGCTACTTAAGATATTTGACTAATGTTGACTAATGCCGTTTGCTTCTGAGCTCTATCCTCAGCTTTTTGTTCTGGGCTTTTTGCCATTTGTTGATGCTGGAGTTACTTCCACTTACAGTAGTAGCCACTGTAAGAAAAGCTCCACCCTTCCCCTGCAACAGCACCACGTGGTTTTTACAGACCGAGGCTTTGCAGGCAGCTCCTCGTGGAGGTTTAACAACATTTGAGCTGCAGTGTGCTAAAAGTGAAATATAACTACTATTATAACCAACAGTTATAAACCAAGCTGGGATGTCTCTCTCTCTCTCTCTCTCTCTCTCTCTCTCTCTCTCTCTCTCTCTCTCTCTCTCTCTCTCTCTCTCTCTCTATCTCTCTCTGTGTGTGTGAGGCGAGAAACACACTGGGTTTTATTTATATATGAGGCCCTTATCTCATCGAGCACTGCAGGCGACAACTGTTTTTAGTGAGCTCGGTAAATCCGCATTTTTCTCATCATGCACCTGCAGCATAAATAACAATCTGCAGCTCATCTCATTTTAGAGGCTCTTAGGGCAATTCCAAATTTTTATCTCACCCTATTGCACCTCCAGCTCATCTTGTTTTAGTTAATTCATTTGTTTTAATTGATCCCTTGGGTTTAAATAAAATGTTATGTATGTATTTCTAAGGCTTTTGCGCTCACTCTTGTAGACAGGTTTTTCTGCCTTGCGCTTCCTGTTAAGCTCAGCACGCTGCTTGGCTAAGACTGGTAGCATGTCACATCAGTGCCAAGCCCAACTGTTCTTCCATTCGTGGCAACAATTGGTTTTAATCATGATGAGTGTTTCTGACTGGTTCTGTAGCTGGGCTGTGTCGTCTGTCCTATATCTTTAAAAAGATCTTAACTGGGGTGGGGGAGTGAATTTGGAGGATGTGTGACTGGGTAATGTGATCCGACCTTCCAGAGCTAATCTAGCAGAGTGAGGCTGAGACTCGACTGGGAGTGTCCCCTTGATAAGGGAGTGTGTGAACGGACAGTTCTGCACTGTCCCTGACAGACAGTTGGGCTTTTGTGGTGGAAAAGGAATCCTCCATCCCCACCAGCGCTGCCTATCTCACCCCTCCCCTTACTGTCCCCCCTACTAGCCACAACTCCCACCTCCACCTTTTCCTTCTTTCTTTCCGATTACCCTTGCGTCCCCTCTTACCAACCCATTCACCTCCCCCCTGCGCCTCCCTACTCCCCTCCTCCTGTGGCCTTGCTCATGGTCAGATTACAGAACACGCTGCACCGATGCTTCTGTTCAGTTCCTCCCTTGCTTTAAATAAATAGTTTTTTTTAATTGTTCTGTGATGTGTCACTTGTGTTTTTATCTGGTTCTTCTCTCATTATGTATTTTCTTTCGGTTCAAAGCATATTTTGGATAGCAGACCCGAAATAGCTGCAGGAAAATCAGGAATGAGCCATTTAACCATTGAAAAACACAGATGTTCTGTGGTTTTGTGCAAATGTTAAATTACCTCTGTACATGGGAAATATTTTCTGAAGGTTTTTCTACAGCGTATTATTTGTTTTTCCCTAATGACGAGCACGTTTTCTCTTGTCGTTGTCCCTGACAGAAGAAGCTGATGAAGATGTTGAGAGCTCAGAGATCCCCCGAGACTTCAGCCAGCTCAGACTGCCCTCGGCCAAAGATCTCACAACTCTGGAAGATGTCAACACCAAGCTCTATATTGGAACAGAGGTAAACATTCCTATCACAACAAATACTGTACTCTAACCATGTATGTTTTTCTGAAAGTACAAAACACAACTTCAAATTTGTACTATTCATGTCTGTATTTAAAAACGATATTTCATGAACTACAGGTTATTGTTTCTGTTCATACTTTATTCTAAATAACATCCTGCTGTGCTTTCAATGTAAAAGACCGGAGAGACAAAATCCTAAGTCTTTGTTCCATTTGAAACAGATATACTGAAGCTAATATGAGACTTCAGAAATCAAAAACAGTTTAATTAAGTGACCATCCTTAAAAGTTGAGTCGAGTTGGATTTGTTGCTGCTCCTTCACTGCAGGAAAAACGATTTAATCTGTAACAGTTTTATGAACCATATTAATTACACAGCAGTGTAAATAAACTAAAGAGAAGTGTGCGGTTTTATTCCATATCTTCTTGTAATATGCTTCATAATTGCTAATTTCTTTTTAATCACCAGGATGGAGAGATTGTTTACACTGACTGGAAACTGGAGAAGGACGAGTCTGGACGGCTGCATAGTGAGTGTTCTCTGTTTATAGGAACCAAGCTAGTGTTTTCTTGACTGTTGACTCTTTTTATAAAGCAGAAATTATCAGAACAACATGCACGTCCAGTAAAAATGTGCTGGATTATATCATAGAACATTTGAAAAACAATCAGTAGACCTAAAGCTCGTGATAGGAATTGTTTTTGCCATATCGACATTTCGAGCACAAGGCTCCTCCTCAGACTGATTCTGTGACGGGAGCTTCAAGATGTGTGTATTTTATAAAGCAGGGGCAGGAGGCAGAGGATTAATATCTTATTTCATTCCCCTTTTAACGTCAAATAAAACACAAATGTTCTCTTCCTGCATCTGTCTCCTCTCCCCAAGGTACCAAGCCCCTCAACTGTTTCAGCATCCATAGCTGGTTGGTAAACACGATACCGCGGTCGCCCTTCTTCAAAGATGTTATTTTGACTACAGGAGGCTGGAAGTTTGCCATCTGGCAGGAGGGAGTCATGGTAACATTAAGACCTCACATTGATTCAGCTACAGCAGCAGAAAACACTGCAACCAATTCAAATCCTGCCTGTGTGTTTGATTGAATTAGAATTAACAGAAAAAACACAAAAGATCAAGGTCTTTCCTGGACTTCAGTCCTTCAGTCCATCCGGATATGTCTGATATGTTGCTTGTAGCAGACGATGTGCATGTTAAATACACTGACTCCATTTGCCTGTTTGTACTTCCACAACATCCAGGACGGCCCCATCATCGTGTCACCAAGCTCCGAGCGGGCGTGCACCGTGGGATGCTGGTCCCTCACCCGACCAGCAGTGTTTTTCATTGGGAAAGACGACGGCAGCATCGAGGTGTGGAACCTGCTGGAAAAGGCCGGTGAGCCTATACAGGTCCACGCACATGTCACCACCGCCAAGATTACCTCCATCACGCCCTGGATCGCCTCCCGTGAGTTCTTAGTACCTCTGCTGCACAACATGAAGCTAAAGGCTCAAACTAAATTAAATCATAATGAATTCACCAACTGCACATCCTGGAAAGTCTTTTCATTGTTTTCAGTTCCTACAAAAACTGCCAGAGAAGGTATTAGGGTATTAATACTGTCTCATTTATTTAGATGTTAATAAAAAAGCAGCAGGACTTTGTCTGGTATGATAGCAAATAGGTAAGATACTGAATTATCTGAGTTATGAGAAGATTTTGAAAAAGGCTTGAATTTAATTTAGGGAACCCTTCAGACAATAAATGAAAGTGACTGCAACCACAAGATGAACCCTAAAACCTTAACCACCTCTTTCTCTTGCTGCTGCTCCTGCCAGGTCTCTCTGTTTGTTTTATTTTGGATTTTCACAGTCTCAGTGATAAGGTCTCTGTTTGGAGATTTCTTTTTGCTTATTTGCTGGATTTTTAGTTTGTTACAGCCAAGCAGCACTTCCTGGCTGTGACTGACGAGCTCGGAGTGGTTCATGTTTTTGAAATCCCAAAGAAACTCTGCATTCCCTCCAAGAACGAGGTAAGACCGGTGTCTCTGTGCTGCTTTACTGCAGAGATATGAAGCTGCTCCGCATTAAAGTAATTATGATTATGTGTTGAACTCTGAAGAACTGTCGCCATAATGCCTTGTTCACGGTTTACTGCGTGGGGGTGTGGCTAATTACACCCAGAAGGAATTACTCACTAACATATCATTTAAATAATTATAAATAAGCATTATAATGAAAACAAATGCTTAGTTTTGATCAAATTCAAAGAACATGACACTGCAAACTCTGCCCCTCTCTCCTGTGTCTCTGTGCAGAGTTCGAATCTGAAGAAATACTTTGAGCTGGAGAAAACAAGGTTGGAAGATTATTTGAGGAGGGAGACGTTGTGGGAAACGGAGCAGAAGGAGGCTAAAGAGCTCACAAACCAAATGGTGAGTTCTGGATTTTAATTCTACATAAAAGGTTGTTTTTGTCTGTTTGTTGGTTTGTTTGTTTTTCAGCAGGTTTATGGAAAAACTACTGAACGGATTTCCACTTAAACTTTTAACTGTGACAATCTATAAACACATGTGCATCAGATGTGGTCCCTCATACAAACTAGTGTGCTTCGAGCAAACTGACACCTGCCAGAGGGGTGAGGTTGTTAATGGAGGGGTTGTTAGTTTGAATCCTCATACTGACCGATGTAAACTAGACGCACTAAAAGCACGATGATCAATATTTGCCTTTTAAAATGACCTTGAGTGTGACCTTGTGTCCTCAGCTACTCTCTGACATCACTCGCAGCCTCTGAACGGGCCGAACATTAGGATTCACAAACCTTTCAAATCAGTTAAAAGTGTGAACGCAGATTCAAAGTTCACTCTGGAAAAAGCTGAATTAGGTCGCCCGTCTCTCTGTCTCTAATTCTCTCGCCCCTCATATTTAATTCATTTAGCTCCTCATTTGATCCTCTGCATCGGGGACAGTAACATCAGTCTGTCTGCTGACTATAGACGCTTTTAATGTTCTCCTCTCTCCTCCAAACAAGCACACATTTCCCTCATGTACTGTTTCCTTCACGAGGCTTGTTTCTCCACGTGGGGGGGGGGGGTTATTGAATAAAGAATGAATCATTTGACAAATGGTTCTTTAAGAAATATTTTCCTCTGGCGAGGGAGGCAAGGATACAATAATACTTTCACAGTAGGGTAATTTGTGCATTTTTAAATATTGGCCTAAATTTAATTTGCCAAAACTTACTATAACTCAGTTAACTCAGTCGAGTAAACCTCCACCAAGGCCCAACAATAAATATCGGTCGCCTAAATATTTCTTTTTTGTTAGTTCTAAATGATCCAATCTGACCCTGATCTGTAACAATAATAGTTTGGTCTCTTTCTTGAGACACATCCCATCTTTCCACCAAGTTTTGAGGAAATCAGTTCAGTAGTTTTTTAGTAATCCTGCTGAAAAATAAACCGTCCAACAAACACTATGATCTTATATGATCAATAACGTTATACACCCACAGTATTTTGCATTTCACGTCTTTCCTGCAGCCACAAAGTGATTCAGTAATTCTCCTCTGTCCCAATTAGCCAAACCAGCCACCGAAGTCCCTGCAGAAGGAGGACGACACACACTTAAAGGAGTACAAGGAATACCTGGTTCTGGAGGAAAGCATCATGAAGGCAGACACAAAAGAGGCCTAATATCACATCCGGTCTCACACACACATACATGCATATTGTTAGGACACTGCATTGACATCCATTCATTGTGGACGACCAAAATCTCACCTCAACCTTAACCAGGACGTTGATGTTTTGCCTCATTAGGACCCGACTTTGGTTCCCATGCAATCTGTTGGTCCTGACAAGGTCAGTGTTGATACTGGAAAGGGTCCTAAAGAGGCAACAATAATGAGCACACACACACACACACACACACACACAGATGGTGCAGGCTTGTGAAGACCTTGGGAGGTTCAGATAAAATGACAAACTGTTGGGAGCTTTGAAATTAGAAAATGAAAAGCAGGGGGACATTCCACAGCAGCGCCCTGGTCACCTGATCTGTTATGAGGTCAAGGGTCATCTAATGAAACCGACCACCAGCCTCTGATAAGGTTTCTTTACTGTGATGAAATGTAGCCTGACAATGTTGACAAGCTCCTGTTTAGATTTTCTTTCCCACCAGATGTTAACGTGCAACTCTGACATTAAAAAGTTCACGAGAACGATCACTTCCTCAGAGGAAACCTCAGTTTTCTTCTAAAGCTTGTCGTCGAGCATCAGTCTCTTTCCTGCGCGACCGGTGACGTGACATGTTTGTGTCGAGCTGAATCCCTTTTTTCGCCCGCAGCTGGCTCCAGGTCAGTTGACATGTGTGAAATATGCAGGGTGCCCCCATGTCGGGAGATTTAGTCCGCAGACCCTCACTCCGCCCAACCCCACACCACCTCCCCAGCAGGATCAGCTAAGGGGCCGGCCAGAACAATGCCAAGGCAATGGCTTAATTCGCCAGGCCAGATTTACAGCCCCTCCTGCTCAGCACCTGCTCACATTGTTTCCCAGGACTTGGCTTAAAAACTTTGAAGAATTGGTGATAAAAAAAAAATATTTGACTGCAGGCGATCCATCCTGGATACACAGGGTTTTTATTTTTTTGCTTGTGAAATCCCTTGGATGAAGAAATCAAATGAGGAAGAATGAGCGTGGTGAAAACCCGTCGTGCCTGTGTGGCTCTTTGGGTTTGTGGCTGTCACTCAAAAAACATTAAAGGAAGCGTGAGTGTTGAGCAGCGGCGCTTAACCTGCAAACGCCTCTGCATGTGTCTGTGCAGCTGCAAAAGTGTTTACGTTGCACAGGAGCTTCTGCGATTGCCAAACAATCTTTGCATCCGTCGTGTGTGTGTGTGTGTGTGTGTGTGTGTGTGTGTGTGTGTGTGTGTGTGTGTGTGTGTGTGTGTGTGTGTGTGTGTGTGTGTGTGTGTGTGTGTGTGTGTGTGTGTGTGTGTGTGTGTGTGTGTGTTGGTTTGCACAAGGCACATTCCTGAGCTGGCCTGGGAGAAAGTGAGAGGCTCCGCAGAGGAAAACACGGGGCAGCAAAACAGAATTTCCAGAGCGGCTTGAAAAGGGAAGGACTGGAGAGCAAAGGCCCCCTTTGTCACCGGGGCCTTCTCGGTGCCTCAGGGGCCACATGGACGCCTGCCTAGCGTGCACACCCTCACACCAGCCCTTTCTTCGCCTCCCACCACCCCCTCCGCTCTGTGACAGGACCGTCCACGTGAATGAGTCATGGCCAGAGTGAAGTCGTCCCCATTTTCCCACCTCTCAGCCGTCATTCTACCATTTGGATTGCTGTTGTTCACCACGTCTCTCTGTCCTCTCTCTCCCGTCGTTTCTTTTGAGCCATCTCGGACTCAGTGTGAAAACCTGGCAATAGACAGCTGCCCCTATATTATGCAGCCACCCCCCCCCCCCCCCCCCCCACTGCTCCCTCCATCCCTCCAGCCTCTTTTCTGGCAGGATACCGGCTGTCACTTGCGACTATAGGTTTGCCGGACTGCTCTTGACCTGAGGTGGGCTCAGCACTCCGAGGCGTCTTGTTTTATCCCCATGAAGGAGCGAAACTAATGGAGTCCAGAGAGCCGGAGAGCTACACGTTGCAACACACTGCAAAGGAAACAACATTCTCAAAACTGGAAAACAGTCTGGTGGAAGCAAATGTTTAATTTAAGAGTCTAACTGAACCGATGTTAAAGAGGAAATGAGGTTTTTTGCCTCAGAGCTACTTGTGGGTATGAACGGTCATTGTTTACTGCCCCCCTGCTCCCATGCTCCTGTTGGAACGGACCGTTTCAAATCCTCTTTGACAAGGTGACGAGGTCATCCAATCGATTAGACAGCAGCTCGGCAGCAAATAGCAATATGGCTAATGGCAGGAGGTGTCATTGTGTTGCTGACCTAAACAGAGAAGCTGATGAGATAGGAATCCTTTTATTAGTTTAACCAGATTCACAGTTGTTGTTCTTGTAGCCAATCAGACAGGCCGAGCATTTCCAAATATCTGTTTGT
The DNA here is from genome assembly GCA_026259375.1 of Verasper variegatus. Taxonomy (NCBI): domain Eukaryota; kingdom Metazoa; phylum Chordata; class Actinopteri; order Pleuronectiformes; family Pleuronectidae; genus Verasper; species Verasper variegatus. The sequence goes on along the minus strand of CM048046.1, from coordinate 21,282,446 downwards.
GACTGACAGATCTTATACAGAAAGAATTTTACTTGTGTAAGAATTTACGGAAGCAAAAAATACAGAACACCATGATCATGAATAACCACTCAGGATATTTGTCTGGATCCTAACTGGTGACAGGTTTCTGTGGCTTTTGAATCTGGTCTTAAAGTAACTGTTGTGCTGCGTATCTGAAGAATCCTTCAACATCAACGACTGATAAATGAAAAGACTTCCTGCCAAGGTCAGATTCTTCAGGTATTTCAAACTGTATCCTCAGGCAGGACTGGTGAAGAGGCTGCAATTGGATGGTATTACCCAGTAATTAGATCTCAGGTGACTGGTGGAAATAAAAACCAAAGACCCTGAAGCTTCAACCCAAAGGCTGTCTCCATGTGGACGGTGGAGTCTACTCACTTAAATGTTCATATAGGTAGATCATTGATCATATTTCAATAGTAGTTAATAAACGTGTAAACAGCAACGACGGCAAATCACAGAACAAATGCATAAAGCAACAGCGAATAAGAATGCAACAAACTCCATGTACTGATGAAGACTGTAGATCAGTTGTTGTTCATGTTTGAAAGAACATCTTCTGCTCCAAACTTGTTTTGGCTGCCAGCATGAACAACTGCTGCTCTACAGCCACTTCAAAAAGAAGCTTATCACTTGGGAAATATTCACAATATCTTTACCAAAGGAATTTCACGTTCATCTGCTGAGGTTTCACTCCGTCATCGCTGTGCTTTCAGAAGTGTTTCATTCAGTATCTCAGAAATAAATCCAGAGCAGGATGCGGGCCCATCATGGGATCTGTCATCCCAGCCATCAGTGTATCAGGGGAACATGTGGAAAAACTCCTCAGGCTTTTTTCTTATGACCATGGAAAATAAAGTAGAGTAGTACATCATAAGAAAAAAAGTTTATTTGATCGTAGGACTTTCACAGACACAGTTCATGTGAATGCATCGAGTGAATTCAGTTTCTATGGTGGATTGTTTTGCTGGAAGAAAATGACATTTTGGGAAAATTAAAGATAAATTCAGGTACTTTTTCATTATGGCATTAATAACATGATGACAAAAGCCTTTGACTCGCTGCTGCTAGCTCTAGATTCATGTTTCATTTAATGGACGTTATAGGGAGTCAGCATCAAGAAGACGACCCCCCCCCCCCCGCAGCAGGCGAACTAAGTTCTGTCGCTGACAGCTGGAGAGTGGTCTGCTGACAGGAGGCAGGCGATAGCTCACACTCAAATACCGACTGTATCACTCCACTTCCTGTCCACAGAACAAAGTTATCACCTGGTGACGTTAAAGGCTGGAGGATGAATCGGGACCGAAGGTGTTCCACCTGCACGGTTATCAAACCTGTGAGGACCCAGATCTTCCCACTGAGCCACAGCTGCTGTCAAGGCCTCTTCTCAGTCTCACCTTTCACATTTTTCTCTCCCATGAAGCGGAGCGAGCCCTCGCCCTCATCCTGTCCTCGCGCTGAAAGGAGATTGCTCTCCTCTGGAGCAGCGGGAGGGAGGTGATGAGCAGCTTACCTCCAGGAGGGATTAGCCTTATTAAAATGAAATAGTCTAGTCCTGAGTGACAGAGCAATGGAGGCGGAGGAGGGACGGGGCAGGGAGGACAGAGGAGAGGGCCGACGTTGTGTGAGGCCCCCGGCCCCTGAGGATCTGAAGAGCCGCTCCTCTGTCTTCTCCCCCTCCCTCCATTCTTCACTTTCACCTCTCACTCTCTCCTCATCTTCTCCCCCCCCCCACCACCTTTCTCCTCTGGTCTGCTCTCTCATCATCACTGCTGATCTGTCAGCGGAGCGTCAAGAGATCTGCCCTGAGGCTCTCAGATGAGCTGCCAAGTACAGGGGCTGGACCGCAGGGGAACAAAAGACCCCCCGAAAAAACACGGCAGAGAGGCTGGGACCTCGGTGAAATGTGTTTAATAGCCCTCACATCGAAGGGCGCTGCATGTATGGAATGTGAGGCCAGGGTCAGTGCGTAAGGGTTCCCAGCAATTACCCAAAGCTTAGCTCTCCCATGTTCGTAAGGAGTGAATGAGAAGTATGTAGTGGAGACCATGAACCGACCAGTGCCTCTCGGAACACGACCAGTGAAAGATGGGAGAAGACTTAACAACCCTGAGTGTGACTCTGTCATTTGGACCTTGTGCATGTGGACTGTAGCACAGAGTTCTGATTGAAGGACGAAAACCACGTTGTCATCACGTGTTGAATCTGTTTAAACGGCAAAATCGTCTTTTTGCAAGAGAAGCATTTTTCTCTGGAGAATGATTATCGACTTTATGTATTTCGATTACATATTAAATTTCCATGTGAAGAGTCACATTAATGGATTGTTTCCTATCATGTTGAGTTAGTGTGAATAAATCAAAACACTTGAGAGTGATTTCATTTCATCAAATTGTGTGTTTAATGTATAAGTTTAACATTATTAATTTGTTTTAATTAAAAGTAATAGATCCTTTCACCTGGACTTTTAAGTAATATGAAAGAGTTATTGCTCAGTTGGGATATGAACCACTGCTGCCGAGTTGAGTTCAAACACTGTTCAACCAAACCGTCATACATCAGTTAGTCTTCGAGTGATATCAACAACAGGTCGTTTTTAATTAAATGATTAAAAAGTCCGAAACCGAGGCGGCCGTGTTTGTGTTGGTAGCCGGTCGGTCCTGATACTGAGTGAAAGGTCGGCACAGATTAAGAGACGAAGGGGAGAAAAGGTCTGGTTTCACACGCAGGTGGCTGTCGAGGATGTTTACCTAAAAGAGGCCCATATCTCTTCTCTCTCCCAAATTAGAAATGAACAAAAGTTCAGCTCAGTTCACTCAGCCAGACGGCCTGATATCAAGTGGCGACCCTGACTGTCCAAACAGGCTTCGACGTTACTATGTCTACCTCGGTCTGCATATGGGATTTCACGTTTGCTTTCATAGGGAGCGAGAGAGCTGCTCCTCAAGTCAAACGTGAACGGAGGATTTTAGCAACAATGAATAAAAACCTTATTCCAGACGTTTACAGACGGATTCAGTCAGAAATAAATAGAACAGGTTGAGTGGATCATTTTCTATTTAGACTTTGTGAGAGACGGACGGGAATGTTTGTCTCCGTGGGTTAAAATTATATACATTTTCTAACCGTCTGAAATATGTGGCTCTGTACATTTAAATTCCATCTAAATGTTTATGGGAGGTTTTGAGGGGGTGTTTAACAGGGCGCGCGGTGCGTTCAGGTACATTCTGTTCCCTCAAGCTTCCTCATGCCTGTGAAAACAGCCATAAAATACATTATATGAATCAAGAGTAGTGACATCAAACGAGGCTGAAAACCATTTTGTGCTGAAAGGCCGGCGGCTGCTCTGACTTCTCATGCTAACTGCCAGAGATGTGTATCACCTCGGCTGGAGCCGCAGTGTTCACTGTCCGGTCGGAATGATTTTGAAGTGCTTCAGTGACATTTAACAGCTAATTGTTTTGGAGTCCACCTGTGGTACACGCTGTTCTACGTTTAGGTTAATGGCTCATATCTCGCAAGTGTTGCTGGTAATGTTGGTTTTCCGGAGCCACAGTAAAAAATGCAGCCTTCCAGCGATGGGTTTTACTTGACGGCTAAATGCAGCTGCATCCTGGGAATGTCCCTGAAGCTGAAAGTCATTCTGGGAGATTCCCACAAGCCGGCAAGGGCAATTCCCCGACTTGTTTATCTCTGTGCTGCGGAGGTTGAGTTATAATGCTCCCACAGCGAAGAGATGAACCCACAAAAACACAAAATACTTCACTCCTGGAGTTGAGGATATCTTTTCCCACTGGAACCCGATAAAACAAAGAGTGTGTTTAGGAAACTGCGACAAAAGTGTTGAGTCATTTCAACGGCAGCGAAGAGACTGCTGAGCCACATGCAGATTACGAGATTATGCATAAAAATATAATATATTACCAGGCTTTAACTTTTAACTTGGATTTCCAGGGGAAAACAATGTGCTCCTGAAAAGAAAAGTTATAAAATAAGTGTTTTAAAAGACAGAGACCACAGGCAGATGTAAAATAATATACTTTATTATGACCATACATTTCTCAGGATCGACACAAAGCGATGTTTCTGTTTTGTTAAGCGATGCTTTCCACGTGGTATTTTATCTCCAGAGGACAAAGAGGACAAGACCGGTCGATGTAACATGAAAACGAATGCAGGTGTTTGATGTTGATTCATGTTGAGACGGAGATGAACTCATCGATAATGAAACTGGATGTTGCTCTTACATGTGGCAGATTGTGGCTCCCTGCAGGACGTGGGACTGTGCTGCCTAAAACAGGCTTCATGCTGAGTTTAGACCTCTATTATAAGGGTTTTGATATTTGTTTAAAGTATCAGTAAGAATTAAAAAGTCATAAACGTCTTTGGAATCTTTTACATAAGCAGCTTTTTAGATCTGGAAATCTAATTATCTTATAAAGTGAGGCCCTGGTTGTTTTTCGATGTGTGAGTGGACAGATGGTTTGAAGGGATCCCTGCTGAAACTCACTTTCACCGCACAGCAGCCACATGTTCACCGCAGAGCAGCGGGAGCGGGAACAGACACCGTGTGTTGTAAACAAAGACACAAACGTCCAACCAAATATCCACCTGAACAACAAATTCACTTACTAACGCTTGTTTAAACATATAGATGATTTGGGATGAATATGTTTCGTGTGGCGATGAGTTGGGACTGAATAGGAATGTTTTCCTTGAGTTGAGATTGTCACATGTGATTGTGCACTGAATATCTTTGACAAAACCAACACTCAAAGTTGTGCGTTTTCACAATCTTCCGACATTTCGCAGACTAAATTTGATCAAGAAAAGAATCGGAAAGGTAACGAGTCGATGTCTGTCTTTAAGTCCTCTGGAGAGAAAGCTGGACCGAGGACATGATCAATCTGAGAAACAGGGAGACGAACAAACGAGCATACATTACAAAATAGTCTTTTTACACATAAATATCAAATACAAAGGCAGATGAGAGGGAGCCTTGTTTATGTCAGTAAAGCTTTTTGACCATGCAACGTTCAGTACCTTTTAAAAAAAAAAAACCAACAACAACATGAACACAGCTTAGTCCACCAGAGACACAATGTCAAATATACATGTATACACAATATAACAAAAATAACAATGTCACTTTTTCTGCAAGGGCACGATTTTATCATATATTTTACAGCTAAAGTTTTACCATTAGTCCAGCACATTGAGATGTGTACAGGTAGCTCGAAGGGAGGAAAAGCGACTATCGCTACAACACTACGAGGTCATCGGAAGTATTTAAATATGCCATCGAAACAGAAGCTGTAAAAATAATATACTCCGAATACATTTATATAATTATATACATATACATATAGGTTAAATACTGATCATTCTGAATCCCTGGATTGCTGAGAACAAACCTTAGTCGATTTAGGCAGCTAGCTAAAAGTTGTACCAACTGAACCCCGTCGCTAGCGGCTTCTGCCGCCGCTCGGAAAAATTGTGCTTCACATTTGAGCTGTTTCTGTTTCACGGTTTCGCTAAAAGAAGCAAAAAGGGTTTTAAAGGAGAAGTTTCCGATGCCTTCTGTGAGAAGACGTTTCATGAGATTCTTAAATAAGATCAAAACAACTCTTGTGTCTTTAGCTGGAGCTGGCAAGCTAGCTTCAAATGTCCTACAAAACTTTTAGCGCTAGTTGAAAAATTGTTGGACTATAGTTTTGAGCCTAAACTGAATACGATGCAACGTAAAACACCCTTTCTCTGGTTTTGTTGCCTGATCAAACATTATCTCCGATCGTAGATTATCTCGTACCCAACTCTGAAAAGTGTTTATCTAAATGTCGGAGTGTCGAAACATTGAAAACTTGCACAAAGTAAAAAACATTTCAACCTATTTTCCTCCATATTCATGTTTAAGAGGAAGTTTCAGTCGCAGCTGTTTCTCTCCATTCAGTCCACAGCCAGAATATATTTTACTGCATGATCTATAATGACAATCTACGTTACTGCCTAACTCATAAGTGCATTATTGTTGTACAACATTTAGTGTTTCATACCTCAATAGAAAAGCTCTCTGCTGCCTTAAAAAATAAGAAATCCACCCTGAAATAGAACGGACACAAGCTGCTCCTGCGATACTCACACATGAAGTTGGGTTTACTCATCGAAAAACACATTTTAATTCCTGGAGTGTCTCATTGACTAAATGGTCAAATTAAAAGATATAAACTGGATGAAACTAGAAGCTTGAAACTTCCAGGAATCCTGTTTTTTTTCCTTTCAGTAGAGAGATGAATGCTCTGGTCAATAACAGTGAGGTTCATTAAGAATATGAGAAGACATTCCTTCTCTCTGCTTCCAGAAATAACACAAGGGCCTTGCACAGATTCTGAATTGATTGAATTACTTCATTACATATCTTGTTGGAATTCTCAATCGAAAGGCCAAATGTCTCCCAGAGTTTTCCAGCCAGTGAATTCATATTAAAGTGTCCAATGTCCAAATGCTGCTTCAGATTCTGCCAAGAATTTTGGAAACTAGGATCACTGGGATGAGTTCGTGTTCATCACTGATAAAAACCTTGAATGAGCAGAGCCCCATTGTACCTAGACTGGATTTGTACCTGCGTTTTCAAAGTAAAAGCTCCTCACACGTATCATAGCTGTTGTCCTGTATCAGAGGAGAGGATGCGTTTTATTCCAGGGTGGACTTTCATCTCCACGTACCACCTTCGCACAATTAAGGCACCTTTTAAACCCCTGAGGGGTCAATGGGTTCTTCTAATAAGAAGAGAAGCAACAATAACAACATGGAACACACAACGGGACTGAAACAAACCGATGACAACCCAAAGTGAGACAGTCGACAAAAGGAAAACAAACACATTAGGAATGTCTATGGGTACAAATGCCAGAAGTGCCCTGTCACGTTTCCTCTCATCCTTTAGGGTTTTACAGCAGCACTGCACGACACGTTGCCACGGTGACCTCACGGGGTCGCCATGGGAACAGTGTGGCGTTATCCTTGATTGGTAAAGAAGGTCTTCCTCGAACCTCGTCAGGCTTTGACAGAGTGTGTGTGTGTGAGAGAGTCAATATCCGACGTTGAGCTTGTTCTTGTTGAGCTCCCTCTCCAGGTTTCCGATCAGCGTGTCGATGCTCTCCTGCAGGTCCCTCAGGTTCACTCTGTTGCTCAGCACAGGGCTGATGTCCTGGATCTTCATGTAGGCCTGGTACGTGTGCTCTCTGGGCAGCCGAGGGGGCAGGATGTGGTCGCACACCCTCACCTCTTCTTCCTCCTCCTCGTCTTCTAACGGCTGTCCGTTGCCTGAACTATCGCTCTCTACGTGCCTCTCCTTCTCCTCCTCCTCCTCCTCCTCCTCCTCGTCCACCTCTTCAACCTCCTTCGCCACATCCTCTAAAGGAGGTGGCTCCTGCTCAGCCGGATCGCTTGCAGGGCGTTCGACCTTCTGTTCTTTATCTTCCTCTTCATCCTCAGGCTTCTCCTGCTCCTGCTCCTCCTCCTCCTCCTCAGCTGCCTCCGTATCCTCGGAGGGCACATCATCGTAGTCCGCCTCCTCTTTGCTGGGAGGCAGCAGCATTTCAGAGGGGAAGTAGCTCTCGCCGCAGCGGCTCCAGTCACCGGCGTAGCGGTTGCTCGGGCTGTCCAGACGCCCCGGTTTGGGCCGCAGAACACCCGCCATCTCCGCCTCAGAGAGGTTCAGGACCTGGGGGCGCTCTTTCCTCCGCCTTAGAGGAGGAGCCGAGAGGCGGTCTGATGACGCCAGGGGTTGATAGGAGGACTGGCCATGTGGGTCAACAACTGGAGCAGCAGAGAGGAGCAGAGACAAGAGACAGACGGAGTTAATCAGATGTACAGTAAAGAAAATCCTTAAAGGAAGAATTCAAAAGTTTGGGAAAGATTCAAACACTGAACCACTCAAACCTTTATGACGTTTTCAACTTTGGAAAGAACATTCCCCAAAATGATGAAATATTCATTCATAATTTTACCCAAATTTCTTAACAAAGTGATTTCTGGCCATGCAGATACTTTACGTTTTATTTGCAAACACTTTGGGATGTTAGTAGTTTTATAACTGATCTCGTTGATGACTGTCAGAAGATCAGCCTGTCGCCTGTGTTGAAAGGACTGTGGAGCATCTTGTTAGTTATACTTTAGTCCAGTTTTCACAAATAAAATACAATCAGCTCCACAAGGTTGTGCATGAAACTGTGTCTATTCTGAAGAAAGAATCTCAGGGACATCTTGACCCCCTTTGCCTTTGGCTGCTGGTTATTTCCTAAAATAATATTTACTCAAAATGTTATGGCTATTTTCCCTATTTTCTTTATTTGTGTAATATCACAACATTTCTTGATTTTTTTTTCTTCTTCAATGTGACCTAAAAAGACTCATGGTTTACATGTAAAAACATTTCAAACATTTCTCTTTGTAAACTCTGGGAACCCTCATTATATGACACCTGTTCTGATATATAATCCAGATGTGAACATGCCGTGCTCAAAGTCAAACACATGCTGAAGTCACTCCAACACACCGCTGCCAGCCGCCTACTGTTTGTTATCAACCACTGGACTCAACCAAAGCTTTAAAAAAAATGGACAGAACCGCGTTGACCGATTATGAAAGGATGATCTGACCGTGCCAAAAACACACTGAACACTCCAACACAACCAGTCCGGTTACCTGTCTCTCTTTATCTCTGTGAACCTACACTGGGTGACACCGCTAGCTCTCCCTTACTGGATTAGAAAGGAACAAAAAAACAAAGTAAGAATAAGTCACAGATACAACATCAAACAAAGCAGAAGTTCATTTTGTCTCTGTAAATTACAACAGAGGAACTCGACGATTATTTCCCCCAGACGCATTTTTGACTAACAGCTTTTCCAGCATCGCATTCTGCTAATGATGAATTATGATCCACGTCGACTCCGGTTCATTCATCAGCAGCGTGTTTATGAGCGGCGGTTGCATGCTCTGCAACTCCTGAGGCTAAAGACTCAGGCAATTATCACCTAAAACAAACAGGAATTATCCTCCTTTAAGAGACAGCGTGTTATTTCACTTCAGACGTGATTCACTGACACGATTAAATTATCAGCTGTCAGCAGAGAAGACAGAAGACGGGAAGCAGTTAGAAACACTGCGAGTTAAAAAATGTACATTCTGTGCTGATCTTCACCTCCACTTGTTCATCAGCGGCTTTTAATACTTTATGTTTAAGATGAGGGGTATTTAGGGGACTGATGTCTGAGCGTGTGTGTGATTTGGTGCAGATCCACATAAGAGTCAGGATCTAGTGAATTTAGATGTGTTTTCGTGAGGAGACTGTTGAGCCTTGACTGAGGTGTGAGATCTGTGAGTGTTAGGGGTTAGGGTTCTTCCTGCACACGAGCACAATGTCTGTCTATGAAACCATCTGCTCACACATTCACTTGTTACACTGAATAATTCACACTCAACTCACAACACAAACTCATGCGCGTCAGTCTTTAAGTCTTCAGACGTCCCTGGAGACTGGAGACCTGAGCAACAATGCATTGGAGTTTTGATGGTTACGGGTGAGGGGCTAGGAAATGCATTATGCCAATGAGTGTCCTCACTACGATAGATGCACAAACATGTGTGTGAGCCTGTGCGTGTGTGAGGCATCCCATTATGGTTGTGAAATGTTAGGGTGAAGCTTCAGGGGCTAAGGTTAAGCCTGGAATGTCTTTAATTATAGTCCGGGCGTCCTACGCTCTGAGCCGGGGAAGCGGACAGACTGGAGACGTCACTGACGGTGCACACAGAGGCCTGAACCTGGGCAGGAGGCTCTGTCAAGGTTATTACAGGTCATTGGAGGCAGGACGGCTGCGTGACATCAGCAGACGGGAGCTTAGAGTAAAGAAAAAGAAAAGAGGGTGGACGGTGCTCGACCTCAGCGGTGAATCACAGAATCGGTTCAATGTGAAAGTCGGAGGATGCGGTTACATTCAGAGACGAGACCAGACGCAGTCAGTTCGTCTCATCACTCAGCAGATCTGCTTAAAGCTGCAGGTTACAGTGAAGAGCTCTGAGGATTTAAATCTTTCACCGACAAAGTCTGTGCGACGTGATGTCAGGGCGACTTGGGAAATACAGCGTGCATGTGTATTTTGATAGACGAGACAAGAAAATCATAACATCAACTTGTGATAAAGACTCACATGAAGTTGTAATTTTAGAGGGAGGAATATCACAAGATCTGTCTGAATACTTATAATTACAACTTTATTCTCGATTTGTTTTCTTCAACATGACACCAATACTCAATCGTGGGCTAGAGCGGGCCGACAGCTACAGGGCGAAGCATTGTCCTGATTCTATAATGATATAACGATCAATTTTATAGTATTTTGATCAGTATTCTGCAGCAGCTGAGATGTTAACTGCAGTGAACCACACACTGATCAGAGACAGCGTGAGAACTAAATACACTGAATTTAACCTGTAAGTTAAGAACATTTGAAACTAGTCGCTGTGACCGGTGCAAATTTCCACACGTTCGCCTGCAGCTCTTTCATAACTCTCCGCTCCCTCGTGAATAATCTTCGGATTCCTTCATATCTCACGCTGAGCAGACAGCTGCAGCCGGCACTGAGCGGCTGTGCAGGCAGACGGATGACCTGTGTGGGTGACTGTCCTCGGCTGGTGATTTATCTTCAGACTGGAGGAGGGGCCACGCCTGGAGAGTTTGGTTTACATTAGGGCTCAGTGGCTGCGATTGGCTCGGTCTGGCATCATGAAGCACTCTGTGGAGAGTTTCATCTCTGGGGAGCCGACAGATGGTGGTGAATGTCTATCAGCTGCACTTGTGCCAGGGGTGGATAACCTCAACGATCAAAGCAGCCCGGCCCTTTAACCGAGCTTTGTGGAGCTGAACCACAGAGCCGGGGCCGATCTGTACGAGAACCTCGGGCTAAAGACTTTCATGCATGGTGCAGATACATAATCTGACTGTAAACTAGAGCCATGATACCTGGTAGAACCATAGACTGTTCATAAAGATGGACAACGCATATCCATAGCATCAATTAACTAACTATAACTAAACTTACCAGAACAAAAAGAGCACTTATACATACATCCTAGAGATAAAAACTACCTAAAATGACACACCTTGTATGTAACGTGTACTTTTTATGTCATGGTCCCATCCCCTTACATGGAGGAGGCAGGGTTTATGACCTATACTGCAGCCAGCCACCAGGGCTTCCCTTTTGGAGCGCACCCATGTCGTCCACTTCTATAAAGTCTATGGGTAGAACTTGAAAGTGGAATCACCTGGCCACAGCTGCAGCAGGTAGTGCAGGACCTCGATGTGCTTCTTGAAGTGCAGAGCGCTCGCCAGCTCCTCGGAGTCGATGAAGATTCGGTTGGTGTGGCACGACGCCTCCTGGCGCTGGCTGAGCAGCACTGGGCCGAAACACACCGCCAGGTTCTGACACGTCATCTTGTTCACGTCCTGGTGCGACGCCACCAGCTTCAGGTGGTTGAGAAGCTTCCGCAGGCTCATCTGATTTAAACGCACAGACAAACAAGACGTGTTAACAACTGCAGAGCTGAACTGTGAAATCTACTTCAACGTGTTATTTGAAGGAGAAATCTTGATTATTTAAGGGGGGGCCTTAAAGAGACAGGAGCTAAAACCAAGTGTTTCCGACAGAGGCTGAAAAGAGGAGCTGCAGCAATGGACAGTTTGAGGAAAGTCGTGTTTTTTCTGAACATTAAAGCATGAAAACAAATTATAATGATGAACCTGAATATGAGCAGAATATTCCTCCTTTAAAATGTGTGTTTAGGGAAAAGAAATATTTGGGACATCCTGGCGACCTAAGGGTTAAAAGGCATCATCATGTGACCTTTGTGCCCTTTATCATTAACCTGACAATACTTATGTGAAGGTGAAAAGCTAGAAACACATCAGCACAGTCATGCATTCACTGAGCCACCACTAATATCACCCAGTGTAAAAGCCTACGTAATGGAGATTTAACAGCAGTAATCTGAACATCATAACCATCATTATCGATGCCACAAGTATCCCTTTCACCACCACTTATGTGACACTGTTCACTACAGCTGCAGCGGGGGGGGGTGAACAGTTTATCTTGCTCACCCTCTCCACCTCCGGCAGGTTCTCCAGCAGGCTGACGGTGTACTCCGAGTCGGCCGGGTCGTTCTCGCAGCCCCCCGGCCCGATGCGCAGCGGCCTCGTGGCCATGGCCTCTAACACGGCCTCGTACAGCTGCTTGGTGATCAGAGGGTAGGGGAGCTCTCGCAGGTAGTCCTTCAGAACGCCTGAGGAGACGGAGACAACAGAGAATATATTGTTATTTATTGTCTACTGCACTCAGATCAATGTGTTACACCGGCCACTAGGGGTCTCTCAATCAAAACAATAACAAAAGACAGAGTTTGATGACGTTGTGAAGCAGCGTGGGATCATGGGAGTTGTTGTCTTCACCACCACTGCAGATGAAAATCTACCTGATGTGACTCCGTCGCAATGGATGAATGTATTTAAGTTTCATTAATGTTCGAAAAACAACGTAAACAGTGGCTAGCAGTGTTTTTTCCTTCATCATCCATCGTTTGTTGTGTAACTTACAGCAGAGACGAACAAAGTCGAGGCTAAAGCAACAAAATGAAACTTCCCGTTATATCAGTTTGTTGGAAACATTTTGAATAATGTAAGTGCACAAGTCGACAAAATATAGAACGTAGGTCATTTTATTTTATATGTTTAAACTGAAATGACCTACCTAACAATTTACCTTTACTATTAAGTCACTGAAGAACAATAACGTATTTTTCCCCTCTTTTTTGAACAATTGAACCCGGTGAACCCTCCTGGCCTCAGATTGAGGCGCCATTATTTCCGTGGTCGGTCCTGTGGCGTCGGCTGTGATGCCTGATTGGAGTCAGGCGTGATTCCCGCAGCCAGAGGTGTTCGGGTGTCTGTGACGCCGCATTCACACCTGTGACCTGTCACACCCACGGTTCAGACAAAAGCTACGGGAAAAACATGAAACCCATGCTGTCTGTCTCCACTAAGCCCCTCAAATATCGCTGGCATGTCTTTTCATCAAAGGCAAAGAGGAGAAAAAAAGAGAATAAATAGGGGAATAAAAAAGGCTCTTGGCAGAGTGACAGCTCTTTGTGGTGGAGTGTCTGCTCTCGTTTCCCTCTGAGTGAAGATAGATCAGTTTTCAGACAGGGCTGGGGGCTGTGTAATCAGCAATATTGCTTTTGCTCCAGACTAATGCACACTGCTTTTAAAATGAGTCACAAAAAATAATGGTTTTATATGTACAAAGGATTTCAATTATCAAATCATCCTCCCACGACAAGACAAACGCATAATAATGTTTATCACAAAGACGGCAGGCAAAGTGAAACTGGATTTTTGGGGGCTGAAGCCAATTCTCACTTTTAAAAAAACTATATCGACATATCCGCTGATTTTCTTTGTAGAAAATATATAAATAAGCAATTTTCAGACACGAATTCCTTTCACTCCCCTGTTCGATTGCAAAAATCTGCTGCCAACACTTGCTTAAGCAGCATTTTGGAAGCAAGCTGACCAGGCACCAGTCAGATCAGATGACTGAGGAATAATCTCTGCTACAACTGCTGCTGTTATCTCATCTGCTCTTATAGGTTCAAACATGCACCTGAAGATTTCCTGCTCTTAATGTTGGCAGCTTTGCTCCGTGACGACTGCTGATTCACAGCTTTCCTACATCAGCAGCTTGTGTTAACATGCTTATCGTAAGATGCTGCTGATGCTGATGCCTGTTTTTATCCACATGACCCAGGTCTGCTTGTGGATGACGCTCCTCACGGGTTAAAAGTGGTGTCAAATTCCCTCGGGCTTGTGTCACAGGTTCTGATTAAGATGCTGTGAATAAACAGAGGCTCTGACTTCATCACCTCCACGTCGCTGGAAACCCGAGGTGTGTTTCTTCTGGGGCGTCTATTTACAGGAAACTACAATGAGATTCACTGTAAATCCGCTGGTATCCACTTAGGCCCGGTGAGGAGAAGAGAAGGCACAATTTAACTAATTTACTAATCCTGGTAAATCCTCACTCTGCTGAGAGTGGGACTGAAGCACAGGCCCGTTCAACATCAATCTGGAGAATATAATGACAAATGTTTGCTGATATTTCAGTGAATTCAGGCAACGACACAATTCAATCTCTTGTTTTCTTTTCCAGCAGCTACACAAGCTCACAAGTCTTTAAATGTGGGATTAACAGAGAGGAAGAAGGATCTAAATTCAGTCTAGTGTGACAGCGCAGAGTCTCAGATTAGCATGAGCTTCACTATCTACGCACATTCACTCAGCCTCATAGGGAGAGAAACACAAAGTCTCAAATATTAAAGTGGGAGGTGAAATCTCATAATCACTTCTTCCTTTCAGGAGCTGGAAGGTCCCAACCACAACCTCCACTTCGTTTTGTGTGTGTTTCCCAATCACAGTGTGACTGGGTTTATCTAACATGAAACTAAAAGTCTTTCATAGTATTTTCCAGAGCGTGTCAACGTGGACTTTTGGAGACTGATACTGATATTATCGTGTACAGATATAGATAAAACAGCGGATGTGTATATTAAAACCTTTTGTCTGACAAAAAAATGTAATTGAGACTTGATGTTTTACAGATTAACCATAAAATATATTGTAAATAAAAAGAAAACACAAATACAACCAACTATATGAAACTTGAATTAAGCAAATAAACATTTTTTTTACGTAAAGCGCATCTTTACTGATTTTGTTCTGTAAACTGTTTATTTATATTTTTAAAAAGTCAGGGACAAGCATTTGAATTAGCTGCTGTAAATCAGTTCATTTGACCCTTTGGTGATAATTCAATGCTGTGAATCTGTGTCTATAATTAACTAATTTAAAACATAATGTACAACTACCATTTTAAAACACACACACACACACACACACACACACACACACACACATTCCTGAGGCAGTCAGTGTTGGGGCTGGAGAAAAACAACAACATTGACATTGCTGTGTTATGTCAGCCCTCCCGTCTCAGGCAGACCGACATAATGACAGCTCTGTGTCAGCGGAGTCCAACTTTAACACGGCTTCACACAAACACGCTCTTAAAACCTGAGAAAATGTCCCCTGAAGACTACACGTGTCCCCTGAAACTACACATGTCCCCTGATCCTCTGTGGCAGCATGTTTCCATTCTGATTCACAGTCGCCGAATGCTTCCGTTATCTCTTATCTCCATCAGGTTTGAAAGCGGGTACGAGCGAAATGTGATAAAGATGCATTCATTCTCCTTTAAGCTTTCCTGGACGAGCCGATTTCCAGAACAGATTAGACGGGAATGCTTTGTGAACGTCCTCCTGCTTCCCAGTGTCAATCTTTACTCAGATAATAATAATCTGCTTGTTACATCGCAGGAAAAACAGCCGCGTGTTTTCATTGTTATCTCCGCAAAGTATTTTGTCAAGCGAGTGTGTCAACAGAACGCAGAGAGATACCGCTCGACTTTGTGTAAAAACAGGAAACTGGTGTGTGGCGGACCCGCTGACCTTCCCCTGTGCCGTCGTCTAGACACAACAACAGCTCGACTGTTTCACGTTAGCATCACCTCATTAAACAAACCCCACAACTTCCTCCCTTCCTCCTCTCACACGCAATTCTAGAAAACATTACACACATTTTCACGCAACTTTGTGTACGTGCATGTGCACATGTGCTCGTGTTGGTGTGATAATGCAGCCATTCAGGTAAATCATTAGCCTGCTATGAGTCAGTGTTAGTGTTTACTTTTGTGTCTTGGCCTCACACACACACACACACACACACACTCTCTCACACACACAAGGTCACGGGCTCAGCGGTGAACAGGTGTGATTCTCCTGCAGGTGTTTCACTCTCTTTCACAGCCAAGTCGACAACAAGAGCACGCTGAGTGTTTGTCCTCTCACACTGAATCAGTTTTACACAAACGCAGATATGATCCATTCACATTCTTAACTTGTACAGTTACGTCACGCTACCTGTTGCTAACTTGTCCTTTGGCTTCTGTCCATTGCCAGGAGCTTCTGTTGTCGTTGTTGTGTTGGTATTTGTTGTGGTTGTATCACCAAACCAATGTCTGGTGGATTTGTACTGTCCTGTCCTGTCCTGTCTCGTCATCGCTCTCTCAAGACGCTTTCACATCGTCCTTGTTTAGTCCGAACCTCTGGACTTTTCAGTTCAGTCTGAACCAAAACAACAGGCGTGAAAAGCTGCCAATGGACTAAGACCAACAGACCAAAATGTAGTCCGACCTAAAGAGGCGGTCTCAGTCTGGGACCACAGTTCAGACTTTCAGAGCGATAGATGAGGAATAAGGACAGGAAGCAGGGTTGCAGCCTTTGCAGCCTTTGCTTCTGACAATATGATTTTTGAACAATGAGGACGTTCATTTTGGAAACAACAAACAAACTAGTGTCGAGTATTGTGCCTGAAGTTTGTGATGCTGCCACAATAACATTAAAATTGCAAGAAAATTTACCAACAACGTCTACGAACAGGCGCATTCACAAACCAATCAATGTCAAGTACAGAAGTCAACGTAGGTGATGGACGGACATGTGTCATACAACATTGTTTAGTGCGCTCCCTAAATTACTGTAGAAAATACTCCACTGATGAAGACTGAACAATACAGAAGTGATATCACCAGAAGCTTCATCGTGTTCAGTCAAAGCTCCAGACGACAGCAGCCTGAAGTATTTTGTTTTAAATAGTTTTTTTTTAAAATCAATTCAGACTATTTCAATGTTTCAAATGTGCCACCAGAGACTACAAGCCACACAATGCACCGGGGCACGGCTCTACCTTTGACCTCTTGTTCAAACAAAGCGGAAGGTCACTCCTCCTGTCAGTGCTGCAGTCGACGCCTCGCCCGGAGAACAAACAGGGGCTTGTTCTCCGTCCGTCCCCCTCCCTGCCGCCTCGCACGCCCCCACAGCACTAGGGGGGGCCAGAGGAGATGTGTGCGGTGCTGCCTTGTCCGGTGGCACGGTGAGGCCTCGCACTGCGGTTCAAAACTTCCCTCCCTGCCTTCAGCAAACCTCGGCTTCTAACAGCGGAGCTCTGATGCCACAGGGGATTCATCAGAAACCCGTTTGTCTCCAGGGTTTTGATCCCCGACCTGCAGTTTAAGACATTTTCAGACACCCACGCCGGCCCGAAGCTCTTTGTGAAGCGGTCGCCTGCTTCCCCGGGCCGGCCCAGGGTTCAGCTAATCCCCCATGCGTGAGGCAAATACCATCTGTGTTTGTTCGGCAACAAAGGGGGCACTTGTTAATGACTTTCCTTGTCTTCACTGGAGTACTGCCTAGGGTGGAGGGGGGGGGGGGGGGGGGGGGGGGGGGGGGGGGGGGGGTAGGGAAGTAGGCAGTGGAAAAGGCGAGTCAGGCAAATTAAAAAAACACAAACTAGGATCAATAACTGTCCAGCGACACACAGCGAGGACAGGGGACGAATCGCTGAACCAGTTTCCCATCAGCGAGTCTCTTAGACGCTTTGTTTTTCCGCACACAGGTTCGAGCTGAGAGATTAATCATTATTCAAACTGTCCTCGGAAACCAATCAGTGTGTCATTGTTGTGTCCAACCAGGAAGTGTGTCTACAAGAACCTGGTATTTACTCCCATTGGTGAGTCAGAGGGCTGCCAATGACGCGGCTGAAAAACATGTAGACAGTAGAAAAACTGAAATTTTGTATTCCTTACATCAGTATCTACCCTCTATATAAGAATTAAATAAAAGTTAATTTAATTTAGATAAAAGTTACAATTTTTAGACTCTTGTATTCAATCTACATTTAATTAAAGAGTATTAACAAGTTGGGAGCAGGTGAAATAAATAGAAATAATGAAGTTAACGCGTTACATCTTTGTTTGATGCTAAAAACTACAGAGTTAAGAGTTAAGAGTGACCTCATGTTGTGGTTCTATGGAGGGATTTTATCTTTATCAGCTCATATCTTAAGGATCTGAGTTCTGCTGAGTTTCTACAGAAAGTTACTAGATTCAGTGTAAATTTAAAGAGCGGAGAAAGAGAAACAACACATTCGATACTTAAACATTAAGTATAAAGAAAAGAGAAACTCTCCAGTGACCTCACGAGTTCAATGATTGTGAGGAATGTATGAATACCTCTTGTTCACATCCTCCACCATGTTGCAGCTGATCTACAGCAGCACAGTCTCTTTCTGTGGCTTCCTCCTCAAGCATCGTACGTGTTCACAGAAAGACTAACGTACAGATCAGAGGAGGAGGAGGAGGAGGAACCGCCGAAGACAAACCGATAATGTTGTTTGCCTGGATTTTGCGCCGCACGCTGCTCACGCCGACGACACATCTCTGCTTCCTTTGAGTGAATTGTGATTTGAAACAATGCTGGGCTGCACACTGAGCATGTTTTGCAAGCTTTGGATTGAACTCTGACCTCCAGATAATCCCTTTCACTACCTCCGCTTTTAAATTAGCCGTGTGACACGCCAGCCCTCGTAGCTCATCCGCTGGCTGTTCGCTCGTTAGCCCGACGCCCGACGCCACTCCAGAGATTCCTTTATAATCCAATATCCAGCAGTATTTTTACATTTCAGTTACACATTCAAATTGGAAGGAATTTCTTAAAACCGTAAGGAGATTACGTTTCAAAATACTGACGAGAAAAAGGGAAATTGGGTCAATGAACAGGCAGGTTTTTTACTGAATGTTTGGAGCAATTATGTTTTAAGACTAAACCCATGATTGTATCTGCCTCCCTCCTCCTCTCCCCTCCCCCCTCCTCCTCCTCCTCCTCTTCCTCTCACCCGGGCCCATCTGCAACAGCAACTTCGCTTGGCAGAGCAAATTTTAGGCAACGAGCAAAAACCAACAGTCCACGCTGGTGCTGGCCCTTTTTTTCCAGCCCGCTCAACTGTTAACAGTGTTCTTTGCCCTGCCATGCAAATGCTAGTGGATCAAAGCAGGCATGATAGGACGACGCCTATACGGGGCCTCTCCGCAAAACCAACAGCGGCTCCTACAATGCGAAGGGGTTTCCATGGTCTTCCTCTTTTTGTGGGAGAGGAAAAAAAAAAAAATCATGACTAAGTCGTTTTCTTCAACTTTGTCTCCCCCCCCCCACCCTTCGAAATCAGTTGAAACCATTACTCAACCCAGTGACATGGCGGTTTCAGTAGAATGAAGACTGATGGAACTCACTGTTTTAATTTCACAGCTACAGAGCGGAGACGAAGATGAAACCAACAGGGATTTGAGATCCACCACCAATACGTGATCAGGTTTGTCTGAGTGAAACTCGTCTCTATAGGCGGATGATTACCATATCGGAAATTGCGTAGCTTCTGCATGATATTCCCAGAACTTGTGGGAAAGGTAACAGCGGTTTTTAAGATAAGGGCGCACACACACACACACACACTCACACACTCACACACTTCCAGCTAAGAGCACGTGGCTATAAAAGGGCCCAGACCACCTGAGCATTTGGGCTGAATGATCAGATGTCAATGTGTCTTGGGTGCATTCACACTGTGTTTGGACCTGTCCATTTACGACTAGATCACTCAAGACACGTGTTAATACCTGGTATGAACGAGGCCTGAAACATAGAAAGGGACAGAAGGAAGCGTGTCTCAACCACCAAGCTGACAGAGAAAGAATGACCTGAATGTACAGCGCAGTGTGTGTGTGTGTGTGTGTATGTGTGTGTGTGTGTGTTTGCGTGGGCCCTTCCCTCAGGCATCAGTCTATACTGACTACTGGAATGCTTTTACTACAGACGGCAGACTCACACACACACTCTCAGACGTACGCATGTGCTGACCTATCAGCAGCCGACTCACCGGTTCAGACACGTTCACTGGAGTAAACACGAGATCAATAGTAAATCCAGACTCTGCATTAATGTACATGTGCTTCTTTTTCTTCGTTAAATCCTACTTTGACCTTGATTTTAGATCATTCCACTAAGTTTTGACCCCTCATTGTGTTTTTAAATCCCCTGAAGTTAAATTCTCTATTTATATTTGTATTATTGTGACAATATAGGGACCTTATACAATTCAATTATCGTATCAAAACTATACTAAAATCTCCTCCTCTTCTACTTTATAGCAGAACTGATTTAACAGGTTAAAACTGGAACCAAAGCAAATAAAGTAATCGATTGATCGATCGTCAGAACATTGATCAGCCTGGTTTCAGCTTCTGTTGCTTTTCTTTTGTCTTTGGTGGGAAAGTTCATATCTTTTTATTTTACAGGACAAAAACAACAGCGTGGCTGCTGAGAAACTTGGACTGAAAACCCTGGTGGAATGTGGGAAAGATGATATTTTGCAAACTGAGACCAGAAAGACACCGGAGCGCGATGATCACATTCATCGTGTCATGTTTCTCTGCTGCCGCGGCTCAGTTTACCTGTGATGACGTTGATGTCAGGATACGTGTTTTCACACAGCTCCATGTTGTAGCTGTCCCTCTCGAACACCTCCCGAAGCTCCTTCTTCACCGCCGCAGATCCACACAGACGGTAGAGACCCACCACCTGCACACACACACACACACACAGACACACAAATAGGTCAAATAAACATGGATGGCTCTCGAGTCAAACAGAGGGGCAGACATCTTTACAGCCTCATCGATCACGTTCTGCAGCGGAGCTCAGACAACGTGCTGGAGAGGAGCCAAAAGGACTTGAACAGAAAACCACAAAACTCCAGTCGGCTGTCTCTCCACAAAAACAACACCTTATTTGAACAAATTAGTCGGCATCATTGACGAGCAGCAGCAGCAGCTCCTTGTCTGGGAATCAAGACCGTCCCCTTCAGGACACAGTTCCTCCTCCTCCTCCTCCCCGCAGGACAAAGGTGCAGGCTTCCTACGGCAAAGTGCCATAGATTTATGCCCCTGTCCAAACTAATGTAGATATTTTCCAAAACAAACTTTTCCCTCTGGGTTTGAGCCTCTCGTCCACTCGTCGGTCACGTTTCTAAAAGATGAACCACAGCACTAACGGCCATATATCGACGAGCATGCTCACAATGTTCCTCTCGGCTATTTGACAGAATGTTGATGCAGACGTTATGTTGCACAGATTGCAAACCACTGAAACAAGCTCGGGCTGGATGAAATAAAATTGTCTTGAATTGACTGACCATTTGGGGCATGACCCAAAGAAGAACCCATTCAATTTTGGAGCAGTTCAACTTTCTTTGACATAGTGAGATAGGCTGTTATCCTCTGGTTGTCAGGCATTTTCCAGCAGTCAGACTATAACCTTTTTAAATGCTATGGCAGTGAAACCCTGTGTCTCACTGAGGTGGTGGATGTGTTTTACTGCCCAATGACTTCAACCTTTAAATGGAAAAACGACTAGTTTGTCATTTCATCTTTGAAGAGACATCGTCTCCGTTCTAAACTCGATACTTCGTTCTGAAAAAGCCGACAGTGGCTTAATACTCAGTAGGTCTGTGGACATGGTTTCATCACTTGGCTCGTTGAAAATGAAAACGTGCTCCGGGTCGCACCGCTGCTTCGCTCTGAGGTGCAATAAAAGTGTCAAGTCCTTATGACTGAATGGATAAACAGCACGCTGCTCTAAAAGCCGGGCAGACAGCTCAGCATTAAAAATGGAAACACTTGGCTATAAAACATTTATGTTTCTTCACGCAGGAACTCTGGAGTGTGACCTGAAGGAACTCTGAAGCAATTTCCTCAAGACGTTGACATTTGATAGTTGAAACTCGGCACCAGTGGTCTCTTTGTTATGTTGGGATTAGGCCCCGGCTGCAGACATACCATAATTTCTCCTACATGTGTCTGTCTGGTATGTGGCATAGCAGACCAACTGGTGTGGTTGCCCCGGTAACGTGTTAAGTCAGTGGGCTGTGAATGGCGGGTCGAGTCCGGATCCACACAAACATACACTCTCACACACACACACACACACGCCCTGCTGGCCTTTCCGGGCTCCAGCGTAGGAGCAGTGCAAACGTCTCCCAGTCCCACCAGAGCAACCATTTGTGAGCTCTGGTCGTCCAGTGGAGCAGCGTTTTTTTCTGAGCCTCACACGAGAGGCAGAGCGGAGGACCGATTAGGCCGGGATTTGTCTTTGTGTGAGAGTAAACACAAGTCACTGGGCACAATGAACAACAAGTCCATTCAGAAATAAAAAAGAGAGAGTCTCACTCTGTGGGGCGGGGCGTGGGGGGGGGGGGAGCCCAAGTGCAAGCAGGGGAACAGCTGTGAGCAAAAAGAGGGCTGGCACTCATGCACCTCGGCTGCTGGGCAACACAACAAGCAGCACCGGCAGGGACCTGCATGTGGAGTGAGGCTGACACAATGACCACAAGACCAGGCCCCTCCAAGTGGAGGAGGCTCATTCAACTGAGCCCATCAACCAATCACTTTTGTAACTTTATCAAAACAGAACGAGAATGAATGCCCGAGTCGACAAAGTCATTTACGTCCCATAAACATGAGTCACATTTCTAACAGTCACCCGCAGTAAAATCATCATCTGTTCACACCTTTTATGACACGATAACAAAACGCCTCTTCTGGCACAGGTGCGAGGATTTAGAAAGTACACGAGCGCACGCACATCCAAACACTAGCTTCTGGAAAGGGGCGACAAAAACCAGGAGACAAGAAATGGTGAGCGGACATTTCTCGTCTCCTGGTGCAAGGATTTCTGATGTCTGTACAAACACACATGACAGAAGAGAAGACGTGTGCAGATCCCAAAGCTGAGCTTCACCTGATCATTATCTTTACCATCATCTAATCAGCTGATTATTTTGTCAATTAATCCATTTTTATGCCGTCTATAAAATGTCAGAATATGTGCAAGCATAATTAATCTACTAAATCCATATAAAAATATATATTTAACATTCCTGTTCTGTCAAGATTCTGGTTCTGTCTAAAATGATGCTGCTGTTTATCTGTTCACATCATGTCACAACGCGTGTTCCTCTTTCCCTGATATGTATGTATGTTACTATGGCTCCTTTTAAAAGATATCTCTCTCTAATGGGCTCCTCAACAAAACCGTCTCTGCAGTCCTTTCAAAACACCCACAATCCTCCCTGCGTCATAAAAGCCAGAGGAAGCCCCGAGGACACGTAATTCTCCGAGACTCTGAAAGAGAGACTCCATCAAAGATGCACATAATCATTTGTTAAGCGCACGGCTACACGTCTGACTGTTCGTGCTTCGGTGACACAAGCCGAGCATTCCTCCGAGATCCGGTGTCAACCCCGTCCTGACCCCTGTCTGCCTGAAACCTGGGGGGAGCACTTACACTTGATCTCTGACTGATACCCTGATACCCTGATACCCTCTGTGTAATTAAAGAAGGGGCGGGGGTGATTAGACCAAAACACTGCGAGGGACATGAGACAAAAGTGTCAGACTAAATGGAGGGGGGGGGGGTGAATGGAGACAGAAGGAGAGAGAGACAAAACAGAGGCAGACGAGGAGAGACAGAAACAGATGGGAATCCTAATGTGAGCAGAGCGAGTTAGAAACAGAGGAAACCTGAGAGAACCCAGTGAGAAGTGATGGAGAAGCTTCAGGGAAGCTGCAGCCTCGACCATGAGGAGGTCACAGAGGTGAACTTGACCGCAGGTTCCCTCAGAGCGACAGTACCGACAACAGGACTTCTGGGAAGATCCAGCACACGATGCATTGAAGCACAAATATGACATAACACAACGTGAAGGGGGAGATTACGATCAGGTTTAAATGTGGTTTTATAAGGCGACTGTTGGGTCTTGGCTCAGGTATGAACTCTACTGGGTGAAATTCTAGTTGCCAATCATTGCTCAGAAATTTAATGAATGAAAACTATGATATACGTTTATTATCTAACTTTCAAAGTACAAATTATTTGCTCGTTCTTGTCCTTCAAATGTCAGAAGTTTTAAACTCTCGCTTGAACAAAACGTGCAATTTTAAGCCGTCGCATTGAGCTTCTGCAGGAACAGCAGAAACAAACAAAACTAAAAAAAGCCAAACACATACACAACACCTATTGTTCTTACATTTTAACCAAACGATTTGATTCCTCAGTTTATAAAACGCTCAGCCGCTGAATTAAACAAAAAGCGATTATTTCGTTCGCACTATGACTCACTGACTAATGATCTACTTTGAGGATAATAATTTAATAAATCATTAACTTTGAACTTTTTCCACTTGAAGTGACTGAGGGCGGGGTCTAGTTTGACAGACAGGCTGCTTTGGAGAGGTCTAATGTTTTGCCCGAGGCCCCCACTGCCCCTGGCATGTACCCCCTCACCACCCCCCCACACCCCCCACAGTGATCAGTCAGGAGCGGTGTCCAGACACTTTTACTGCCGCTGTCTCGGATCTAATTAGGAGGAACGCCGCTGCCTCTTTTTCTTACGTTCTTCAAAGAGCACATAAAACACATGGGGGGGGGGGCTGATGATCACATGATCCACTCCCACATCGCCACAACAACAGTCTGTCAATCCATGAGTCTTTCTCCTCGGTGGATAAAAGAGAGCGAGCTGCCTCAGGAGCTCAGTGACATCACGATGCAGCGGAGCTCGTACCGAACGTCTCCTGTTTCTTTTCTGCTCACGCCAGTCACCCGGCAACATTACCAGCTGCAGGGTGAACACACACAACACAAAGCTGAAAGGATGCTCTGGATGTAGGATTACTTCTCTCCACTTCTCTTTCACTCTCATGCAACAAGGCATTATAGAAAATGTCTTGCAGCCTTTTCTTCAAATGAATCCACGTCTATTTTTCTATTTACATAACAGGATTAGAGTGGTTTTCATCCATACTTTCCACATAATAGGATCCTGCTCCCAGCAAACAAACAGCGATGAAAACATAACCCCCTTGGTGGAGGTAATAGGAGCTGCAGCGTTAATCAGATTCACTTGTTTGACTCGTTAGTTGCAGGAGAACTCATTGAACTCACCTGGCAGCCTCTCTTCTCTATCTCGTTGATGCACTTGCTTATGAGCAGCGGCACCATCAGTCCCGTGTTCTCCCTCTCCACCACCCGCCACACCTCCACTCCAAACACCTTGGGCTCCCTGTCTCCACCCAGCCGGCCGTCCAGCGAGTTCTGCCACTGCTCCATCAGGCTCAGCTTGACGTAGATCAGCCCCCGCGGCTCCAGCTTCACCGCCAGCTGGTGGGACCGCGTCACCCGGAAGAGAGCGGGCAGCACCACCGTGCCGTGGCAGCAGACGCGGTTCCGTCTCGGCGTGGGCTCCCAGCTGAACACCACCAGCTTCAGGTGCTGGGCGTTCTCCAGCTCAATGTTGAATGTGTGGTCCATATCCAGGAAGGACGTGCGACACGTGAGGAGAGCGGTTCGGGCCTTATTGACCGAGTCCACTTGGATGGCGCAGTAGACGTCTCGAGAGTCGATTCGTGGAGGTTTGAGGTCCTCGGCACCGTAAAAGTGCAGACTCATGAGTCCAGAGATGTACTGGCTGCACTTGGGCTGCTCCGTGAAGCTGTAATGGCGGAAAGCATCGATGTCCAGCTCGGTGCCGTTGAGTTTCGAGCTCCCTCCTGCTTCCACCTCCTTGCCTTTCCCTGCCTTCCCCTCCGAGGCGCCGTGCTTCCCAGATTTGGCCACCAGCTCCGGTGAGTCACCATCACTGAGGTAGCCACCTTTACTGGCGGACTTCGAGCTGCCGTTGCTTTTCTTCTTGCTGAAGCTGTGCTGCATGGACACGCTGCTGTCCAGGTGGTAGCGCGAAATCACGTTAAGGCTCGCCTGCCCACCGCCAGACTGCCGTCAACCGAGGAGGGCCTGAAGTTTGGGAGACAGCCTCTGAGTTGTTTCTGGGAGAATGGGCCCGAGGCTCCAGCTGACTGCTGCCATTGTTGCTGTTGCTGCTGCTGCTGCTGCTCGGGGTCCCCTTGACACTGAGTTTGCGGCTCAGCTCCGGGAGCTTCTTCATCCTCATGGAGATCTTCCTGACGGTGCGCGGGGACTTGATCTTGTCTGGGAAGGACCAGTTGATGGAGCTGCTCTTCTTGGTCGGGTTCGGGCTGGAGGGAGGCGAGAAGCCGACGGCATTGGGCAGCTCGGCTCCATCTGTAGAGGAAGCAAGAGAAAGCTTGGTTAAAAGGGGAGGCTGAGTGTTTTCAATTAAAGTTTTCTTCCACACTTGGTTTCACATGAAAATCCAGCTCCAAGTAACTTTTCAGATGTTCAGTGAAGATACACAGGAGAGACCAAAGAGCCATAATCAACAGTCTCTTAGAAAAGCCCTGCACCTCCGCAGCACATCATCAAGCGATTAGGTTTAAATGCAACCCAGTAATCCTCTGACAGATTTACACTGAGCAGGCGACGCTTCACATAAACATTTCAGCACCATATCATACAGTTACAGTCTATAGATGTAAACCTAGACAGCAATTTATCTAATTGATGGTTTCAAAAAATTCAATTGTTCACCAAGAAGTTTCCTCGAGGCCTTGAATGAACTTTATTCCGATTTTAGAGACACGTCATTAGCTGCAGCTCCAGTGAAGAAAGAGATAAGCAGGGAAACAGTGTGGGTGGAGACATTAAATGTTTCAGGTGCAGAGCTGAAGTTACTTGGTGATTATTCAAGTTGGGCTGGACCTTGAAGGCAGCTCTCGCCCAACTAGACGTCTACAGCGGGAAATTTCAGGGTCTAGAACATGTTTAGTCTACCGCAGTGAAGTGGCAGTCACACTGACATGACATATTATCACTTCATGAAGTGGTAAAGGGCAATCTGTTCACCACAGATCACCGCTGACACTTTGGAGTTGATGGAAAACAGGAAATATATTAAGTCCAACGTTCACATTTTTAGCTCAGTTTTGGTCTCAACATCTTCTACTGAGGTTTGTTTTTTACCTGCTAAAGCTCCACTATGTTCTCCAGCTAGTGATGGACAGGTAGCATACTGAGCTTTTTGATCATAGACTTTATATGAAGATGGATGACATCACAGTTCCCCAACAATGACGCCAAACTGTCTCAGTAGTCCCCTGGTGGCTGACTGTTGTATAGGACAGGACTTTTTGTGATTTTGTAATGCAAAAGTCAAAACCCTGCACTCACACTTTAATATCCCCTGCTTGTGCTTACATTCGCTCTGCTTGCGCTCAAACCGTGCGCTTGCACTCAGATTTCCTGCGCTCCACCTTCCACTCTTCTCCTCGTGCTTATGCCGCTTCTTTGCACTTGGATATTTTTGTGCAACAAGTCGGTCAAAGTTCCTCCACCAATAGAATGCCAGGTGTATTGTTGCCAAATAAAGTTTACCGCCTTTGTCCAGGCTGCATTAGCTTTTACTTCTTTAAGACTGGTAGTGCATGAACCCAGTTAAAGTAGCAGCCTGCACGCGACTCTCTGGCAGCGTTTGTATCCAGGACATTTTGTCCTCCTTTCTGGATAGTGGGAGGACGTGGAGACGCGTAGTCTATGAGTTCAAACAGCTGGAAATTGCTGTGATGAGAACAGTGAGTGATTCAAAACAGTAAAGCTGAGGGGCAATAAAACCAAAACAATGAGCTCAAAGACACACAAACAACCGTTGCATTGAATAATGGTTCTCAAAATTCAACTGTTTTCAGATGCACACGGTGACTTGATCCATTGTTCGTATAAAAATACCAATTAGAGCAGCTTTAAGAGCCAGTGAATTATTGACTTAACTGTTTCTTATTTGTGCAGCCTGTAAGTTCACAGTCATATTACCGACAATAACAACAGATAACAATGGACCAGTGTACCTTGCACATTGTTAGTGTTCAGTACCTGCAGCAGCACAAACAGAATCATACTCAGTGTTTACGAGGCCCATCACGCGACTAGAGGAAATCCTTTCAGCCATTTTCTAGGCAAAAAAAAAAAAATCTGCCAGCCTCGATTTGAGTGATGTACATGGAATTCGTCAAATTCTGGGCATCCTGCTATTCTCCCAACAGGAGGCGAGGGCCTCTCTCAAACAGAAAAACAGCTCTTTTCTACATTCAGGGCTCTTTTAATAAGATTTCCTCTGTGGCTAACCTGTGCTTTATAATCTTTATTGGTAATACTTCACTGCGTGAGTTAATGGGAGATTAAGGCTCGACCACATGACTTAGTGGGAAGAATTTAACTTTTGAAGATGTTTTGCCTGAGTGCTTCCAGACCTGGCCTAGATATTACACAAGACACCAAGTCGAGGGGCTGAACACATATTAAGACGTTAAATACTTTTATTATGATGTAAATTCTGTCTGAATGCATCAATTTGAATGAAAATCAATTATTGTTTTAACCGGCTAATTACTTTCTCTGAATACATCTCAGAAAGAAAGGGGGATTCTGACAGAGAGGGGGAGAGATAGAAAGTAGAAAGAAGAGCGAGGGAGAGCTTGACCCTGCCAACATCACCAGCTCTATTTTCAGAAGGGACCTGCTGTGCTATTCTGGGACGAGGGTCGGCGAGTGAAAAGGGAGGGAGGACCGAGGATGGAGAGAAGGGAAAGATGGGGGGCAGGAGCAGGGCAGGGTGTAGCCTGCAGATGGGGGACAAAGGCACCCCTTGTCCAGGCTCTCAGAGGTCTGGATGGGCGACTGGAAGGCTGGCAAGCCGGCTGCTGAATGTACAAACGAACACGGCTGTTCTCTCGCATTCCAAACCAAAACCATGTTTAGCCTCCTTTTCCCCCTCATAGCTGAATAACTCTCCCTGTCACGGCTTCCTGCCAATAACAGACACTGGGGCGCTGTGAGAAGAGGGGCGGAGGTGCAAATTCAGCCAAACAACATCTGGGGAGGGGTCGGGTAAACAGAGAGGTGCGGCTCAGGTCTGAAAACAGAGAAGTCACTTGTACATGAAACACGGTTCAACTACTTTTTATGTTCTTATATAATCTGAAGCTCTATGAAGTGAGTAGCTGCAAAACTGCAATGGATCAAACTGCCGTGGACTGTGTTGTATATTTGATCTTTGAAATCGTCATTGCTGTAATATGCGTCACATTAAGAGAGGCTGCATGTGGCCGTGTACAAGATGCCAGTGTTGCCACTAGTGTTTTATTCTACCTCTCTGTTTACTACTTACTGTTTTTCAGCAGGATTACACAAAGATGAATTACACAAAACTTGGTGGAGTGATGGAGCCCGAGCTTTGAAAGAACCCATTACATTTTGACACGGATGCAAATTAAGTGGAAGCAGCAGCTTTTTCTTTCTTCCATTGCAACAGACGGCATTTTTCAAAGTTTTGGGTATTTTTTCAGGGAAATAATCCACAGATCTTGATTTTTTGTTTTCTGACAAATAGATCAATTAGGTTATCAGATCATTTCTTCTTTTAATATTTCTACTATGAGAACTAGACAATCATATGTAAGATCATGTGGCCTCGGTGGTGGCATTAGCTCTACAGAGTGCTATTCTAGTTTGTTTACAGTAATTAGACTCCTGTGTCTTGTTTAAACTAGAAATGATTTATTATTGTGAAAACACCTGGGACCTGCTAGTGTTACTGTTTCTCCTTTTTGTTGTCGTCCATATTAACGAATGAAATTACAGCCAATTACAATCAGAAATTGATTGAAGCAGTTTATGAAGTTTAAGAGTTTTGAACATTGTATCTCAGGGGAACTTTAAATGAAAATGAATGTGATTTTTCAATATATGATCTTGCACATACTTACTGTATTTATGAGTAATACTTCAGTTTCAGTATCAAAACAATACTTTTAATAACACAAAAACAGAAACCGTCTCCTTTGAATCAATATTACTAAATGAGAATTATGACCCACATTGATGCTTGTTTACTTCTCTTACCCTCAGACACAAACTGTAAAATCCATAAACTGTGAGAATCAAAACAACTTCCCCCAGTGTTCCATTCCTTAGAAAATCAACACGAACTGGGGCAACGTCCACCAGCTTCTGACAAAGTTAATGACTGTTGCATTGTTAATGACTGTGGCTTCACACACACACACACACACACACACACACACACACACACACACACACACACACACACACACACACACACACACACACACACACACACACACACACACACACACACACACACACACACACACACACACACACACACACAGCAGCATCTCCTCCAGCCTTTGGCCTTGTGGCAGCAGCCAGCAGAGTAACGTGACACCTCACTAGCTGAGGTTCAGGGGCGATGGTTTGACACCCAACCCTCCAGGGCCATGTTCCAGGGTCAAAGGGCGAAAGGTCCACATTCCTCTGGGTGACACCTGAGCTGAGCGACTGTGTCCAACCCCCCAATGCACTTTAACATGCACATGCACTCAGCTTATTACTGTAGCCCAAAGAGAGAGTGCATGTAAATATGTAAACATAAAGACAAACACACACACACACGCCCTCTCTGACCCTGTGGCCCTCCTCAGGCATCCAGCCACTGACACCTCTTAACAAAGGTCAGGAATTTATGATGAGGGTTTATCACAATGCTGGCTCCAGACAGGTGCAGGAAGAGGTGTGTGTGTGTGTGTGTGTGTGTGTGTGTGTGTGTGTGTGTGTGTGTGTGTGTGTGTGTGTGTGAGATTGTGACAGACTCATTATCTAATTTGGCTGATAGATTTTTACAACCAACAAATTGTCACTCTAGCCAATGTCAATAAATAATAGTTGAATAAAGATGGTCGACCTTCAAAAAAGCAGCGTTGTATGCCAGGCTGACAAACGATGTGACGATGTGTGTGTTTGTTTGTGTGAAAGCCTTCACTGATATCACTTGTGGGGAGACAACAATCTGCTGATTCCCTGTGTAAAACCACCATTCACTTGAGTGTGTGGGTGTGTCAGCCACACGTGTGCGTTCAGTGTAAAAACAGAAAGGTCCAGGGTGTGCTGACAAACAAGGGGAGGGTAAACAAACCAGTGAATGGCATACTTGTGCCGGGGTTTCTTCGCCCGGTGACCGAGGCCCCGGCTCTGCGCCGCTTCCTCTGCTTTGGGCTCTAAATCAGTCCACAGTGGACGGCCTTTCACGGGCCTGGTTCATTACAATGGTTACAAAACCCCTGCTAATATATCCAAGCATGCAGGCCCTCTCACTAGCACAACATGGCCCCCTGCCAAAGCTGCCCTCATGTAGTCTTAACTCGCCTACTGCTGGAGGCATTCCTGCTCTGCTGCAACTCAACCGACAAGAGCGCCTGCTAATTCTGGACAGTCCCCCCCCCCCCCCCCGGCCTCCTCGAGCAGCCGCCGTCCAAACAGCACTGATAGGAACTTAATGATGTGCTGACAAATTACTTATTTTTATTTGAAAAGCCAACCAGAAACATGTTTGGCACAAAACGACTACTGGAAATTTGTTCCTAATTTGATGATGTGATTTTTACACAGCAGCTCTGCC
This sequence comes from Verasper variegatus, assembly GCA_026259375.1. NCBI lineage: Eukaryota > Metazoa > Chordata > Actinopteri > Pleuronectiformes > Pleuronectidae > Verasper > Verasper variegatus. The sequence goes on along the minus strand of CM048046.1, from coordinate 21,250,915 downwards.
AAGTTAAATTGCTTCCTTATTGCAAATGGGTGAATGTATTGAAAATGAAACGACATTAGACACGGTAACTTTTAGGATTAGAGCCGGGCCAATAAGTGTTGTTGGAGCTGAGACGCTGATATTAAGTTGGAAATAAGTTCGGTTGGTTTCATAATCTCCAGCGAGACACACAGAGTCTGGACGAGGCTGGAGGTCGTATTGAACAGCTGGACGGGTTTCATCACTCGCAGCGCTCGATTTCCACCTGCAGGCCCAAACACTTCTCATCAAACACACGGTCAGCGGGATCGAACGCTCCACCCACCGAACTGCACAACGTGAGTCATGACCTTCGATTCCTGTAGAATCTGTAGAATTGAGTTGAGCTGGTGGTGCGCACAGATAAAATTACAGTTCCCAGCTGCTCTGGTGATGAAATGAAGAACAGACCAGAGAGAAAGACGAGGAAAAGCTATGTGACCCGAATCTGCTCCGGGTTTGAAGTGCTGGTCTCACAATGTTCCTCCTCTGAGCTGTTGACTTCCCTCCAGACCTAACCGTGCAATCGTCAGCCCAGATTAGATTCCAGGTTTCAACTCGGAGGCTTGAACTCTCAAGTAACTGTAGCAGCAGGGGGGGGGGGGGGGGGCAGCTCTTAAACGCAGCAGGCCAGCACGACCAAAACAACCCCCAGAAATAGCTCGGATCCCGTTCGGAGCGGCGGCCAAGTCAAGATTCCCCAAACAGTCGCTGAGGGGAACAAGAGATCGGGAGCGCACCGCTGCTCACCCCCCCCCCAAAGTCCATCAATCATTATTCTCCTCACAAATAGAGCATTCAGATGGACAAAAAGTCGAGTCAATGGGCAGCGCATGAGGAGTCTGGTGTGTATCCGGTGAGGGGAAAAAGAAGCAGCCAGTCGTAAGAGGGAAACTATGGCCACAGAGAGTCATCTACATCTGCACCGCTTCATTAATTCAGCAGACGCTCTCACTCGAGCTCAATCAACGAGGGGCCTGTCGAAGTTCTGGCCTCGCAGATGAAGTGGAGTCTGTGTGCAGATCGTATTCATGAGGCAGCAGACACAGAAACCGGAGGAAGAGTTCAACGCTGTGGACTGTCAAAGTTCGTTAATCCCTCAGAGGCATTGGTGCATTTCCAAAAAAGTGGGGATGTTCCTCATAATGTGATATTTACAACACATCAACTGTTCTTTAATATTGAATCTTCACGTTTACATTTAACAGCACCGGACATGTTTTACGGTATATACTTAAACCAAATAAAAAGCATTTAAAGAGTTCTCCTCTCATCCTGGTCTCTGCCTTTGCCACGTCTCTGCTCAGTCTCATCTCATCGTGACGCGTTTCTGGACGGAACATTGTCGAATAGTTTGTAATGGCCAATGTCAAAGATTCAATCCACCGCATGCTCCCAGATTTTAGGGGATGCTTATCTTCAATCACAGCAACAACCAAAAAATGGAAGATCAAGAAACCGCTGGCGTTACAGCGGTGGAAATATATTGGAGAGGGGGGGATGTGTGTGTGTGTGTAGAGAGGGGCTTTACAATGTGTAGAGCCGGTGGCGACGTGTGCACTGTGAAAAGGGATAAAAGAATAGAGATGGTGACATGGTGCCTTAATGTGCCAAACAAAAAACAAATGCATAGCTTCAAGTGTCAAGAATTTAGTTTTTAGAGTATAAATCAAAAAGCTGCTCTGGAAATCATATGACCTGCTTTTAGAAAAACGTGCTGAAAGAAAAACAACCTTTGTGTTCATGTGTGTGTGCGTGTGTGTGTGTGTGTGTGTGAGATGGTGAGGGCAGGGTCTTGCTCGAACATGTACAGCAGACTCGTGTTAAAGACTGTTTTGATACCAAATAAAAAGCATTTACAACAATTAGCTATTTTACTGTTTTCAAGTTACCTTTATATCATCATAAGGTCCGATTTTCATTCTACTTAACTAATTAAATGTCCCAGTTTGACCAGTACACTAACGGCAGAGCAGAGTGAACGCTGCCCACAGCGAGCTGCTGTCCTTTTCACTCGTGCCCACCATCCCCCAACACACCAGCTCAGAGAGGAGGAGGAGGAGGAGTGCAGTGTCATTCTGCAGCCAACACAAACTGTGTTTACAACACACACACACACACACACACACACACACACACACACACACACACACACACACACACACACACACACACACACACACACACACACACACACACACACACACACACACACACACACACAGGAGGCTAAAAATGAAGGAAAACTTGATGTTAAACCTGCCGACCCTTCCTTTTGATTTAAACCCAAAGTGCCCACTGAAATCCACAACACACACACAATAATGAGTGTTTCCTCTTTGATGACACGCAGCCGGCCTTGATGCTCTGTGGGACGATGGCGTTGCCAAACCCACAGGAATCAGTTGCAAAGTCAACAGGCAGCAGAGAGGGAGGCAGTTCCGGAGCGGGAGGGAAAATGAAAAAAACACACTATGACTTCCACTTTCACAGCTTCAGTCCGAGCACCAGTGGACCCGCACAGACCAGCTACTGAATCAAACTGTCCAGTGCTGCAGCTCCTCTCTTCAGCCTCTGTCTGAAACACTTGGTTTTATGTTTCAGGAGATTCAGGAGCAGTGTTTTCTGCAGAACTTTTAACACACTAGCGGAAAGAAAAACCATCACGTGTCTCCTGTAAATAATCTGTTGCAGCTGAGAACAAGTTTTCTTCTCCGTTAAAACGTCTGAAAACTCCGCTCTCCAATTGTGTCCACTCATCTTCTCGCCCAGTAGACGAGGAGACACTGATGAAACCCAACAACAAATTCCAAACCGTGCAGGCAGAAATAGCCTAAATTGAATTAGCTCTCTGTGCCGTGATTAGCGACCTTCCTGGGCCGGTACACCGAGACTCATTCGCGGCCGGTTTAATCCTAATCCCACAAGGAAAGTTTCTCATGACGGAGAGTTTCGCTGAGCCACACGTGATGTCAGCGAGAGCCAGGAGTTGGAAGCCAGTCGATGAGGATCAAGGAGTTTATCGGGCCGCCAATCAAACCCTGCGTCCTTGTCAAGGGCAGATTAGTTTTGGGAGGTAAAGCAGCACCTCGAGGAGTTAAGACTTTCCACTCCACAAGACAAACAAAGAGGTTTCATGATGTTGCTGATTCAAAGGAGGACAAACTGCAGCCAAAAGCATATTCTTTCATTTCCAAACACCATGTCTCAATTACTTGTGGTTTCAACTTTTCAACCCCCTCAAAACGTATCCCTGAGCTCATCTCCAGGCTTCATCCCTGCAGTAAATCTGCTGCAGCGAACACTAAAGCTCACGTATTGGATTTCAGCGAGCGCACCCCCGACTATTCACTACTCTGCTTTTGTGCTCAAACAACTAGAAATGGCTGTTGCGTGCCACAGAAGTGGTGTCAACGGTTGTAATTATAGGCTCAGCTCAAGATGTGCCACTTGATTCAAACTACCATGTTGCCACATCAGAGAGAACAAAAAAGTCAGAAGTTAGGAAAGACAGAGCGAGCTTATTAAGAGACAGGGAGCCGCGCGCTGGCTGTCATCATTACGCCGCCGCTATAGAACACAATTTACACCCACACACAAATGCCTCAAAAAGAGCAGAGAGCATCTAAATCCATCTTCACACGTATAAATCAGTTTCCTTGTGTGTGTGCGTCTGTACAAACCGCAGAGACACGTATTCAACTGTGGACTGAAAATCTTTAACAACCACCAATTTACAGGGTTTGCAGCCCTCGGTGTGACCTGCACTCACACGTAAATGGATATTCTTTCCTTTCAGGAATGCCAGTGCCGAATTCCTCCTGGCTAATGTCTGTCTGAGTTTAACTAATGAGGGACACTGATATGGAGTGATATGATTAGAGCGCTACAGCCCCTGTCTACACTGATCAAACACAACAGCACAAGGAAGAACTCAGCTACAGCTTATTTCTCAGAGATTGTGGAGGAATTTGAGATTTTAATCCCAGTAAAAACTACAATTTCGGTCCTTTGCACTTTATCTAACGTATATGTGATCACAGAGATAGTGAACCAGCTAAATAAGTCTGTTTATCCTTTAATTGGAAACATTTCAACACTAGGTGTGATTAAGGTGTGCACAGCCGCAGAACTCAGCCCAGAGACGCAGGCTGGGAAACAACACGAGCGACGGTAATTGGTTCTCGAGCAACTGCCCGAAACAAGTGAGGGAAAGAGTGAATGAAGATGGAAAGTAAGAATGAGAGAAGGTGTGGGTGGCTTTCTTTTTTTTACTTCACCTGTGACTCTGCTGCTGGAAGGCCCCCCCTCCTCCTGAGGTTTGCACGCGAGCATCTGTCTGTGCAGATGTAGTGCCTCTGTGGAATGTACAGCATTGCCCTGACTCCCATCTCCCGAGCCGCCACCGACGCCTTCACCGAGCACCTCTGGCACACCGCTGCCTCCGTGACTCACGTCCCCTGCCCTGCTGGGCCTCCGCTCGAGCTCCGTTCGAGGGGGCACCAGCAGCCGCATGGAGGGTCGGTTAGACGAGTCCGCATCGTCGTCCTCAGGGATGGGGTTGTACCAGATCTCCCCCTCGTCGTCTGCGTCATTCTCCTCGGCAGGGTCCACGCTCCGAGGGAAAGGAGACACCTTGGCCTGACCGACGATGACCTAAAGAAAGAAGGAGCCAAATATTAAGTTTGAGGAAAACGCGAGATAAAGCGTGAACAACAACCTCCATAAATCTCATCCCTGTAGACAGAAAGATGTCGACGCTAACCTGAGGCAGCTGAAGGCGGACCGGCCGCGGCGGGGCTCCCCCTGAGGGTCTCAGGTGGTCTGGGGAGGGACTGGGAGGAGGTGGAGGCTGATGGGAGCCCTCCTCCTCAGCACCCAGCATTCCCTGCAGCTCGTCCTTGGGGCAGTGACTCTTCCCGTGGGAGCTCTGCTGCAGCCAGTTGCGCTTCTTGGAGACGGTGATGGTGGTGAGCGGCGGCCTCCGTGACGAAGGCTCGGCCGCTCTGGCCACCTCGCGGCCGTTTGCGAAGGGGGTTTGGACATTCTCAATGAAAGCTGAGGGGGCGATGGAGAGAGAGAGAATGTGAGCAAAACAACTTCCTGACACGAGACAGGAAAATAACTAATCATCATTCATCCTCAAAAAAGTATTGAACTGCATCTTTTGCTTAATCTCACACAATCTGAATCGTTTCCATTTGAAGAAAACATCTGCATCAAGAAACCAGAGGTGCTGAAACACTAAACTATGCCATTGGGCTTTCAAGAGTTCTCCTCTCATCCTGGTCTCTGCCTTTGCCACGTCTCTGCTCAGTCTCATCTCATCGTGACGCGTTTCTGGACGGAACATTGTCGAATAGTTTGTAATGGCCAATGTCAAAGATTCAATCCACCGCATGCTCCCAGATTTTAGGGGATGCTTATCTTCAATCACAGCAACAACCAAAAAATGGAAGATCAAGAAACCGCTGGCGTTACAGCGGTGGAAATATATTGGAGAGGGGGGGGATGTGTGTGTGTGTGTGTGTGTAGAGAGGGGCTTTACAATGTGTAGAGCCGGTGGCGACGTGTGCACTGTGAAAAGGGATAAAAGAATAGAGATGGTGACATGGTGCCTTAATGTGCCAAACAAAAAACAAATGCATAGCTTCAAGTGTCAAGAATTTAGTTTTTAGAGTATAAATCAAAAAGCTGCTCTGGAAATCATATGACCTGCTTTTAGAAAAACGTGCTGAAAGAAAAACAACCTTTGTGTTCATGTGTGTGTGCGTGTGTGCGTGTGCGTGTGCGTGTGTGTGTGTGTGAGATGGAGGGCAGGGTCTTGCTCAAACATGTACAGCAGACTCGTGTTAAAGACTGTTTTGATCGGCGGCAGCTCCCAGACGAGCCCCTCCACATGCTCTAATGACAACTTCTCCCTTTTTCCTCAAGGAAGTACACCTCATGCGGCTGCGTCCTCCAAATTACAGATCAGGGAGTATTTTCACTTTGCGAAATAAAAGTATAACTCAGGGGCATCCAGTGTGAGCATGTGCATGTGTGATTGTCAGAATGAATTAGTCAGAATGAGCCCCGACAGGGGTTTTTCTTTTCTTGTATTATTAATTCAGAGCAGTGCAGGGGGAAGAACACAGAGGTACATTTTAAAAATCACATGGTTTCCAATTACATAACGTCAGCTCAATAGATTGAGACTAATGTACTTTTGTGCTTCACTGCTTTTATTGACAAAAGCCTGAAAGTGGCACAGAGAGAGCAGAGGGCCCCGCTGGGATTTGCTTTTCCCTGAAAGTCGAGCGGCTCTCTCAGCTCTCCTGTGATCTACAAGGCAACTTCTATAAAGCAACTATTGACTCGCGATAATCGACAGCCTCCAAATCCCATAAAACACCCAACTTTGCAGTTCCACTAATGACAACAAAAACAAGTCCTGGACTTTATTCCACTGGAGAAATATGACGAGTATAATGAAACAGATTTTTGCTGGGACGCCATTCCTCCGCGTTCCAGCTGATTATATAAGACAATGCTGGACGTATAAAACAGCTTTCAGAGGCTCGAACGGAGGCCACGTTTAAGGCGTCCCTAATCTCAAACAGTCTCTCTGTCACCCCCCGTTTCAACTTCCAACAGACCACCAGCACTGCGACGATGCAAAGACACATCTTGAAGTATTTCTTCCTTCCTCTTTATGTTTAGTTTACAGACAGTTTTCCAGCCTGAAACCTGTTTGTATGACCGGAGCCAGCATCGTGCTTCCATTAGCCGGGATTAGGAGTTGATGTTGTGTTTGAGGAGCCGGAGCTGAGCCGCTTTAGCATGTGCCGACTCCTGACTGAGGGAGAAAAGTATGTTTTCTGCCTCTGTGCTGACTGAGTTAATGTGTAGGCGTGAGCTTGCAGGCTGTAATAACCCGTCACGGTTTGTTTTCAGCTGTTCTGACCTGGCAGCTCCTCGTAGCCCTCTAAACTCTGTACTAGAAGAAAATTTATATTTACGTGACGGGAAACCTACAGAGATGCACAGGAGCTTTAAACTGTTTTGTAAACTTGCTTTATGGACAAGTTTAGTCAAAGGGTTTGACGGCCGACATGTGTTCAAAACTACAGGCTCTTTGACATTTAATTAATAGTTAGCAAGGGGAACTTTCTCTGCCCCGGATGAACTCATCACCCTCAAACCTGAACAGAGACAGCATAGTTTTCTGGAAACTGCTCAAACTGCTAAAAATACATATTTTGATTCACAAAATCTGGATCATTGTCCTGATCTGTTCATAGACAAAAGCCATCTATAGATGCTTGATTGTGTTCATGAAGATAGCTGCTTCAATTCTTGAGAAATTCACAAAACTGTTCAAACGCGCCCTCACAATGTTAAAGAAAGTGAAAAGAAAGATTCTGGATGTGCCTCCTCAAGAGAATCTGCTCCAAAAGTGAATGGTTTCATCCTCAGCCCATTCCGCACCCTTCTACCAAGTTTCATGAAAATCAGTTTAGTAGTTTTTGTGTAATCCTGTTCACAGCCACACGTACAGCAAAATGACCTTCGTGGACAAAAACTGTAAAATTATAACCTTCATGGGGCGGGAGTGTTGCATTAAACTGTATTAGGTCGAGTAATTAATATATAATTAGTTGTAAATTCAGTAAACATGAAATAAGTAAAAATTGAGGAGGTTAATATTACGTGAAAATGTAAACAAGTGTTATATCAATTATGGATTCACTTTTTTAAGAGAAAGGGGAACGATTTTTAAGACCAAGACCAACTCTGCTGCCAACGCTTTGCTAACGCAAGACTAAACAGAGGTGAGGTGGTTGTGCGTGGAGTTGTTGTCAGCATGCCATCTTCTTCCAGGGGTCTTTTATAACTGGAAGAGGAAGCGTGTTCTGACATGAGCAGCATTCCAGACCACAGCTCCAGATTTACAGCCTCGCCGGTGTCACACTCCTTCTGCAGGAGCAACACCTTCTCTGAGCAGCAGCAGCAGCAGGCGACTGCTTCAGATTAATAAGTGAGATTTCAGCTGTTCTCACTGCTGACACATTGAACCGTCAGATCCTCCAGCTCTCGGCTTTTCTCTATCAGCACATCGGTATTTCTGCACTTCAATAACTTTGACTGTAGCAGAGAATCCTTGTAGTGCAGTATACAGCCTGATGGAAAACAGATTAGGGTTGTTCTTCCTAAAAAATAATATTTTCAACAGTTCACAGGGAGTTTTATTCAAGATAAGCTCTAAAGGTGGTGGCTGAGATATTTGATTACAAAAGACATTTTCTTAGGCTCAGGCACAGAAATACAAAAGGTTCAAGTGGAGGTGGAAGATTAAAAAACGTTTTATTTGAAGCCATTATCAAAAACTAACCATTAACTTATGGATTCCAAATAACTACAATTACTCAATCGTCTTCATCGTCTGCTTTTGTTAGAGTATCTTATTTATTCATCTTATTTAATAGTAAACTGGAAATATTGAGTTCTGCAATTTAAATTTTTTTTATTTACACCTCTAATGAGCTGTTGTCACGTGAAATCAAAAAGCTTTCTGGAAAGTCAAAGTAAGAAAATGGCTCAGTTGTCTTTTGGCGTGAGAGACTGGTGATCCTCAAGTATCTCTTAGAAGCCTCGTCTGTTAGACTTTCATGACAAGTCATCATACGTGTTCGCTCGGAGCAAACTCGCACCCCTGACCCGGAGGTAACAGATGGTCAGAGCGCGTCTGTGTGAGAGAGCTGAAGGGAACATGGCAGCGAGGGAGAGGTGGACGGGGCGGAGCGCTGTGGGTTTGTCTGAGGTGCTGAAAGGAATGCAAACTTGTAAAGGAGGACGCTGATTTCCTGAATGTGCTGGTATGAACCTGTGCCATGTGAGCCTGACAGTAAAACCCAATTATACTCACGTCTAAATCTCTTGAGTGACTGAATCCTTTTTTTCCTCCTCAAAGACAAACAACAACACTTAATCCACTTTCCCATAGGCTTCTCTCTTATTTCCTGGATTCCTTTTCCTTCTTGAAGCCTCCTCTCTCTTTATAAGAGCAAAACACACACCAGCTCGTTTTCTCCTCGACACAAACACTCTGTTGTGTATACAGAGTTTATGCACCCCCCCTCCTCCTTCACAGGGAATCTTTTGCTGTTTGCCATACATTCCTGTTGCCTCTCATTCAAATGGTAATCAGGATTCTCAGTGTAGATTTTTCTTTTTCTACCTTTTACAGAGCTGAGATCGCATGTCAACACTTGCCTGCTAAATGCCAATATCACTACATCGAGAGCTGAAAAACAAATTCCTGTCCATGTTGCCCGCTCCTCCAGTCGCCCCTCTGTCCTATGCCTCTTTAAACATTTTAAAGGAGAGACTATATTCTAAAAAAAGAGAGAAGGCAAATGTCCGAGTCAGTTGCTCAGGACATTGTCTGGAACTCGTCCTGCCAGCCCCTAGTAAAATGTGAGCCTGTGCAAGAACACAGCTGAAAGAATACAAATATCTCGGGATGAAAAAGAGATGCCGTAGACTTCCAAGATGACGACGAAGATGTCAACTTGGAAAGACATGGATGTTCTAGGAATATTCTGGATATGACTAAACACAATCAAAGTTTGTTTTACTGCTAACGGTAATTAAACAACTCATCATGCTGCGAGTGTTTGCCACACACTGCGACAGCATCCTGTGAGTCATCCATCTCGTAAACCCTCCTGGCATGAACCCTGATGCCTCAGGTTTCTGCTCCATCACCCGATCCATCTTTAGAGCTACCATCCTCCATAAATCTGTCCAAGTGCAGACTAACCCAACAAGACAAATTATTCAACTTCCACCATCAGACCTGTGTGTTTATGTGAGGGGGGGGGGGGGGGCGGCAGCTTGGTAACAAGAATTCTGAGAACAAACACCACGTCGTTCTGACACGACCTGACAGCAGTCGAGGAGGATTGTGTTACACCTGCACCTTCAACTCCACTGAGGAGGCGGGAAATAATGTCATCAAAATGTTGAGCAATACATCGTAAACCTAATCCTGACTTTACTTCATACCTATCACACCTGTGTGTTTGGACATTTTGGGGAATAGGCTTTTTCACCTGGTTAGCTTAGCATAAAGACTAGGAAGATGGGGGTGCAGCTAGCCTGGCCCTTTCTAACAGTAACTACATCTAGCTACCAACAACTCTAAAGCTTACGGAGCCCGGGGAGAGAAACTTTTCCAAGATCTCTAGAAATGTTTGTGTAATCTTTGGAATGTTTTGGCGAGATCCTGAGAAAGTTTTGCGAGAGTAGCTCATGTTCTTTGCATTTCACACACATCCGCCGGTATCCTTGAAGCCGTCCAGAGTACTGCAGTTGGTTGTTAATTAATTCAACCAGGTCAGAGGCTTTGTAGGGAGACTGTCCCCTTGCACTGAGAATCCTTCTCGGACATCTCTCATGCAAAGTGCGTCAACATCTAACACACGTTTCTCAGGATCGTGCAAAATGCAAAAAAAGAAATCTCACAAAAGTTAATCTATTATTTTTTCTTTCCATGTCTCTTGTAGGGCAACGTTTTAGTCACAATTTAGGTCCTATAGGCAGCCAGTGGGATGTTGTTCCTCTGCCAGAAAGCAAAGAAACCTACCTTTCACTTTGTTTCCCTTCACTGCAGCTTTTTGCTGCAGAGGCCAATATTTCCAGCCCTGCAAACTCAGGATGATGTTCTCTTAGCATGAACCAGAGGACTGAAAGAAACAGAAATAAACAAAAAGCTGCCTGCAGGGAGTGAGAGTGAGTGGGAGATCTCCTCTGTTTGTGATGCCGATGGCTCCGTCTCAACTTCACGTTTGACTGACACACTGCTCCTGACTTCAGTTCTGGACAAAACATGACTCCTGGATCCTGCCTGCCGGCACGCCACTGCTCTGCCGCAGCCAACCACAACAACACTATAAATCCTCCAGCTGCAGCTACAAACGTGCATGCTCGATACAGAGACGTGCACATTCCTGCCGATGTGCACAGTATCCCTCACCCACACAATTATGAGAAGTGACACGCTCGGCTGTGGGTGATCGCAACAATTTACACCGTAATTAAAGGACAAGCCAGAACAAAAATGAATTAGCTCCTGTCTAATTAAGCCTATATCTTGTCTTGTGTCTTAATAGTGAGGTTTAATTTTCGAGCAACACTCCAGGGGATGAACAGGACTATTTTTAGAAAGTCTGAAATATGCAAATATTAACATAAATTAAGAGTGGACCCAAAAACTCAATGAAGATTTTCAGGGCAGGACAAGCAGTTCACTGGAGCTTTTGAAAGCTTCTGGCATTTCTTTCTTTTTTCTTTTAAATGGCTCTTTGTGAGGCACTGAGAGGCCCATGGTGGCGATGTAAGCCCAGGGCTGACCTTAATAAATACTTAATCGCCGTTCATTTTGTTCATTCATGGCAAAGAATTAAGTGACACAACGCAAACAGGTTAAACAACAAGAATGGCATCCTAAATATTCAACCTAAAGTCCCTTTAAAGTGCAAGTTACCATGGAGCTGTCCAGAGCAAACGACTGGGGAGGAAAGTGACATGACAGCCAACCCCCCTCCCCAACAAACACACACGCGCATGCGCGCACACACACACACACACACACACACACTCGCACACAGAGACACACACACACAGCTACCACAAAGAATAACTGCAGTGGCTTTTCTCCTGCTTCGGATTCCTCTGGCCACAGCTGTGGAAAAGTTCAGTGGGGGACAGAGAGAGGGGAACGCTGAGCAAAATGGGGTTATGGGAAAAAATGAGACTCGTGTGGGGAAGGAACCTCGGAAACTAATATCAAGAAGGTCCTGTCTTCATTTTAATCAAAAGGCAGCAGAGGAAAGTTGCAGGGCCAACGGCGGCTGGACGCCAAACACGGAAGGTTCCGCTCAGCGGCTTTAGAGCGCTCACTCTATTTCTAGCAGCACGGAGACCTGACAGTCCAACAGAAGCCAGCGCACATGGCAGCACATCCATCTGCACGCTCATAAACATCCAAACACATACACAGCTTTTACAGAGGGAGCGAAAAATGAATGGCAGACGAAAACTATTCTACAATTCTACATTTCTACAATCTCTACAACAAATGTCAATCCGAAGTTTTCCAGACACGCACTTTCCAGATCCAGTGATTAAACTGGCTAACAGCCTTGTTTGCAGTCAGCTCAGGTCAGCATTGACTCAGAGTGTAAATCATTTTGTAAAATCAATGAAATGGTCACTAAATAAATAAGCAGTGTGAAACTAGTGTAATAGAGCTCAGCATCATGGCAAGGTGGCTGCAAAGTTTACCAAATTTCCCTCGGGATCAATAAGGTTCTTATCCATCTATTGATCTGAGCATTAATTCCTGCAAATGCTTTTAAAAGTGACTAAATAGAGCTTGTGCCAAGCAATTAAAGTGTTCGAGGTCAAGGATGAAGTGTTGGTCTTAACCTTTGTGGCAAAATAACTGATAAAATTAGTAAGCGATTCAAATCACTTATGCCAAGTTAATATTTATATACCTACTCAGCTCTGCAAATAGGAAATAACCAAAGTGGCTCAGATCTCTCAGAACAGAAATTGTTCAAGCTCTTGCAGACAACGAAAGGTAGAAGACGAGGAAAGGGCAGATGAGGGAGAGGTGGCGATGGGGAGCGAGAGATGGAGGCAACATTAAGGCCGGTGCGTGGAACTAGCATCTACCGGAGACAGCATGACGGTGACGTAAGTACAACAACCTCAGAGGACTGAGGAGAGACACGAAGCCGATCGTGTAGGTTTGCTCTGCTTCTGTTTCACAAAGCCACGGTTGCTATTGTTTATTGAAGCCATTTGGTCAGTTACCATCTGTTAAATACCGAACTTTCTTTCTACCTTTGCCCAGATGTGTTGTTGGTGTGACGTCAACCCTCAACCCTCTGACTGCAGCTGCTCGCTCTCGGAAACAGTCACGTCCTCTCTACATGTTTGACCTATGAAGCAGAGACTCTAGCAACAGTTCACCGTCTCGTTTGTCTGTACAATGTGTGAAGGGTTCGTTCGCCAATAAGACCTGAAAACACACGTTTAACTGCACACTTAGGGTCCTAGCTTTTGTTTTGTAAAAATGTACTGTTAGCTTCAGCTACTGAAGAAACTGAATATTCGCTTTCACGCTCTGTATTCCACCAATGTGTCATTGCCGTGGCGATGCATGAATTTGTGGGGTGGAGCTTCTGAAGGAGCACTGAAGCGAGGGGTTTGTTTGTTTTGGTGTCGAGTTCAAATGTCAAACAGTCTCCGGGATTAACAAGCTGAGAAAAATGGAAAGTTTAACGGCAACAAATTTCGGACCAAACCGGGGGAACTGCTTCTGCTGAGGAAGATACTGGGTG